>REGO01000381.1:1068747-1138339 GCA_010120015.1 Rhombomys opimus | reverse complement strand
TCACACGCCCTCTCACAAACCAACCTGGGTAAAACATCATCACACGCCCTCTCACAAACCAACCTGGGTAAAACATCATCACACGCCCTCTCACAGACCAACCTGGGTAAAATATCATCACACGCCCCCCTTGCAGCAAAATATCACATGACAGCAATCAAGTCTTTAAAGAAACTAGAAATTTCCACTTTACTAGAGACTTGACCTTCTACATTACCCAAAGATTGTAAGGCTACAAAATTCTACAGTATAAAAACAAAGGCAAATTTGAGGATTCTTGAAGCCAGGTGAGGGAAATAAGGAGAGAAAGGTTGAGGTAACGGTCAATAAAATGGGTAGACTAAAGCAATAAAGCCTTGATGAGACCTGATATCTGGGGTTAGATAGAAGGGTAGGAGGTTCTGCCCTATCAGGGAACTATGGTAAGGGCATAGGGGAAGAAGAGGGAAGGTGGGTGGAGATTGGAGGAGAGAACAGGGTGCACTGCAGAGGGGATACACAGTGAATAAATTGTAATGAATAAATATACAAACAAATAAAAATTTTACAAGAAGTTGCAAGCATCTGTGGATGAGCAGGAGTTGGTGATAGAGTTCTGGGTTCAGAAAGAATGTGAAATTTTCCAAAATATTAAAATAAGCAAGCTAAAGATTTTGGTCTGAAAAAAAAAAGAAGAGTTAATTTTTTAAAATTCTTTATTAATTACACTTTATTAACTTTGTATCCCCCCTGTGGTTCCCTCTCTCCTCCCATCCCAATCCCTCCCTTCCTCCACCCTCTGCATGCATGCCCCTCCCCAAGTCCACTGATAGGGGAGGTCTTCTTTTCCTTCCTTCTGATTCTAATCAATTAGGCCTCATCAGGAATGGCTGCATTGTGTTCTTCTGTGGCCTGGTAATGCTGCTTCCCCCTCAGGGGGAGGTAATTAGAGACCAGGCCAATCTGTACACATAAAGAAACTAATGAAGAGGGAGGACTCCTGCTAAAATGCTCAATTCCTATCCAGAAAGGCAAAGAAGATGGACATCAGAAAAAGGAGAAAAGAGGGAACAAATCAGGAGTCTGACACAGAGGACCTCTGAAAAGCTCTGCCCTGCAGACTATCAATGTAGATGCTGAGACTTATGGGCAACCTTTGGGCAGAGTGCAGGGAATCTTAGGAAAGAAGTGGGAAACAGTAGGATCTGGAGAGGACAGGAACTCCACAAGGAGAGCAACAGAACCAAAAAATCTGAGCACAGCAGTCTTTTCTGAGACTGATACTCCAACCAAGGACCATTCATGGAGATAACCTACAACTCCTGCACAGATACAGCCCATGGCAGTTCAGTATCCAAGTAGGTTCCATTGAAATAGGAACAGGGACTGTCACTGAGAAGAGTTAATTTTTAAAAATCATGTTTTAGGATTCACGGATATAATTTGTATTTGATCAATGTTTATTTCTTTTCTTTATTAATGGATGCAGGACACAATTCCAAGAATGATATTATTCAAACTGTCTTAATAAGGAATGACACATGTTGAACAATGCCTTGAGGTTGTGTAAGAGAGGCTTCAGGAAAAAAGGCAAAAGGCTTTTTTATTTCAGATGCATTTTGTTCCCTGGATTGTTTTTTGATTGTTCTTTGATGTTCTTTGTGCCTTCTTTGTTAAACACTTACATTCAATTTATAAGATATTATTCTTGTTGGATGTCAGATTATAGCCATAGAACCTAATTTGGTCAGTGGACCCTGAATCTGGATCTGTCCTGCCGTGCTTTTGTGCTTCCCAAGACATAATCTGTAGTTTGTGCCAGGCAATTGTGTTTCAATTGCTCTCTGCTGGGAAGGATCTGGGAACGTACTGCTTTGTTAAGATTTAGTATGTGCTTAACTGGCATTTACTTACATATTTTTCTGATTATGATTTTTTTCTGAACTCGAACATCCTCTTTAGATCATTGCTTTCTTTGTTACATTCATGCATAAGAGTACACTGAAACTGAAGTAAGATTGTGTAGAGCATCAGATTGTAGTCTGCCCTATTCCTTCAGGTCCTCAGGTCTCAGATCTGCACAGGTCAATTGAAACGTTTACACAGACACACAAGAGCATTTCTAAGTACCCACCTTTGAAACATAACAATGTGAAAGAAAAGAGACATTTGTCCAATCAGTGAATTAAAATCCCAAGTGTTGTTTTTGTCTCTGGACAAAAATGTGTTTCATAAAACACATCTCCAAGAAAGCAGGTGTGAGGGATTAAATTGAACATTAGCATACAGGAAGGTAGTCTGTAAGGAAAGACTGGTAGGTCTTCATCACATGGGCTTTCTCAAATTAACTGTGACTGAATGAAAACTCCCAGGAGATTCAAATAGTTGAGGCAGATATTGTAATCCCTACAATGGGATCCATCCAGACCTTGTGAGGGTGCTTTGGAGGACTTCATCCTCTGACCAGCAGTCTACTTCCATTCCACGGAGTTCCTCTGTTTTTCATAAACTGTCTCTGACTAAATGGCCCTACAGCAACTCTTTATCCTGAGACACAGAGGCTGGATTTTGGTGCTTTCTGAGCTACAATTCATGGCTTCTTATGTCTGAACATTCTCTCGCTGACACTCAAGGCTTTGTCTGACCTCCAAGACTAAGTTAAAAGATGCGATGCTTCTTCCATCTCAATCCTTGTGAAGTTGCAAGGATGTTAAGGCTGTCATTCTTGTTTTATTATTTTTTTCTTAAACTTTAATTAAATTTTTCTTGAGGTTCCTCTGAGCCTATTTTAGTATTTTTTTTAATTGGTCAAACTAATAAACCCCAAAATGGAACCTTCATTTTTTGCCCAGTAACATGGTAAAGAAAATAAGAGAAGGGGTGTATATGGAAGCCATATCTTCAAGACAGAATAATTACTCCAGCGTATGTAGTTAAGGGTTAAATGTTAACCCAATACATATCCTACCACTTCATAATATCAAGTCAAATAAATTGTATTATACAATTACGATCAAAGGATGGGGACATAGCTCACTGGGTAAGAATGTTTATTCTGCAAGCATGACAACCTGTGTTTTAATTCCTAGCTCCTCTGTAAAAAGCTGGGGATAGCTGCATTATCCTTCAATGTTGGCATTCGGGACACAGAAAGGCAGCTTTTGAGAGCTCACTGAAAAGTCAGAATGGACAAATCAACAGGTTTCTAAACAGCTCAATGGGACACCTTCTCTCAAGACAAGAGATGAAGACGTACTGCGCACAGGTGGCACACATTATACAAACACACACTGCATTGACATACATGCACACACATAACTCGTGTACACAACACACACATACGCACAATGAGAAAGAAAGAGAACATTTTCCAAAAAGTTCTCAGATCATAAAACTTACACTGGCTCATGTTAAATCGCTTGGACATGCACCCTTTTTAATTATTAGTTCTGTCATATTTTAGAATTTTTAGCAAGCATGTGTTATTAAAATATATCTAATTATAATATCAGTGTCCCTTTATCTGACTACTAATCATAATAGGATGCTTTCATATGTCTATGGACCCTTCACATTTCCTTTGTGGTAAAATGCCTGTTCACAATTTGTCTGATTTTTTAAAAAATAAATCGTTTATTCTCAGTTGATTGGAACCTTTAAATTTAGAAACAGAGAACGAAGTTTAATGTACATCTCTTATGCTAATCGAAGCACTGCACTGTTAAATCCTGCATGGTGCTTTTGTCTAATTAATACCTGAAGTTCCAGTATCAGTATTTAGGACCTTAGCTTCTGCAGCTTGTTTCACGTCTCCTCCAACCAGCAAACAGCTCCCTCAGTTGTCTTTTAGAAATGAGCAAATGACGTTTTTTAAATTATACCTTTAATCTATTGAAATTAATTTTGTGTGTGCCATAATATTATGATTCAATTAGCTGTTATAGTTCTAAGTAGACCTTCAACTGAAGGACATTGTTTTCCTCACTGATCTGCCCTATGTCCTCATTCTGTTTCTTTTTAAATTCTGTTTCTGCATTTTGTGGGAATAGAAGGAAGGAAGCACAGGTCTCTGAATATTTGTGCAGATCAGAGAATCTAGTTCTAGTAGCTAGTTCTCAGCTACTGTTTGGGTCCTAGGAATTGAACTTGGGTTGTCATACCTGGCCACAAGTGTCTTTACCTGATGAGCCACCTACATGTTCTATTTCCCTATAATTTGCAGGGCTGAATCTGGTCTCTCTGAATCTATCCTAGTAGGGAAGAAAATATTCTCTCTCATCTCTCTCTCTTTCTCTCTCAGTGTGAGTGTGTGTGTATATTACATTATTCAGTCATTCACTCACTATCTATGTCTCAAAATATGTACCTTTGCTGACTTTTTCTATACCAGTGCATATGCTAATCCTTTATGCACTCACCTTAATATTTTGAAATTTTTAAAGAAAATTATTTTATCTCTGGATGTAAATAAACAAGTCAGATAACAAAATTAAAAGTATTAAGTTGTCCTTGTATGTAAAGATACAGTTACACCATTCAACCTGTCCAGTTGGGATAAAATGGGTAATACATATTTTTATCTTTTATTCTTACTGTTTTATGCCTGTATTGTTGCTACTATTTGAAGAATGTGTTGTGTATTAATGTGCTAATTATTTTTCAGAAGCAAGTTAAGAATGAAGTTGCCAAAATAAACTATAGCAAGTATCACAGCAGAGTATGAGTCCAAGATTCTACCAGACTATATGATCAATCTTGACATAGTGAAAACGTTCTCAATATTACCCCAGATCTCACAAGAGATTACTAGTAAACTAGATTTAAAAAATACCTCTACAAGGAGATCTAATATAATCTTCATGCTCTTTTAATGAGACTGCAGTCACCTTTTGAAGACATGTTTGGTGACTGAATTATGTTGCTATTAGCATCATATTTTCTGTGTGTCTCTATGGGTCAAGGTTCTCTAGAAGAACAGAACTGATTATTAGAGTGGCTTACAAACTGTTCCTGCTAGCCCAACAACGCCTGTTTCCTGAGGGAAAGGCCAATAATCTTGTAGTTGTTGGTCCACAAAGCTCTATATCTCAACTGGTCTTTAGTCTATGTTGGAATCCCAAAGAAATAGGTTCTAATACAAGCAAGTGTATCCCTTAGTAGCAGGACAGATAAATTTGCCAGTGGGAGGAAAGACAAGCAGAAAAACAGCAAAAAGCTTCCTTGTTTCATATCTTTTTATGTGGGCTGCAACCAGAAGTTGTGGCCCAGACTTAGAATGCTTCTTCCCAGTCCAAATGATCTGATCAACACTGTATCCAGCTGCTTAGATTATACTTAATTCTATATATGTTCAATTTGGCAGCCAAGATTAGCTGTAATAGTGTCTGTGTTATGGCTAGCTATGGAATATACACATTGAATATGTGTATGCTTTCTTATCACACACTTCCCAGCTTTGAACCAGTTTCGGGAAGTTTTCTGGCTTTGACATTCTCTCTATACAACCTTGTCATTTTAAATGTTCCTAGGTTGTTTTTTTTTTTTTATAGTACTTATATCAATCATAGGTGTCTATTCATTGGTACACTGATTAGTTAAACACCAGCAACTCTGTTCAACCATTCCACTCAAGACTGATTTATTTTCATTATTCATATATCCTCTCAATTATTGACTGTCCTGTTATACTTTCTATTGCTGTGATGAACTACACAGAACAAAACCAACTTAGAAGTTGTTTAGTCATGATTTGAATGAGAAATGTCCCCCACAGTCTCAGGCATTTGAATGTTTGGTCCCCAGTTGTTCATGCTTTTTGTGAAGATTTAGAACTGGTAGCCTCGGTAAATGAAGTAGAAATCCTGAGGTTAGTTTTTGAGAGTCAATGTAAAAGACAAATGGGCTGAGAAAGGAATTAGGGAAACAAAGCACTTCATAGTAGCCACAAATAATATAAAGTATCTTGGTGTAACTTTTTTTTTTATTTTTTGTACTATTAATTACACTTTATTCATTTTGTACTTCCCCATAAGCCCACCTTCCTCCCCTCCCAATACCACCCTCCCTCCCCCATCCTCATGCATGCCCCTCCCCAAGTCCACTGATAGGAGAGGTCCTCTTCTCCTTCCTTCTGATCTTATTCTATCAGATCACCTTAGGAGTGGCTACATTGTCATCTTCTGTGGCCTGGTAAGGCTGCTCCCCCCTCAGGGGGAGGTGATCAAAGACCCGGCCAATCAGATTATGTCAGAGGCAGTCCCTCTTCCCTTTACTATGTAACCCACTTGGATACTGAACTATCATGTGCTACATCTGTGCATGGGTTCTAGGTTATCTCCATGAATAGTCCTTGGTTGGAGTATGAGTCTCTGGAAAGTTCCCTGTGTTCAAGTTTTCTGGTTCTGTTGCTCTCCTTGTGTGGTTCCCGTCCTCTCCAGATCTTACTATTTCCCACTTCTTACATAAGATTCCATGCACTCTGCCCAACAGTTGGCCATAAGTGTCAGTGTCTGCTTTGATTGTCTGCAGGGCAGAGGCTTTCAGAGGCCCTCTGTGGCAGGTTCCTAGATTGTTTCCTGTTTTCTTCATCTTCTGATGTCCAGCTTCTTTGCCTTTCAGGATGGAGATTGAGCATTTTAATCAGGGTCCTCTCTCTTGCTTAGTTTCTTTAGATGTACAGTTTGTAGTAGGTGTATACTATGTTATGTCTATATGAGTGAGTATATACCATGTGTGTCTTTCTGCTTCTGGGACAACTCACTCAGGATGATCCTTTCTAGGTCCCACCATTTACCTACAAATTTCATGATTTCCTTATTTTTCATTGCTGAGTAATACTCCATTGTGTAGATGTACCACAATTTCTGCATCCATTCTTCAGTTGAGGGGCATCTGGGCTGTTTCCAGCTTCTGGCTATTACGAATAAAGCTGCTATAAACATGGTTGAGCAAATGTCCTTATTGTGTACTTGAACCTCTTTTGGATATATGCCTAGGAGTGGTATGGCTGGGTCTTGAGGAAGCGCTATTCCTAGTTGTCTGAGGAAGCACCAGATTGCTTTCCAGAGTGGTTGTACAAGTTTACATTCCCACCAGCAGTGGAGGAGGGTTCCCCTTTCTCCACAACCTCTCCAGCATGTGTTGTCACTTGAGTTTTTCATCTTGGCCGTTCTGATGGGTGTAAGGTGAACTCTCAGGGTTGTTGTAATTTGCATTTCCCTAATGGCTAATGAGGTTGAACATTTCTTTAAATGCTTCTCTGCCATTTGATAGTCCTCTACAAAGAGTTCTCTGTTTAGCTCTGTTCCCCATTTTTTAATTGGATTACTTGGTTTGCTGCTTTTCAGCTTCTTTAGTTCTTTATATGTACTGGATATTAGTCCTTTATCAGATAGAGGGTTGGTGAAGATTCTCTTGGTGTAACTTTAACAAATAAGTAAAAGAGTTCTATGACAAGAATTTCAAGTCTCCAAAAACAAACAAAAAAAGAACAACCAAAAAATAAAAAAATAAAAAAGAAGAAGAAAAGAAAAAGAAAAATATTCCAGAAGGGAAGATGTACTGTGCTCATGGATCATCTTAGCAACACAATAGCTCAATGTCCATCTTAGCAAAAACAGTAGAGATTCAATGCAATTCCCATCAAAATACCAATACAATTTTTTACAGACCTTGGAAAAACAATTCTCAACTTCATATGGAAAAACAAAAAACCTAGAATAGTTAAAACTATCCTGTACAACAGAAGATCTTCCGGAGTTTCTCCATCCCTGACCTCAAGGTGTACTATAGAGCAACAGTCATAAAATTGCATGGTGCTGGCATAGACACGAACTGGTGGATCAATGGAATCTAATTGAAGACTCTGAAATATACCCACACACTTATGGACACCTGATTTTTGACAAAGATGCCAAAACCATACAATGGGAAAAAGACAGCATCTTCAACAAATATGCCGGTCTAAATAGATGTCTACATGTAGAAAAATACCCATGTTCACACATTGGCTCCAACCATCCCTATCTAGTTCTGCGGAATCTGTTGCCCTCTTCTGGCCCCTATGGGAAGTGCAGGCACCTGGTACCTATGTATACAATCAAACAAAACACCTGTACACATAAAATAAAAACAAATAAATCATTTTTTGATTACACTCTAAATGTGTATTTATTTGGGTGAGGGTAGCAGGAGAGTGGAGGTCAAAGTATAACTTTGGATTGTGTTGTCTCCCCCACACCAAATGTTTTCCAGAATCTAACTCAGGTCTCCATCCCTGTGTCTCTCCCCTCTAGAGTCTTTACCCTTGGCCGCAGCCCTGTCTCCGGCTACGTACTACTCTTGTATAAATAGCATATCATGACCTCAATGCATCCAGCCAAACTCTTCAGGGAAGTAAACTTAAGTTTCAATGTGATAAGGGCAATAGTCGTGACAAGTACAGGAGTGTGATTCCAGCGTCCGTTCCCTGTGTGCAGTCTCAATGTACAGTGATGAGAAATTATGATTTTATGATCTTCTCATTAAAAGATTGGTTGAAAAAATATCATATCATGGTTTGGCTCTCACTCTCCCAGCTAACCTTTCTTCTTTAAAAAGCAAGGTAGTTCATTTACACTTTATTTTATTGCTGATATTGTCCCAGTTCCATTGTGTTCCTTCCTGGGACTTTCTCACTTCCTGTCGTGTTTGGATTTATCTCATCATGACTTTCTCTCTTATTAGTATTTTAGCATATATATTAGAAATTTTAGAACATGGTTTCGAGATAAGGTAGTTTAATGCAAGTGGATATGTCAAGCCTCGCAGAAATACAGGATCTTACATTGCTCCAATTTCATCTGTTCTTTGTGATTTATTGTTGCAGAATAATTTGATTCTATTTCAATGAATTTTTAAAGCCAACATTATATTGTCATTATACAGTCAAGGTTCATGTAGGTATAGCCAGGGACATTCTTCACAAATCCGCCTTTTCACAGTTCATGCCAGGCTCCCTCTCATTTTGCTTAGGTTCCATTGCAATTTTTCTTTTATTCTTCCAGAAGCAAGGTCTTTCAATTGCAGTTGTTAAACAAATACTTTACTTTTGTTCTTGGAGGATTTTTTTCCCCTTTCATTTATGTTGTTTTTCCAGTTCAGATGGTTTGATTCCCAGGTATGAGCAAGTTTAAATCATTGCTCCTATTTGTGAAAAGTGAAAATGCTTCCCTTCTTTGTTTTGTTTGCTTCTTCCTTTCTCTTTTCTTTTTCTTTTTTGTTTTGGTTTTACTATTATAGCAGACGTTTGCATGAATTTTATTTAAAATTTTATTACATTAAAATAAACCTTTAAAAATTGGAATTGAAAAAAAGTGATATCATTTTACTTATTTTGTGAGGCAAAATAACTACTTTCACACAGTGCAAAACAACTACTTTCACTATGTGAGTTCCAGTGATGAGAGGCACCTTAACCCATTAAACTATCTGGCAGACCCTATGTTTTCCCTTAATTTGCTAGAAAATGTCTGCGATTCTTTATTCTGTAAACAACCTTAGCCAGTTCTCTCAAGCTCATCCCTCCCCCACTTCCCACTTAAACACCCCCTTTTCCTCACTTTTTTTTTCTTTTCCCTAGAAACTCAGGTTAACTGTGCCTTCTGCCTAATTATCACTTCCCAGCCCCTCTCTATTGCACCTGACATTTTACACTTGGTTCGCAAAGTTCACTCAAATATTTGTTGGCCTGACTCCTTGGTTATGATTTTCATAATCTTTCTCACATTGCAATTCTCATTGCCTCTCTCCTGGTCTACAATAGGACCAAGGTGAAAAATCCAGTATGGGTAATTATATTAATAAAATATTAGGTTCTTTTTTACTCTTCCCCCAAAATCCAAGATTGAGTTTATTCCTTTCCGAGGATTATTGTCTTATAATAATAAATACTCTTGTTTACTACATTTTATTCATTTATCTGCATGGTTTTTAGTGTGTGTGTGTGTGTGTGTGTGTGTGTGTGTGTTTATGTGTGTGTGTGTGTGTGTGTGTGTGTGTGTGTGTGTGTGTGTGTGTAAGCCTATGTATTACACGTCTATTGAGGCCTGAGGACCGCTTAGGGGATGCAGTGCTCTTCTTTCTCCATGCCTTGGGGAATCAAGCACTAGCTGTCATTCTGGACAGCAAGTGCCGTTACCCTCTGAGCCATCTTACCACACCTATTATAATAAAATTTCAGATGGCTAGCATCCCGAAAGATCTATTTCTGTACTCAATTATTCTTTCTATATCTGACCTTACAGTTTGACTCTCTAACTAGCAGTGGTATTTGCTGTATCTGTTTGCTGATTATCATTTGAAAACACTGAGGATGATATTAAACTGTGCTGAAGTCTTGAGACTTTGCTCACCCTAGCCTATCAGGTCTCATTAGGACTGGCTGCTAGAATCAGAAGGAAGGGGAGAAGGACCCCTCTCAGTGGACTTGGGAAGGGGCATGGGAGGAGAAAAGGGAGGGAGGATGGGATTGGGAAGGGATAAGGAAGGGGGCTACAGCTAGGATACAAGGTAAATAACCTGTGATTAATATAAAAAATTATTAAAAAAATAGCGAACTGGTAAAGTACAGCTTTATTTGTGCAATCTTCATTAAAATACAACTTTCAACTGAAAGCTGATATCATCATCTATCAACTGGAATGATTTGTTTTGAGTCAGGGTTACAACTCAAATCAAGAATGGTTGTGATTCCTAAAGAATGAGTGGCTTAAAGAACAAGTAGGGCAGAACCAGAAAAATTAAACTAATTCTTTCTCAATGTTTGCCAACCTCTGTTGTCATTTGATTAGTTTTAGTTTCTTGTCTTGCCTTTCTGACTGTGATTAGATAAAAATCTCGAAGTAATTTTAATTTGCATTCCTTTCTGGTTAAGGATGTTGAATTTGTTCACGTTTCTTCCCATTTGTGTTTCTTCTTTAGAGCTACTCCTTTAATTTCTCTGTTTAACCTATGCTTTACCTATGTAGTTTGTTTTTCTAATACTCAGTTTTGTGAGTTCTTTATAGTTTTTATACTAACCCTCTGAGATACAACTGAAAAGAATGTTTTCTCCTTCTGTAAGATGAATCTTCCATCAAGTTATGTTGTCTTGTGCTACACACAAGCATTTCAGTTTCCAGTGGTAACATTTGTCAGCTGTTTTTTTCCTTTGTCTGCAATTATTTTTATTTTTCATTACAATTTATTCACCTTGTATCCCAGCTGTAGCCTCCACCCTCAACCCCTCCCAATCCTGCCCTTGTTCCCTCTCTCCTCCCATGCCCCTTCCACAGTCTACTGATAGGGGAGGTCCTCCTCCACTTCCCTTTGACCCTAGGCTATCAGTTCTCATCAGGACTGGCTACATTATCATCTTCTGTGGCCTATTAAGGCTTTCACCAATTCAGGGGAAGGTGTTCAATGAGCCAGCCACTGAGTTCATTTCAGAGAAAGCTTCTATTCCCATTCCTAGGGAACCCACTTGGATACTGAGCTGTCATGGGCTACATCTGTGCAGAGGTTCTGGGTTATCTCCATGCATGGTCCTCAGTTGGAGTATCAGCCCCAGAAAAGAAGCCTGTGCACAGATTGTCTGTAGCTCATCTTGTGGAGCTCGAGGCCCTCCAGGATTTTGTATCTCCCCTTTCTTTCATAAGATTCCCTGTACTCTGAACAAAGTTTGGCTATGAATCTCAGCAACTTCTTTAATACCATGCTGGGTAGAGTCTTTCAGAACCGTCTTGTAGGCTTCTGTCCTCTTCCCTATTTTCTCTCTCTTTCTATGTCCATCCCATTTGCCTTTCTGAATGAGGATCTTATACCCAAGTACCTCCTTCTTGCTTAGCTTCTTTAGGTGTGCAGATTTTAGTATGTTTTTCTGTATTATTTTTCTAATATCCACTTATATGTGAGTATATACCATGTGTGTCTTTCTGATTCTGGGATACCACACTCAGGATGATCTTTTCTAGTTCCCACCATTTGCTTGCAATTCTCAAGATTACGTTGTTTTTAATTGCTGAGTAAAATTTCATTGTGTAAATGTACCACAATTTCTGTATCCATTCCTCAATTGAGAGCACATCTGGTTGCTGGATTAAATTGATGAGCTTTTTTGCTGTTTCTCTATGATTATTGAAACAGTACAATTAAGGAAACATTTCTAATAAATCACTAAAAGCTTTAGCAAATAATAGTAGAAGGAAAATAAAACTTTAGGACACGTAATAAATCAGATTCAGCATCAGGAATTGCTTATGGAAAAACCAAACATTGTAGGTAGTAAAAGGACAAGAGTTTTAGGGCTTTCTAAAGAAAATGTTTAATCAGGATCTGTTAGGATAAATGCTCTGGATATTCCCACTGCATTAAAGCTACTACAAAACCATTACCTAACACAGGTATTTATGATGAGGCAGAAAGAAGATAGGAAAACATATGAGTTCAAAAAGTTTTGTATTATACTATAAGTTTTACGGACAGGATAGTTCAAGCATCTTATCTAAGGAAAGATTGTAGCCGACCTAGTTCGGAGGATTATTAACAACCCCTAATTAACTAACAATAAACTATGTAAACAGACCACAAGTTTTACAAGCCCCTGGCCCTCTACTCGCTAAATTGGCAAACAAGTCACTAGTTCTATGTTTGCTCTGCTTAAGATGCTGTTAGGCCAAGATTTTTGTAGACAGTGCTTCTACCAGGTTACTCTTTCAGTTAAAATATAAACTTTGTAAATGTTCCGGGGGATATGTCAGCTTTAAGGTGCTTCTTTGTAAGATTACTATAAAAATGTTGGCTTGACTTCAGTAAAGGGCAGAAAATCCAAACCAATACCACCTGGTATGGTTCTGACTGTCATTTCGCCTATCTGTGCCTTCCTGATATCTGAATTCCCTGATTCTCCCGAGGATGTGGGGTACCCGAGGGGGCCGGTCTGCGGCAAGAAAGTGCCAGATTGATTTTCAAAGTGGATGTACAAGTTTATATTCCCACCAGCAATGGAGGAGGGTTCCCCTTTCTCCACACCTTCTCCAGCATGTATTGTCACTTGAGGTTTTGATCCTACCCATTCTGATGGGTATAAGGTGAAATGTCAGGGTTGTTTAGATTTCCCTGTGACTAAGGATGTTGAGCATTTCTTTAAGTATTTCTTTGTCATTTGATGTTCCTCTATTGAGAATTCTCTTGTTTAGGTCTGTACTCCATGTTTTAATTGGATTACTTGATTTGTTGTTGTTTTTTAAGTTCTTTATTTATTCTGCATATTAGCACTCTGTCAGTACTGGCATAGAAACAGACTGGTGAATCAATGGAACCGACTAGAAGATCCAGAAATAAACCCCACACATTTATGGATACCTGATTTTTGACAAAGATGCCAAAACCATACAATAGAAAAAAAAAAAAAAGATAGCATTTTCAACAAATGGTAGTAGTCTAACTGGATAGCTACATGTAGAAAAATGCAAATATGTCCATACTTATCACCCTACACAGAACTAAAGTCCAAGTGGATCAAAGACCTCAGCATAAAACCAGACACACTACCCCCCAAGGGAGGAGCAGTACTGCCAGGCCACAGAGGAGGACTTTGCAGCCAGTCCTGAAGACACCTGATAAAACAGGGTCAGATGAAATGGAAAGAGGTCCTCCCCTATCAGTGGACTAGGAAAGGGGCAGGGAGGAGATGAGGTAGGGAGGGTGGAATTGGGGAGAGAATGAGGGAGCGGGATACAGCTGGGATACAGAGTTAACAAAATGTAAGTAATAAGAAAAATAAAATTAAAAAAAAAAAAAAAACAGACACACTAAATCTGTAGGAAGAAAAACAGGAAAAGAACCTTGAACTCATTGGTACAGGAGACAATTTCCTAAACAGAACACTAACAGCACAGGCTCTGAGATCAACAATCAACAAATGGGACCTCATGAAACTGAAAAGCTTTTGTAAAGCAAAGGACACTGCCATCAAACAAATTGACAGCCTACAGATTGGGAATGGATCTTCACCAATCAGCTGTACTTCTAAATGCCTATAGGACCAAGGTCTTGTTGAAAAAAATCCTTCCCTACGTCTATAGGTTCAAGCACATTCTCATTCTCCTCCCTATCAGATTCATAGTATCATGCCTTATGCCGAAGCCCATTTGGAGTTGGGTTTTGTTCAGGAGGAGAGACAAGTATACAGTTTCCTTCTTTTACATGCAGTGGTCTAATTTGGCTAGAATAAAGTGCTGTGAATGCTGTCTTATGTCCAGTGTGTATTTGGGCCTTATTGTCAAAATTCAAGTAGATGCGGAAGTGTGAACTTATTTGTGGTTCATCAACTTATTCAGTGATTAAAGAGCCTATTCTTATACTAATATTTAGCTTACTTTATTGCACCGCCCAGTAGTATATGTTGAAATCTGGGGTGGCTATTTGTCTAGTCTCTTAGATATTTTTAGGACTATTTTGAATTTCTTGGGAGTTTATTGATGTTTTTTCTTGGCTATTTACTGTGTTTTCAGATATTTTTTTCAATTTCTGTGAAAAATTACATAATAATTTTGTTGGGTAATTGTATTGACTTTATAAATTATATTTGGAGGAACGGCCATTTTCACAATATTAATTCTGACAATATATATGAGCATGGAAGACCTTTCAATATTGGTGTGTTTCTGTGGCCTGAAGTTTCTTTCTATGATATCTTAAAACTTTTATTACACAAATCTCAGTTCCTTAGTTAGATCTTTGAAGAGTTTTTTGAGGCTATTGTTAATAGGTTTGCTTTTCTGATTTTCTAAGTATGTGTGTCATTTTAATATAGGAAGGTTACTGATGTGTGAGAGAGTGTGTGAGTGTGTATATGAGTGTAGGGGGGTGTTGTATGTGCATGCATCTGTGTGCATATGCATATTTGGTGTGTGTGTGTGTGTGTGTGTTAATTTTGTATTCTGTTATTTTGCTGAATATATGTTTTAGGTGTAGGATTTTATGTTCTACTTGTGAAAGTACAAACTGGTATAGCCACTGTGGAAATCAGTGCTGAGTTTCCTCTAAAACTAGAAATAGATCTGTCAAGAGGTCCAGCTATACCATGCTTGGCCATACACTCAAAAGACTTGCTATCCTTCTTCAGATATACTTGTTCATCAATGTTCACTGATCCTTCATATACAATATCCAAAAACTGGAAGCAGATTAGCTGCTCATTAATGACTAAATAGATAATAAAAATATAGTACATTTGCACAATAAAATATCATTCAGCTGCTAAAATATGAAATTTGTAGATAAATTGATAGAATTGGAAACAATTGAGTATGGTAAATCCAATCACCCCACAACAATGTGCGGCTGGCTCTTTGATCAGCTCCTCCTGAGGGGGGAGCAGCCTTACCAGGCCACAGAGGAAGACGATGCAGCCAGTCCTGATGAGACCTGATAGCCTAGGGTCAGCTGGAGGGGAGGAGGACCTCCACTATGAGTGGACATGGAGAGGGGCATGGGAGGAGATGAGGGAGGGAATAAGAGAGGGAGCTACAGCTGGGATGCAAAGTGAATAAACTGTAATTAAGATTAAAAAAATAAAAAAATGTAAATAAGTAAATAAAAAACAATGTATGGCATCTCTCCTTTCTCATAAAACTTTTAATTTTTAGATATGTATGTCCATTTGGAATCCTCATAGATGGTAGGAAATTAGAAAGTGTTATGGGAAGAATAGCAAATTGACATTAAGAAAAAAATCAAAAATAAATAGCTAAAGTGATTAAGTGGAATAGGAAATGAGAGAAAGGGGTAGAGGAGGAAATATGGGGAGGAATAACTAACACTGAGGGCTTTACAAAAGGCATACATGTATAATAAAAGTTTAAATTGTGTTGCTTCATAAAGGGAGTACAATAAACCAACTGAACATCCATGCCAGTAAATAAATAAATAAATAAAACACTATATTGAACGGGTTGACTCTTTTTGTGTTGTTGTCTAGTGGGTTGGCATAGAATCCCAAACATTACAGGTTACTGCTGTTGCTCTTGGTTACATTCCAGAACTTAGTTGCAAGACCTGATTGCTGAAGACAGCGCTTACTTGATATCATGGATATAGAGAAATCAAGCTGTTACTGGCTTGGAAGCTTCATTTCTATTGTTGCCTAGCATTCATATTGCTCGAAGGCTCTATGGGAGCTACTAGAGGAGAAAAGTAATCATCAGTCTCACTCAGCTGTGAATCATGTGAGCAACAATAATAACTGACCTTGCAAGATGTGCACAGTCTCACAATATTGTTTTGTTTTTATATTTGACACTAATAAGCATTGTGGCCTTGGCTTGCTCATCATCTTTGTGCTTCAATTTGGTTGTCAGCACTATGATATTATAAGCTAAGCATTGTTTCCAGTGTCTATAAATCTAAAAGCTTTTTTTTTTCATATGTCCTGCGGTAGAAATATATTGTTGGTTATTTATTAAATAGCTCTAGATAATTCTTCAAAAGCTTGTGCTGAACTGAGACATGCTAGGCTTCACTGCAGTTCATGATTCAGTGGGCCAGTGATTTGAGAGATACTCTAAAGTTAGGTGAACAATGAGGTGCACTGGACCAATACAGTGGTTTACAGCTAGGAGCTAAGCCAATGCAGTCATGAATATCAATTTCCTCTCAAACATGCAATGGCAGCCAGAGGTAGAAAGAGTACTACATAGCAGTGCTCACTAACCTGCTTTCATAGTCAATGTGTACAGTTACACTTTTTCCTTTCGATTTGTGTGGTTTGTGATTCATGGTGAATCATCAGTGTTCATACGTGTGTAACTGATGACAAAATGAAGATCAAATAACTGTAGTGTTATGTCCTTAAAAAATGTGGAGTATGATAGGTTGTGATCTGTAAGTAATAAACTACGCTTGTGCAAATGAGTCATTGTACCCTACAGTGAGAAAGAATAATATATTTTTCAGAGGATGGTTTAGCAAAATAAGCACAATGACACAGTTTATTTATATAATCCATGTTTAAAAGAAAAAAAATGCTGGGTATGGTGGCACTATCCCAAATATGGGAAGGAAAAAAAGTGAATTTCTGGGGCTTTATGTCCCCAGTCAGCATAGAATAATGAGATAGTACCAGTATACTAAGAAACCTGTCTCAAAAACATAAACAGACAAAGAAACAAACAGAAAATCATGGAATGATATCCAAAATTGACTTTTAATCTCTTAGTGCAAGCATAGACATGTGTGCATGCACTTTTATCCACAAACTCAAGAAACGCTTTCCCCACACAAGGAATTACTGAGTGTTCTGGCTTTGCATGTCGCCTCTCTATAAAGAAGAGTTTCCTTTATAAGTATTTATGAAATAAATATCATCTGAAGAAATTATAAACTTAGCTTTTCTAAATGTTCCTTTAGTAATGATATAAGAGAAAGGGAATAATGAGAAACAAGAAGCTTTTTTTTTTCCAGAATATTGATATTTTACCTGAGTCAATACATATGCATGACTTGAGCTAACTGATTGCACCCCTGGGTCTTCTGAATAAACTTCAAAAAAAAAAATAGGATGGTATCATCTAATGGGACACAGATTGTGGAGGTTGTTGATTTCTATATGAGTACCTTGCAATCAGAGCTGTGTACAATACACTAGACACCTGTTGTAAGGCTGGAATAGAATAAGAAGAATGGATTACAAGTTGAGATTAGAAAATGTTAGAGGATGACTTTGTATGCCAAAGAGAGGTTTGGCCATTGACTGAATGTTTAATGTAAAAAGTACTGTAGGAATATTGTTGTTAAGGTAGAAAAGAACTCCAGTAGTAGTGAAAGGAAGATAAGAAGAAAAGACTTCTACTGGCAAGACGTGTACAGAGAGAATATATGCAAAGGAAAGTCACAGTGTGTATATGAGAAAGGTGTGGCCAGAGAAAGGTGGCCAGAGCCACCCTATTGCTTTGCTGCTGACATAAGTGAAGAGCAGAGATTTCCATTACTGCCTGTCAAGGTATAAGAATCTCAGTAGTGCAATGGCAGGTGTTATTCAGCTTTTTCTGCAAAGATGTGAATATTCTCCAACTGGCTGCGCTGCCTGAACATCATAAAGGAAAATTCAAGGACACAACTTTCATGATCCATCACCTCTGCTATGGTGAGCTTTTTGATGACACAGCCCTGTAAGTTTTGTTAACTCCTAAAGCCTTGTAAGCCTTCTTTATTTCCTGCTTCATATGAGCTTCTTTTATCTCCACAGGAGGTAATATTTCAATTCATATAAAAGATATATACAACATGAATTAATCATTGATGTGAAAATCTCTCTCCTCATAGGTCAGGGATCTCTGTAAAAGAGGAGGCAGAAATTATAAGAGCCATAGGAAATGGAGGGCACCAAATAAACCAGACCTTCTAGATTCAGCTTCAAGTATGATATTGAATAGATAAGGAAAGAGTGGGCAGCCTTCCCTTGTCCCTGATTTTAGTGAAATTACTCTAAGTTTTCCCCATTTAATTTGATGTCTTTATTGCATTTATTTATGTACTGTGTATCTTTTATCTCTCTAAGACTTTTATCATAAAGAACTGTTGGATTTTGTCAAAGACTTTTTCAGCATCCGAGGAGATGAACATTTTCTTTTCATTTTGTTTTATATGACGGATTGCATTGATGGATTTTCCTATTTTGAACCATCCTGAATCCCTGAGATAAAGCTTACTTGATCATATGAGATGATGTTTTCTTGGATTCAGTTTGCAAGTATTTTATGAATATTTTTTTGCATCAATGTTCATAAAGGAGATTGATGCAATTTTTTTCTTTGTTGATGATTTGCATGTTTAGGTATCAGGGTGACTGTGGTCTCTAGGAATAAGTATCTATTTATGAAATAGTGTGAAGAATATTGGTATTAGCTCTTCTTTGAAAGTCTGGTACAATTCTGTCCTAAAATCATCTGGTCCTGAGCTTTTTTTGTTTGGGAGATTTTCATGACTATTTCTATTTCCTTGGGGGTTATAGGTCTATTTAAATAATTTACATGATTTAACTTTGGCAAGTGGTAGCTATCAAGTAAACCACCCATTACATTTAGATATTCTAATTTTGCAGCATACAGGTTTTTGAAGTAAGACCCAGTGAGTAGCCTCCATCTGTTGTTACATTCCCTTTTATTTTTTTTTAATTTTTATTTTTATCAGTTACATTTTATTAATTCTGTATCCCAGCCGTGCCCCGAACCCTCGTTCCCTCCCAGTCCCTCCCTCCCTCCCTCATCACCACTGTGCCCCTTTCTAAGTCCACTGATAGGGGGGACTTCCGCTCAGATGTAGCCTGTGGTAGCTCAGTAACCAATTGGTTTCCCAAAGTGAGGGGAACAAGGACTATTTCTAACAGGAACTCAATGAAGTTACATTCCCTTTTAATTTCTGATTTTGTTAATTTGTATACTGTCTCTATTTTAGCTAAACCAATCTTACATGATAAAAAAAAACTTTTGGAGCGATCACCATCCCTGATTTCAAGCTGTACTACAAAACAATACCATAAACCCCAAATGATATTGACATAAAAACATACAGGTTGATCAATGGATTAAAATCAGTTCCCAAAATAAACCCATATGCCTATAACCACAGGATTTTAGACAAAGAAGCCAAAATCATAGAATGGAAAAAAGATAGCACATTCAACAAATGATACTGGTGTAACTGGTTGTCTGTAGTTAGAAGAATACAAGTAGATCATATCTATCATCCTGCAAATCCTCTAGTTCAAGTTGATGACATACCTCAACATAAAATCAGATACACTAAATCTGATAGAAGAAGAACTGGGGAATAGCCCTTGAATGCATTGGCACTAAGACAACTAACTGCCTGAAGAGAACACAAACTCAGGTACTAAGATCAACAATTAGTAAATGGAACCCTTTAAAACTGAAAATCTTTTTTAAGGCAAAGAATACCATCAAAAATACAAAATGGCAGCATACAGAGCAGGAAAATTTTTCACCAACCTTACATGAGACAGAGTGCTGAAACACAAAATATATAAAGAACTCAAGAAATTAGACATGAACAAACAAAATAACCCAAATGGCAAAGGGAATATAGAGCTAAACAGAAACTTCTCTACAGAGGACTCTCAAAAGGCCACAAAGCACTTAAAGAAATGTTCAATATGCTTAGACATAAGGGAAATGAAAATCAACATGACTCTGAGATTTCATCTTACACCCATCAGAATGACTAAGATCAAAAACTCAAGGGACAGCTCATGTGGTTGGGAATGTGGAGCAAGGGGAACACTCCTCCATTGCTGGTGGGAGTGCAAACTTGTGCAAATATTTTAGAAATCAATTTAACCATTTCTCAGAAAATTGTGAACATTTCTTCCTCAAGACCCAGCTATAAATCTCCTGGACATAGACACCAAAGGTATTCCACCATGCTGTAATTAAACTTGCTCAACTCTGTTCATAGCAGCTTTATTCATAATTTTCAGAAACTGGAAACAACCTATATGTCCCTCAATCAAAGAATGGATAAAAGAATTGGTACATTACACAATGGAATATTACTCAGGCATTAAAAACAATGACATCATGGCACTGGCAGGCAAATGGATGGAACTAGAAAACATCATCATGAAGGAAGTAACCCAGATCCAGAAATACAAACACAGTACATTCTCACTTATAAGTGCATTACTAGCCATAAATTACAATCCACAGACCCAAAGAAGCTAACTAACAAGAAAAGGACAAGAGAGGATTTCCACAGAGAAGGGGAAATAAAATAGACAATGGAGGTGGATGGAGAAAGGCACTGGGTGGAAGAGGGTATTGGTAAGAGAAGAGTAGGAACTAAGTATAGGGAGGAGGGCAGGAGAGGAAACAGGGAGACAGAACTGTAATCAGTAGGGAGGGCATCTCTAGAATGAGCTAGAACAGTGGAAACACTCAAGCATCTATGAGGATAACCCTGGGTAAGACTCTGGACAATAGGTAATATGGAATCTTAAAGGCTACCTCTTGTAACCAGACAAGAATTCTGATGGAGGGATGTCCATTACAACCTACCCAAAAAATCCTGCACCCACAATTTGTCCAGATTCAAGATGTGCTGGGATAAAGATCAAGCAGAAATTAGAGGAATGGCCAACCAATGGCTGGTCCAGCTAGAGACTCATGTCATGAGAGAAGGCCAACCTTAACAATATTATTAATCTATTATACTTGAAAACAGGCACCTTAGCATACCCATCTTCTGGTAGGCTTCATCCAGCACCTATGGAAACAGATGCACAGACCCACAGCCAAATTTAGGCAGATGTTGGGAAATCCTGTGCAGGTGGGGGGGGAACACTTAAATCACACAGTGAAACCCACACATTAATAATGGGAGACTTCAATACCCACTTTCTCCAATGGACAGAATATCCAGACAGAAAATAAATGAGGAAATAAAGAAAGTAACAGAGGTCATGAATCAAATGGACCTAAAAGATACCTAAAGAACATTTTTCCCAAACAAAAGAGAATATAACTTTTACTTCTCAGCACCTCTGAGAACTGTCTCCAAAGCTGAGTATATACTCAGTTACAAAGCAAACCTCACTAGAAGTAAGAGGAGTAAAACTATCCCCTGCATCTTATCAGGCCACCATGGATTAAGGTGGAACTCAACAACAACAGAAATAACAGAAAGCCTACAAAATCATGGAAACTGAAAAGTTACCTACTCAATGACCATTGGGTCAGGGAATATGTAACTAAAGAAATTAAATACTTTCTAGTATTCAATGAAAAGGAAGGCACAACATACCCAAACTTACGGGACACAATGAAATTAGTGCTAAGAGAAAAGTACATAGCTTTAAAGATCTCTCTAAAATAACTGGAGAGATCCCATACTAGAAACTTAACAGCACATGTGAAAGCTCTAGAACAGAAGGAAACAGACACACTAAGAGGAGTAGATGACAGTAAATAATTAAACTAAGGGCTGAAGTCAATAAATTGGAAACAAAGAAAACAATACAAAGAATCAGTGAAACCAAGATAGATAAACCTTTACCCAAATATATACCCAAAGCTTGCTCAAGTACACAAAAGGGATACTTGTTCAACCATGTTTATAGCAGCTTTATTTGTAATAGCCAGAACCTGGAAACAACCCAGATGTCCATCAACGGAAGAATGGGTACAGAAATTATGGTATTTCTACACAATGGAATACTACTCAGCAATCAAAAAGGAGGAAATCATGAAATTTGCAGGCAAATGGTGGGATCTAGAAAACATCATTCTGAGTGAAATATCCCAGAAGGAGAAAGACAAACACGGTATATACTCACTTATATAGACCTATAAGATATGATAAACATAATGAAATCTATACACCTAAAAAAGATAATCAAGAGAGCGGACATGGGGTAAGAGGATCAATCCTCGTTTAGAAAGACAGATGGGATGTGCATTGAACGCATGACAGGGTTCTACTGAGCGCATCTGAAAGCCTCTAACTAGCAGTGTTTTCAAAGCAAAGACTCATGACCAAACCTTTGGCAGAATACAGGGAATCATAAGAAAGAAGGGGAGTTAGTCTGATGGGGAAAGGATTGGAGCTCCACGAAGATCAAATATATCTGGGCACAGGGTCTTTTCTGAAACTGACATTCAACCAAGGACCATGTATGGATATAACCTAGAACCTCTGCTCAGATGTAGCCTGTGGTAGCTCAGTAACCAATTGGTTTCCCAAAGTGAGGGGAACAAGGACTATTTCTAACAGGAACTCAATGATGATACCTGATAAAACAGGATCAGATGAATGGGGGGAGGTCCCCCCCTATCAGTGGACTTGGAAAGGGGCACAGTAGTGATGAGGGAGGGAGGGAGGGACTGGGAGGGAATAGGGTTCGGGGCACGGCTGGGATACAGAATAAATAAAATGTAACTGATAAAAATAAAAATTAAAAAAAAAAGACAGAGGGAAGGTATACAAATTAACAAAATCAGAAATAAAAGGGGACATAACAACAAACACAGAGAAAGTCTAAAAAAATAATTAGATCTTACTTCAAAAGCCTATATTCCAAAAAATTGGAAAATCTAAAGGAAAGGATGATTTTCTCCGTAGATTTTACCTAACAAAGCTAAATTAAGATCAGGTAAACTATTAAACAGCTCTATACACCCCTAAAGATAAAGGAGTCATCAAAAGTCTCCCAACCAAAAAAAGAAAAAAAAAAAGAAAGAAAAAAAAAAAGAAGCCCAAGTCCACCAAGTCCAGATTGTTTTAATGCAAAATTCTATGAGACATTCACTGAAGAGCTAATACCAATACTCCTCAAGGTTTTGCACAAAATGAAACTGAAGGAACATTGCCAAATTCATTCTATGAAGCCACAGTCATCCTGATACCTAAACCACTCCAAAACTCAACAAAGAAAGAGAATTTCAGACCAGTTTCCCACTTGAACACCAATGCAAAAATACTCAAAAAGATACTCACAAACCAAATCCAAGAACACATACATCATCCATCATCCGGGGATACAATGATGCTTCAACGTATGAAAACCCATCAATGTGATCCATCATATAAACAAACTCCAAAAAAAATCACATGATATTCTCATTAGATGCCGAAAAAACCTTTGCTAAAATCAAAAATCCCTTTATGATGAAAGTCTTGGAGAGATCAGGGATACAAAGATCATATCTAAACATAATAAGGCAACAAAGCCTTTTGCCAACATCAAATTAAATGGAGAGAAGGTCAAAGCAATCACACTAAAATCAGGGATGAGACAAGGTTGCCAACTTTCTATACCTCTTCAATATAGTACTTGAAATTCTAGCTAAAGCATTAAGACAAATAAAGGATATGAAGAACATACAAATCAGGAAGGAGAAAGCCAAAGTATCACTATTTGCAGCTGATAAGACTATGTATGCAAATAACCCCAAAAATTCCACCAGAGAACTCCTACAGCTGATAAACAGCTTCAGCAAAATGGGTGGGTGCAAGATTAATTAAAAAATAAATGAGTATCCGTTCTGTATACAAATGACTAACAGGCTGAGAAAGAAATTAGGAAAACTACACCCTTCACAATAGCCACAAATAATACAAAGTATCTTGGTGTAACTCTAACCAAGTAAGTGAAAGACCTGTATGACAAGAAATTCAAGTTTCGAAAGAAAAACAATAAGAAGATATCAGAAGATGGAAAGATTCCCCATGCTCATGAATTAGTACCATTAACATTAGAAAAGGGCAGTCTCACCAAAAGCAATCTGCAGATTCAATGAAATCCCCAACAAAATACCAACACAGTTCTTTACAGAGCTTAAGAGAACAATTCTAAACTTCATATATAAAAACAAAACAAATTACAAAAAAAAAAAAAAAAACAGAATAGCTAAAACAATACTGTACAATAAAAGAACTTCTGGGGCTATTGCTAGCCCTGACTTCAAGATATACTGCAGAGAAATAATAATAAAAACTGCACAGTACTGGCATAGAAATAGACTGGCTGATCAATGGAACAGAATGGAAGACTCAGAAATAATACCTATGGTCACTTGTTTTTTGACAAAGGAGCCAAAACCATACAATAGAAAAAAGGCAGCATCTTCAACAAATGGTGCTGGTCTAATTGGATGTTAACATGCAAATATATCTGTATTTATCTCCCAGCACAAAACTCAAATTCACATGGATCAAAGACCTCAATAAAGTACCAGAAACACTAAATCTATTAGAGGAGAAAGTGGGAAAAAAAGTCTTGAACTCATTGGATCAGGAGACAACTTCCTGAAAAGAACAACAGTGCAGGTCATAAGATCAAGAATTAATAAATAGGACCTCTTGAAACTGAAAAGCTTCTGTAAGGCAAAGGATACTGTCAATAAAATGAAAAGATGATCTACCAATTGGGGAAAGATCTTCACCAATCTAACATCCGACAAAGGGCTGATGTCCAAAATATATAATGAACTCAAAAAAAAAAAAAAAAACCACCAATAAACAAAATAACCCAATTTAAAAAATGGTGTACAGAACTAAACAGACAATTCTCAACAGAGGGATCTTGAATGGCTGAGAAGTATTTAACGAAATGTTCAAATTCCTTATTCATTGGGGAAATGCAAATCAAAAGGACTCTAAAATTCCATCTCACACCTATCAGACTGGCTAAGATCAAAACCTCAAGTGACAATACATGTTAAAGAGGATGTGGAGAAAGGGGAACTTTCCTCCTTTGTTGGTGGGAATGTAAACTTGTACAGCCACTTTGGCAATCAATCTGGCTCTTTCCTGAGAAACTGGGAATAGTACTACCACAAGACCAGCTATACACTCCTGGGAATATATCCAAAAGAGCTCAAGTGGGTACTCTAGGAAGAGAAGTGGGCACTCCATTGGACAGGGACTCACTTGCTAGCTTTTAGATCACTTTCCCCTGGTGAGAATGCCTTGAGAACCCACAGAAAAAGAGAACACGTTCAGCTGAATGCAATTTGATGAGGTAGGGTGGATGGAAAAGGACCCTCCCCTTTTAAGAGGAGGGGGAGAGGACAGGAGAAAATATAGGATGGGTAGGGGAGGAAGAACGGGGCTACCAGGATGTAAACTGAATAAACTAAACAAATGAGAAAATAATACAAATGTGAAAATATAAATTACATATAAATTAAAACACAAGATGATTTATCAGTTGTGACAACAGACAAAATAGAATTAAAGTTGAAGTTGTCACTAGAGCAAAGAGGGTTTTATCACACTCATCAATTTTTTAGTTAAATATTAGCATATAGAGCTCAAGCACTTTTGTGCTTCTATTCAGCATCAGCTACCCACCAAGCTAAGGCAAATTTTAAAATGATTGCAAAATTTAAAAAAGGATCTTATAATTTGTAAAGATAGCATAAATTTTAATCATTAATATTATAAGCAATACAAAAATATATAACAAATTTATTAGTTATTAAATGTAAAATATATAGTTGGTAGAGTGTACTATACATTATATAATATATTAAAATAATATGAATATAACATTAATATTATAGCAATTAATTTTATATTATTTAATATAATATTAATTAACTATCAATATATTATTTTAATTATATATATTGTTAATGATCAATATTATAGTTATATTAATATATCTTAATATATGATGTATTATGAACTTTACATATATATATATATATATGTATATATACATATTTATACACCTGAGTTTGATTCCCAGCACTCAGGCAAAAGCTGGTATTTGCAATCCCAGTGTGGATGTGGAAGTGGAACAGGTGGACCCTGGGGCTGGAAGGCCAGCTGGTACTCATGGCCCAGCTGGCCTAGCCTGTTCATTAAGACTTAAGTCTCAGTGAGAGACTGTCTCAAAATAAAGGTGGATGGCTCCTGAGGAATGGCATTCAGAGTTGTCCTCCAGTCTTCACATGAACACTTATGTGCACCTGTGCAAGGACACACATGTATTTTCACACACATGAACATGCATGTACACCCACACAAAAGCCAAGTATATTTAGTGAATAGACTTGTTTTCCAAAAACACATTGATAAAAACAGACTTTTCCAAAACATTGTCATGATAGGAAAAATAATGGCACACAGGCAGAAGTCCTGGAAAAGGAGCTAAAAGTTCTACTTCTTGATTAACAGGCAGCAGGGAGCAACTGTGTTCCACACTGGACATAGCCTGATCATATGAGCCATCAAAGACCCAACCCCAACAGTGACACACTTCCTCCAACAAGGCCACTCCTACTCCAGAAAGGCCATACCTCCCGATAGTGCCACTACTAATGGACCAAGCATTCAAAAACATGAGTCTATGGGGGCCATTCCTATTCAAACAACCACAATCTTTAATACCAGGTGTCATTTTGATCATCAAAAAATAAAGGCACAAAAAATAATAATAGAAGAAAAGCTTCCAGCTGTTACATATAAATTGCTCAGTAGTGTAAGTTTCGTGTAAGTATCATGTGTTCCAGGGATGGTAAGAGGACGGTGCCAATAAAACAATCGAGTTTAACCAGGTGCTTGTGTACACAGCTGCAGCATCAGCTACTGCACAAACTAACTAACACAAAACTATTATTTGCAATCAGTTGGAGGAGAGCTTCTTTGTGCAATATAATGATAATCTACCTTTTAAAAAAAATAAAACAGGGCTTGAGAGATGACTTAGAGTTTAAAGCACTTGTTTATGCAAGAGGGAGGGAAGAGCTTCAGATTCCTCTGAAGGTATGGAAATGCCAGGTAGAGTATGGCTTTTCATCTATAATTTCAGCTTCAGAAACTCCAGACAAGAGCTTACCAGAGCAAGCTAGTTAGCAAGGCTGGTCATATTAATGAACTATGAATGTCATAGAGGGATTGCCTCAATAAATAATTTGAAAAAATAATAAAAGACAAGCATATATAATTACACAGCCAAGTGCAGACCAAACATACATACGATGCCAAAAAGTTAGAAAATAAAATAAAATGGAGTGAAATATATACTTTGTTGGTAAATTTATTTGTACAAGAAAGTTCCTGGGTTCAATTCCCAGTAAGAAAATTATCAAACATAAGGAAAACATTCATAAATGGAAAGTATAGACTCCTTAAGAAGTCAAAACAACCCCCAGACTCTGAAAGAAATGTTGCTTTTGGCTTGAGGGCAATAGTACTAGAGGAAACTTGGTTTTGCAAACACTAAACAAATACAGAATTGTAGTGGAGTGCTTGTCTTTCATGTCTGGATTCTTAGGCTCTTTCTCTAGCAGTTAGCTAACTGGACATGTTAATACATGTATAAAATGTCAGCACTAGGGAGGCAGAAACATGAGAAACAGTAGTTCAGTGTCATCCTCAACTATAAGAAGTACTTGAGACCTTATCTCAAAAGAATTATAGAGGAAAGAGAGGACACAGACAGAGAGGGGAGGAGAGAGACATAAACAGAGATAGAGAAATGGAGACAGACAAGGAGACAGAGACAAAGATAGACAAAGAGACAGACAGAGGGACGGAAAGAGTGATAGAGAATTTAGAAGCCCAATAGGATAATAGTAGACAAAATGATCTGTGAAAGATGAGGTTAATTGAGAATGCAAGGAGATAGGAGGAGGGTCTGGGGAGGGTAAAGAGAGAAGGTCTGAAATGAAGACACTTTGAAATACAGCAGTAGAAACTTCATGTAAGTGGGTCACAAAGAAGAGGTGAAGCTTCTGCTGTAAGCCTCAGCTGATCAGCTGCTGCCTTCTTCTGGGATCTGCAGCATAGTCACAGTGGACTCAAATGTCACACAAAAGGAAGAATCTCTCACTATTCCTTCTCTTCTTTTGTAACCAATCAGTTTCATTGAATCAACAGTGTAAGTTTGGAGATATTTACTTCTCACACTTGGTATCTTGAATATGTTTGTTACCAACTGTCCTAGTTTCCTTTCTGTTCCTGTGACAAACAACTCTGACCGAAAGTAATTATTGGAGAAAAAGTCTTATTTGGCATAAACTTTCAGGAAACAATATATCATTGACAGAGGACAGGAAATGTACATGGAGGCAAGAAATATGAAAGAACATTTCCTGTTGGTTTGTTCTTAGCTTATGCTCTTGACTTACATGTAGCTCACTTTCTTATACAGCCCAAGGCCACCCGACTAGAGAATGACACCACCCACGGTGGTTTATGACATCCTATGTTAATTAATTAATAAGCAATGCAATGCCCCAAAGATATGCCCACATGCTAATCTTATCTAGACCATTTCTCAATTGAGGTTCTCTTTAGATGACTTAGGCTGTGTCAAGGTGACACAGGACAGAAACCAAACATATTTTCTAACTAGGGCAGAAACCAATCATGTTTTCTGAATGATTTTTCAGGGAACTGCTGAAACAGTTCCATGACCTATAATCATAAGACTATCCTTTTAGAATTCTGTCTGATCTCTGTTCTACATCATCTGTTATCCTCTATGGATCTCAGCACTCTCTTCCTAGAGTATACCCTCACTCTTTTCTAGTCTTTGGTAAAGAGGTTAGGACTAGGCCAAGTACATTTGAGGATATGTGTTGGGAGCAGAACTATGGGGACATAAACAAATTTCCTAAGATGAAAGTGGAGGACATACTCACCCTATAGAGCCTATGTATTCCTTTATATGTTTATTAGTACACATCAATTGCAAATAGTAAATGGTGTTCACCTGGAGATTTGCCTTTTATGTAATTGATAAAATCTTGATTATATGAATATGAATAGCGTTCACAGTCCATTCAACCAGATTTCTAGTAGAATTGGCACCTCTGTAATCTTCACCCCTGAAATGCTACAAACAGCACATGTAGGAGCATTGGTCTGTGAGAATCCAGCACTCGCTCCCACATCCTCCGAAGGTGATCTCATCATGTCTCTGTTCACTGTAATTCTGTATAAATGAGTCACTGACAGCTCTTAAGATGCAAATCAGGTACATTTTAAGATAACATTATTGATCATTGTTCTGTATTCCATATGACTCCATACATTTATAAGCCAAGCGACTTATAAAAAAAATGAACCAAAAGGACTCTACTGATTTCTGGTTTAAAATATGTAATGTATTACTTATTTATTGTGTGAAGATGGCAATTAGAGGTCAGACATCAACTGGTAAAATTGGGTCTTTCCTTCTGTCATATGAGTTTCAAAAATCATACTAAGGTTTCTACTAGTCAGAAGGTGACTTTAACAGTGAGGCATTTTGCCTGCTTTAGGCTGCCTTTTCCTGCTACTGTTGTTTTATTTTGGTGATGGAATCTTGTGATTTATTTATTCATCGGTAGTAGAGATAATTGCTTAAGTAATGTTTTGTCTTTCCTTCCTTTAATTTGTTGGTTTACATATAATATAGGATAAACATACTAAAATTTGCACACCTAAAGAAGCTAAGCGAGAAGGAGGACCCTGGGTAAGAAGATCAAACTTCACTCAGAAAGGCAAATGGGAAGGGACATCTGAAGAGGGAGAAAACATGGAACAGGACAGGATCCTACCACAGAGGACCTCTGAAAGACTCTACCCAGGAAGTATCAAGCCAGATGCAGTGGCTCATAGCCAAACTTTGGGAAGAGTGTAAGGAATCTTATGAAAATAAAATAGGGAGATAGACTCGGAGTGGACAGGAACTCCACAAGTTGCACAACAGAACCAAGAAATCTGTGCACAGGGGTCTTTTCTGAGGCTGTTACTTCAATCAAGGACCATACATGGAGATAACCCTAACAGATGTATCCCATGGCAGTTCAGTCTCCAAGTGGGTTCCTAGTAAGGGGAACAGGGTCTGTCTCTGACATGAACTCAGTGGCTGGCTCTTTGATCACCTCCCCCTGAGGGAGAGCAGCCTTACTAGGCCTCAGAGGTAGAAAATGCAGCCAGTCCTGATGAAACTTGGTAGGCTAGGGTCAGATGGAAGGGGAAGAGGACCTCCCCTATCAGTGGAGTTGGAGAGGGACATGGGAGGAAATAAGGGAAAGAGGGTGGGACTGGGAGGGAAGGAAGGAGGGGGCTACAGCTGGAAAACAGAGTGAATAAACTATAATTTATAATATAAAAAATAAAACAAATGAAAATGTGTGTGTTTACTCATTTATTTTGAGATAGGGTTTCACTATGTAGGTTTGGCTCTCATAGAAGTAACTATGTAGACAAGCATCCCTCTGGCTGTTGAGTACAGGTATTAAAGATCTGTGCCACAGTAGATGACCTTAAATAATGTTTTCACAGGAAAAAAAAAAGTTAGCTTTTTTTGTTGTGCTGGCAGAGTTCTTGTAACACATCACAGCCATGTGAGCAAATACATATCCAGACCATTTCATAATATAGGTTAGTAGAACCTATATTGTAGCTGTACATATTTTCTTATAGACTGGCAGAATCCAGTGTTCGGTGAATATTATTTGTATATTTTATTATTCTGCTTTGGGTGATCTGATCTTGCAAAGGTCAGCTGTGCTCTGAAACCTCACACTGTAGAAATACAAACAGCACAGATATTATATTGATATTCTTAGATTGAATTAATCAATTCCCTTCTCCTTGGAAATAAGATATAATTTCTTTCCTATTGTATGTGATAGAAAATTACATTCTTGTAGTAAAAGAACAAATCACTCACAAATTGATAGAATTATGCGACATAATCACAACACTTTTAAACATCCACAGAGATCATGGCCTCACTAAGTATTTGACACTACTGCAATTTTCTCAATTGCTCCTACTCATCTTTTATTAACTATTATGATAATTTCAGTACTTCATGATTGTCATTTTATCAAGTTTAAAGCTTGAATTAAGGAGGAATTTCATAGAATTTGCTAACAATTTTTTTTGTTTTCTTTAGAAATCTAAAAGCGTTACTGATTTTGTATTATCATCATCTTTTTTGTATTATCATCATCTTATATAGTATTTTTTTCTTTTAGAAACTGGACATTCAGCAAAATATAAACGGTATGATTCTCCAAGTCAATTAATTTTTTTTCTAACTGAGGCATGGAAAATTATATTGGTAAGATAATTATAGCAAAAAAGTCAATGGAGTTTTAGAAACAAAAACATTTTTCAAAATTATAACTATTTTGAAGTGTATGTGGGAATCATGCTTCAATACATGTAGTTAGAGGGTTGTTTTTCAATCCAGAAGTATTTATTATTATTATTATCATTACTACTACTACTATTATTATTACTACTACTATTATTATTACTTGGCACATATGTCATGAATAAATCAATGAACAACATTGTGAAGCAGATTCTTTCTTTCCACCAAGTCAGCTCTGAGGATGGAAGCCAGACAGCCTTTACTCACTGTCTCATTGGCACTACAAATGTTTTTAGAAAATAAAAAGATCCAATATGGAAGGCTCTCATTGTCTTTACTAAAAAAGAGAAAGTAAATACTCCTTCAGGGAGATATCTCAGTAGTCATCATTTACAGGAAAAGCTATTCTTCAGGTAAGTACTGGTACTGGCTAAATATTTAAGACGGTGAACGATGAATTGAGAAACTATAGATAGGAGTTTCCTGAGAGCTAGGCATGGTAATGCACACCCACATGCCCAACAGTCACTGAGGCAGGAAGACTAAGTTTTAAGGTAGCCTGGGATACTGTTGTCACTTGAGTTTTTGATCTTAGACATTCTGATGAGTGTAAAATGGAATCTCAGAGTTGTTTTGATTTGCATTTCCATTATGACTAAGGATGTTGAGCATTTATTTAAGTGATTCTCTGACATTTGATATTCCTCTACAGAGAACTCTCTTTAGCTCTGGACCCCATTTCTTTTTTTTTTATTTTATTTTAATTTAATTTATTTTTAATTACACATTATTTACTTTGTATTCCCCCTCTAGTTCCCTCCCTCCTCCCCTCCCAATCCCTCCTGTCTTCCCCCTTCTCTGCACATGCCCCTCCCCAAGTCCACTGGTAGGGGAGAATTTTTTTTTCTTCCTTCTGATCTTAGTCTGTTAGGTCTTATCAGGAGTGGCTGCATTGTCTTCCTCTGTGGCCTGGTAGGGCTGCTCCCCCCCAGGGGGAGGTGATCAAAGAGCAGGCCAGTCAGATTATGTCAGAGGCAGTCCCTCTTCACATTACTATGGAACCCACTTGGACACTGAACTGCCATGGGCTACATTTGTGCAGAGGTTCTAGGTTATCTCCATGCATGGTAATTGGTTGGAGTATGAGTCTCAGGAAAGACTCCTGTGCTCAAATTTTTTGGTTCTGCTGCTCTCCTTGTGGAGCTCCTGTCCTCTCCAGATCTTACTATTTCCCATTTCTTTCATAAGATTCCCTGCATTCTGCCCAAAGTTTGGCCATAAGTTTCAACATCTGCTTTGATAGTCTGCAGGGCAGAGCCTTAAAGAGGCCCTCTGTGGGAGACTCCTAACTTGTTTCCTGTTTTCTTCTTCTTCTGATGTCCATCCTCTTTGCCTTTTGGGATTATTTGGTTTCTTGGTGTCTAATGTCTTGAGTTCTTTGTATATTCTGGACATTAGCCCTCTATTGGATGTAGGGTTGGTGAAGATCTTTTGCCAGTCTTTAAGCTGTTTTTTGTTTGTTTGTTTGTTTGTTTTCTATTGACAGTGTCCTTTGCTTTACAGAAGCTTTTCAGTTTCACCAGGACCCATTTATTAATTTTTAATCTCTGAGCTGTTGGTGTTCTGTTCAGGAAGTTACCTTCTTTACCAATTAGTTTAAGGCTCTTCCCCGAATTTTCTTCTAACAGATTCAGTGTGTCTGGTTTATGTTGAGATCTTTGATCCACATGGACTTTAATTTTGTGCAGGGTGATAGACATGGGTCTATTTGCATCTTTCTACATGTGGACATCCAGTTAGACCATCTCCATTTGTTGAATAGCCATCACAGTCAGTTCCATTTGGAAGAGACAGTGTGTATTTACCTATTACAAATGACCCAGTTTTTTTAAAAATGTGAAGATCAAATAAGGAATGTGGTAATACATTTTGATAAGAAATGTCTCTAACATTTTAATAGACAGGAATACTTGTTAAGTCTCATGACTAGAGTTAATAATATGCCTTGAGACCACTTAACACTGCTATACTGCTGTTTAACCACCCAAAAGAGAACAATGAAACAACAAACTTTACTTTGGATTTCCTATGTAATCAACCTTTATAAGATAGGGTGATGCATGACTTCAGTCTTAAATTACATGCTCTTCCATAGTCTGACCCCAGATTAATGAATACATGTTTACACGTGTGTAGTAATACTTGTTTTTGCTGGAAACAGCCTGAAAATAGAATTACAATATTATTGTCTGCCATAAGTGCTGAAAGCAACATTTAGCTATTCGTGATTAAGTTTTTTTATATGGATCAGTAACCTTTCAGTTTGAATCAGTGACTTAATCCTTTATAAAACTCTGTTAAATATTTCTGTAAAGTATCCATCATTTCTTCCTCATCTGACATTCTCTGTTCTGTTCAATAAAAGAGAACAAAGCCTTTGTTAAGGAAGACACAGAGACGGAGACAGATTCACACAGATTCAGTCAGGTGTGGATTCAGACTCATACAACAGAGAGAGAATGGAAGGTGCAAAGACCATGAAGTAGAGAATTCAAACAAATCACCCAGTTAAATGAAACTAAAGGAAAGTTCTTTGTTTTCTTTCCTTAATGGCATACTGACAGATTACTGGTAACTCTGAATTTATTTTTAATGCATTCAAAGCTATCATAAATAAAGACATTGGAGAACTCTTGCCTCCATATGCTCACATACCCTCACATATATGTGAACGCACTGAAGAACACACATACACATATAAGTGGAAATCACTGCAAAACCTTCTTAGCTCTTTTGTTCTAGTTTGGAAGCTACAGCTTGAAGACCACATCCTTCGCAAACTTTTCCACGTATATTCTATTACAGGTTTTGTCACTGACCTGGTAAAAGAAAAATAAGTGAGTCTGTCTGGCCACTGAGGCCCAGAGATCCTCCTGTCTCTGCCTCTTCAGGGTGGTGGTTACAGCTGTCCACCATCATTCTTCTGCTTTTGACTTGGGTGCTGGGAACTGAAATAAGAATCTTATGCTGCTGTGGCGAGCAACTTACTGATTGAGCTTTCTCTTCAGTTCAACATCTTTGTTATTGAGTACGTGTATGCATATTGTGATGCCTGTGTATGTGTGAGCATGTACCACACATCCACTCACTTTTAGTTCTGTAGACCTACTTCAAAGTTGCCTTCAACACGGCCTTAATTCACTTTTAATCCTATTTTCTATAAAATGAATAAATGTCATTCATGAAGTCACCATGAATAGTAAAACAGGTATTAGATCAAAAGAACTATGTTAGAGAGTCAACAGAGTTTCATCAGAACAGCAGGGGAATTTCTTTGCCTCAATATACACATTAGGATGAAGTATTCTGCTTTGTCTCACTTGGGAAGAAGAGGGAACAGAGCTGGAACAGGAGCCACTAATCAATGTAACAGTCCCAATGTAACAATTTTTAACTCTGTACTTTCCTAAAATAAAATTTAGAAATTTTATTTATAAAATTTATAAAAATAAAATTTCCTAAATAAAAATTTTTAACTCTGTATTTTCCTAAATAAAATTGACCCAGCTTTTAATCTTTTAATTTAGTAAGATATATATGTGTATATATATACATATCTTTAGTTCCTCTTTTATACATTCTAGAAAATTTTTGCACCTATTTCAAGAATCAGTGAGGACATACTGACAGTAATTGAGCAGCATGAAATTTTCTTCATATGCTCATACATGTGTCCTGAGCTGATGGTGATGTTTGGAAAGGTTTGGAAACTGTAGGATGCACATCATCTCTTCAGAAACTGTGGTACAGGGGGTGAGCCGTGATGCTTCATAGTTTGGTCATACTTCCTGTTCATGTTCTGTCTCCTGAATGTGGAAACAGTGTGCTTAGGAACCCTGCTACTGTCACTATGCCTTTCTTGACTGTCACCGTGCATTCTTGTAAAGATAGCATATATCCATAACTATAAATCAGAGTACACTATTTCTATCATAACCTGCTTTTGTCAGGATATATTATAACAGTAAGAATATAGTTGCTTTGACAGATATAGATCATGTACATAATTACTTCCTCTGCCTCCCTAGTGATATGACTAATGAGAATTCTGTTTGTCTACGTGTAACTAAATATTATGATTATTCTTAGTTCCAATCTCAGTTAAATACCCATAAATTGTGACTTAAGAGGTATAATAATTACTATTCTCATTGTTTTCATTAGATAACAGTGATGACATGATTTAAGATGGAAAGAGTTTATTCAGTTTACAATTCAATATTGTCTATTCCATCAGTGAGGCCATGTTGGCAGGATAATAACAGAAATGGCCACATGGCATCAGAAATCATGAAGCAGAAAGAATTGAAAGCTGACATTAAATTAAATATTTCTTTTGTACACAGACTAAAACCATATTCTAGGGAATGGTGCCATACACATGTAGAATGGATCTTCATGCCTCAATTAATTAAATCTCGAAACATACCACAGACATATGTCATTATTTCTAGATCCTGTTACATTGACAAGAAATATCAACCATTATCTTAGTTATTGTTCTATTACTATAAAGTGACACCATGGAAAACACAACTTAGAAAAGAAAGCGTTTAATCGGGGGCTTGCTTACAGTTTCAAGGGTTGAGTCTATGGCCAACATTGCAGAAAATATGGAAGCAGGGGCCAGAGAGAACACTGTAGTAGTAGTAGCTGAGAGATTATATCAGATACATAAACATGACAAGAAGGGAGAAGGAAAAGGAAAAGAGGGAAGAATAGAGAGAGTGAGAGAGAGGTTGAGAGAGAGACTGGGAATGGCACAGTCTTTGAAACCTCAAATGCTATTCCCTGTAACAAACATCCTTGAACTAGATCATAAAACTTAATCCTTCCCAAACATTTTGGCCAACTACAGACCAAGTATTAAAAGACTATATGAACCTGTAAAGGACATTTCCGTTCAAACCACTCCATTCCATTCCTTGGCACTGACAGCCTTGTAGCAATATCAAAAACTAAATGTGTGCAGTTCAACTTGAAAACCTACATTGTCTTTCAACATCAGGACTGTTTCAAAGTCCAAAATCCCTTCTATAAATTAGGGCAATCTTTTAACTGTAACTCCCTGTAAAGTAGAAATTTTTAAAAATTATATAATTCCAACTTACAATGGCACAGAATACATATTACCATTCCAAAAAGAAATGGGGCACAGTGAGGAAATACTGGATAAAAGCAATATTGAAACTCGGCAAGATAAACTCTAAATCCTGTAGTTCCATTTCTTGTGTCAAGGTTTTAGATGACTTTGATGATCCCCCACTTCTTCCAGCTTTGCTGACTGAAGTGCACTTCTCTCTCTGGATCAGTTTTCACTCATTTTATGAAACTCTACCTGGCAGATATTCAAATATTCAGCTCATAGCTCTGGCATCTCCAACATCTTGGGCTCTCAAACACAATCCATGCTTCCCAGTCTCAACCTCAAGCCACACACTCTTTGGGCCTCCATTCTTGGACTGTCCTCCTACATGCAAGGCATTGTTAAATTTCTTTGACTATGGAGGAAGACTCAGCAATCCCTTTCCTCTTTCATCCTTCTTGACTCTAAGACCAGAAGCACATTTGGAAAATGTCACTAAGTTATGCTGCAGCCCTGATCCAATTCTTGAATTACATTTCCATAGGATTTGATGTCTTGTTATTCTGTAAGAAGAGATAATACCTTAAGTCTTTCTTTTCACATGATTTTTTTTTTTTTGCAGGGTAAGCTTAGAGGGGTCTTGACATGAGGGCACCTCTCTTTTAATTTAATTTAGATTCAATTTTCCTCCCGAGAGGGGAGGAGGGAGGGGCTTATGGGGAGATACAAAGTGAATGAAGTGTAATTAATAAAATAAAATTAAATTAAAAACAAACAAAACAAACAAACAAAAATCCTACTATCTTTTGTGGCCTGGACACACAACATACTCCTGTGCCAAAATCTTTTCTGAGTAATTTATCTGTTTAACCAGTGAAATCTGAATTGTGCGTGAGTATCAAGGAAAGAAAATAGGCTGGCTGACTGAGAAGCTCCCAAATGTCAGACATTGGTATCTGAGAAGGTTTCTGCTTATGAATGATGATACTGTGTGTCTGGAAAAGAGGTGAACTGCAGAGTAAGACTAGAGGAAAGAGATCATATGAAAAGGCTCCCATAAATTTGAACTGCTCATCTATTAGTCTATACAATGGACTGAACCCTTCATGAGTGTGAGAACTTTAAAAACTGAATAAGAAAATTTGAACACAGGGAACTTCCCAGAGATTCATACTCCAACCAAGGACTATTCATGGAGATAACCTAGAACCCTGACAATGCAGCCACTTCTGATGAGAACTGATAGACTAAGATCAGAAAGAAGGAGAGGAGGATCCCCCCATCAGTGGACTTGGGGAGGGGCATGCATGCAGAAAGGGGGGTACAGTGGGACTGGGAGGGGAGGAGGGAGGGGCTTATGGGGGGATACAAAATGAATAAAGTGTAATTAATAAAAGTTAAATAAAAAATTAAAAAAAACTGAATAGAAGTGGATTAATGGGAAGAATAGGAAAGTCTCAATCCTCCAAAAAATTAAAAGTATATCCTAGAAGGGGAATGATAAGAGTCATGGTATAAGACTCATAGAACCCTGGCTTCACATTTTACATTCTCAGTTTTATGCCATTGGTTCTCTGGGCCTCCATGCTTGGACTGTCCTCGCACATTCTTAAATTGTTAAATTTTAGTGAGCATGGAGGAAGTCTTAACAACTCCTTTACTCCTGTATCTTTCTTGACTCTAAGACCGCAATTCACATGTGAAAAATTTAGTATGAAATGATTTCATTATTGTATATATGTTTGTATATATAATAGTATACACGTACAATCTATCAGTCTGTTCCTCCAGAGAACCTTGACTAATACCCAGCAGAAAATTTTTCTTTCCTAAGAGACCATTTATTACTTTTTCAGTCTCATTGTTTATTATAAATCTTGTTAGGTTGTTTATACACACCTCTGTTCAATTTAATGATAAGTTATATGTGTATAGAAACATATCCATTACTTATAAAATTTCCAAAGTGTTGAAATATGTGTTTTCAAAGCAGTCCATGAAAATCTTCTATTTCCCAGTGACATAAGCTATAGTTGTCCCCATTATCTCTACTTTTCTTTATTTTTACTTCTCTCTCTCTTTCTCTCTCATATTATTGTTTCAATGAACCAACTCTTGCATTGTATCATAAAGTGTTTACCAAGCAAGCATGAGAACTCAAGTTTGGATCTCACTACCAACAAAAAAGCCTGGCCTGAAGGTATGTACCTGGAATAGGCAGATATATCCCTGGGGCTGACTGAACAGCTAGTCTAGATGATCAATGATCTCTGATTCAGTGACAAGCCGTCTCAAAATATAAGCTGGAGAACAATAGAAGACATTCAACAATTACCTCTAACATGCATGCATGAAAGATAATATAAAAATATGTAGGAATGCACATGTGCACACCAAAGAACAAATCCTATTTCACTGTTCCTATTGTTCTTTTTTTATTAAGACATATGAAAGTGTCATAATGAAAATCTTATTTGTATAATTAATATATGCTGATAAAAGGAATGTATATTTGTATCTAGAGAGATACTATATCCATGGGACTATATCTAGAGAGAGACTATGACCATGACCAAAGATACATGGTAATTGAATTTCTGCCAACCTTTTAGTAAAACATGGCTTTTCATACATTACAAAATGCCATTATACAAATATACATGAGTACACTAAATACCAATATTATAATTATCAAGTCATGCTCAGCATAAGCAACAAAAGTTGAACGGCAGTAATTGTTTTGCCAGAAGGGCCATGCTGTGTGTGGTCTTTTTACTTTTTATATTTTAGTTTTCTACTGATAGGTACTGTTTACTTCAAAGACTTTGCAAAAATTCTGTTTGCCTTTGTATTCTATTTTGATTTATTCATTTTTGGCTGCTGAACTCTATTTCTCATCTCTCATAAGTGAAGCAGTTAAAAAGGATATCCTTTGTCTTGAATAAGTAGGGTTTACAAAACATTCTTTTAAGGCTCAAATTAAATCTATCACCTTAATCATAGTTTGAATAAATGAAATTCCATTTTTAAAATATGCTCTTAGATTCTCAATTATGGCCCATTCCATTTCATTCTTAAAAGGTCAGGCATGAGTTTATGAGGCTTTTTGCGAGAGCCTCTATTTCAGATCTGCAGAGCAGCCGACAGACAGGCACTCCTCTGTGTTTATGTGCTCACACCACACTCACACACAGACACACAGATATACACAGCCTCTTGAAATTATCTATTGTGCTGTTCTACCAGACTGACCAACCTTGAATTAAATGGGCTGGAACTTTCTGCTGGTGTGACCTTGGACAACAGTACTTAACATCTAGGCACTTCAGTTTTCTGTACTCTGTATTGTGCACAGGCTTATTGTGACAGCTTAAATAATCTAAACACAGTGCCAGGCATACAAAAATGGGAATTATTGCCAAATACATAGTGTGTATATGAATTAACATGGTGTCACATATATTGATACTACGTTAAATAGTAGCCAGAAGAGTAACTATAACTTTATATCACAAGAAGTATGAAAATACCATTGAATATCATCATTAATTTTTGTGGTTTGAATATGAAGTGCCTCCTTAAGTTCATATGTATGAACACATGTGTCCTAGGTGGTAGCACTTTTGTGGAAAAGTTTTGGAACCTTTATGAGGGTTAACCTCAATGTGAGATTCTGAGGTCAGCACATTAGGCTTTATATTACAACTTCACTTTTTTTTCACTCTTTGCTTTCTGAGTATTGATACAGTGTGACCATCTAGCCAACTGCTCCTGCAGTGATACCTTCCCTGCCTTCTACCAAAATAAACTATTTCTTTCTTAAGTACTTTTCAGTGTATTTTATCACAGTAATGAGAAAGTATTCAAGAAAGTGATAAAGCATCAATGATAACTAAACACTGTTTTGTCAGTTAACTGCAGAGGTCTCATACAGAGAAGATAACACAGGGAGATTTTGATAAATAGTGGTGATAATAATAGAGGTTAACATACAATGAATCCTTCCACTAAAGAACTAAACTCAGTAGTTGCACAATTGATTCAGTCATTATTATATTCTCTGTAACCATCACCACTTTCAATAACTTTATTCATTGCTTCAGTAGATGTGCTGTCAATATTGCATGTTTGTGCTTCTTAAGTACATTAACATTCTTTTATAAAGTCATCCTTTATTTTCAGTAAGTCATCTGGCATTTGGTTTTGTTTTCTTTCTTCCAAGAGTTTTACATGGAAATTATTGATACAGGACTTACTGAAAACAAGCAAATGGACTCTACACAAAGGGAAGAGCATAGTGAAAGGAAATAGATGCTTTTGTTGCAAACCCAGAAAATATGGATGAATTGAATGCTTTCTGGAGATACTGTTTTATTCTTGAGAAAAGTTTATACGTTTTGCTGTCAGCAGGAAGTGACTCTGATGTGATAATCACTCAGCAAGCTCAGTACAAGAACAGACTGTGGAAACAACCAGAAGGCAAATATTGCCATCACGGAATTTATTCTCTCCTTCCGTTTTCAAGAAATAGGGCCATAGTCCATTTCAGCAAAGGATGCAACTCTCCCTGAGTCAGCCGCCAGGATCAGGGTTTGAGAAGAGTTTAAAGTACAGCCTAAAGGGAATGCATTAGCTGAAAATGTTGTGCAATGATTGCTGTTCTGTTTGGCCTTGTAACTGGTCGACGCTGGAGACCAGTTTAGCTTAGTATTAATTGAGATTCTGACAGTTGAGCAAATTTACCCACTGGTCACTCTTAAAACATACATACACATTCCAAATAGAAAAGCAAACAGAGATCTTCAAAGCCTGCTTGACATAAGCTTAAGAACACTGAATTCCCTATACCATAGATTTAGAGATTTTTTTAAGTTGCATGGCTGCAGGAAATCAAGCTGAAGAACACATATATATGGGCAGGTCAGCAGTTCATTTTACAGTGTTTTTGTTGACTTATGCTGGTCAGCTCTGTGTAGCGAGATCTCCAATGCCCTGTGTTTGAAGGCTGTAGCTTTAGACTTCAAGGAGGGCAAAGCTGTGATTATGTCTGGGAAGACAAGCTCCTGGTTCTCTGAATATATCAACCCTCTAGATCAGTGGTTCTCAACCTTCCTAATGCTGTGATGCTTTAATAGAGTTCCTCATGTTGTGATAACCTCCAACTATAAAATTACCTTTATTGCTATTTCATAGTCAGTTTTGCTACTCTGATGAATCACAATGTAACTATCTGTGTCTCTGATGATCTTAAGTTTCCCCTGTAAAAAGAGCCATTCAGCTAGTAAAGGGGTCATAACACACAGAGTACCTCACCTCCAGATCCTTCCTCATCTCTTTGACAAGGTTCTGATGTTGGTTTAGCTGGCAAATGAAATTTCCAGGCCTTAAGGGAATATGCTAGTGATTAAAATGTATTTTATACAAGTGACTATCAAACAAGCTTTCTAAAAGTAGACTCGGGTCAAGAAGAAGATCAACAAGAAGAACAACAAGAAGAAGAACAACAACAAGAAGAATGATATGAAGGAAGAAAACAGAAGAATCAACCCAAAAGTTTCCCAGTGAAGGCGAACTTTACTTTTCAGGACAATGTCACTGCTTCTTGACAGTGAATGTGGCCAATCATAGAAAGCAAGGCATATGTGAGTACATACAGATCCTTTAGGAATGCACCATGATCGTCTCAGACTTACAACTGTAGCAGTACAAACTTCTCTCTCTCTCTCTCTCTCTCTCTCTCTCTCTCTCTCTCTCTCTCTCTCTCTCTCTCTGTGTGTGTGTGTGTGTGTGTGTTTAATTTGTTAAAAAGAATCCCCAAGTGTGATTTGACTTTAATATGATTATGGTGGAATTTTAACTAAAGTACCCTGGACTTGGAGATGTAAGAAGAAAGTTAGATTCAAAAGAGGGGAAACTTAACTAGGTGTGTTCCTTAGCACATTTGAGTTAATGTTTTTAACTTTGTTTTCTCTGAAGCCATGTTGATTTGTGTGGAAACTAGACTTTTATTTTCTGTGGATTTTTTTCTCTTTAATTTGTTTACTCCCTTTACATACAGACCACAGTCTCCTCCCTCTGCCCCTCCTATCTTCCCTTCTCCCCATCCACCCTCCCTCCTCCCCTCCCCTTGTTCTCAAAGAAGGGAGCCACCCCCAAGCCATACTACTCCTGCACTTCACCTTGCAGCAAGACCAAGTGCTTCCTCTTCCAATGAGGCCAGACAAGGCTGCCCAGGTGGGGAAAAGTGATTCAGTAGCAGGCAACTGCCTCTATGTAAGTGATGGCCCCTGCTCCAGTTCCTAAGGGACCCACATGAAGATGGGACTGTCTATCAGGTCCATAAGTGTAGGGGCTTAGGTCTGGGCCATGCGTGCACTCTGTGAGCCCCCATGGACTTAGGTTTGTTGTCTATGTTGGATGTTATGTGGAGTTTTTGTCCCCTCCAGGTTTCTGTATTCTTCCTCCAATGCTTCCATAAGATACCTGGATCTCTGTCTAATGTTTGGTTGGGGACATTAGCATCTCTATCAGTGTGCTGCTTGTTAGAGCCTTTTGTTGGAGCCTCTCAGAGGACAGTAGTGTGGCCCATGTCTGCAAGCATAGCAGAGAATCATTAATAGTGACAGAGGTTGGGTCTCTCCCATGGTGCTGGTCTCAGTTTGGGCCAGTCATCTGTTGGCCATTTTCTCAAATTCTGAGACATCTTTATCCCTGCCCATCTTGTAGGCAGGGTAAATTTTGGGTCAGAAATTCTTTGAGTAAGTCACTATCTCCCTCCCATCACTGGGAGCCCTGCCTGGATGCAGAGGGTGACCACTTCAGTCTCTATATTTCCTGCTGCTGTAAGTCTCAGATAGAGACACCCCACATCCTCCCAGGAACCTACCCTATAGAAGGTCTCCAACTGGGTGGGGATCTTTGGGACAAGTTGGAAACTAGACTCATAAGGACTATTTCCTAAATTGCCAGGACTGCTTTTCTTCTTGCAGTATGGGCTATTTACTTCTTCACATCCTCTTGAATATTTTCATTACCCACTAATTTGTAGTTCCATCAGGTCCCAAAGGAACTGCAGACTCTTGTTTCTGTCGCATAATGACTATGGTGTTGCACATCTCTCCATGTATGTATTTATTATTTCAGGTTCTTTGTCACTGAGGTGATTTGCAAAATCATTTTCACATTTTATGTTGAGTTAGTAATATTTTATCATTGAAGAGCTTTTTTTACATTCTAGAAGCCAGTTCCTGTTCAGACACATAATTTTCAAATTTGTTTCCACACTCTGTGGGTTCTTTTCCCACTGTATCTTTTGAAAAGAAAAGCCAACGTGAATTCTTCTCACAGTAAAGTTTGGATTGATCTTTGTGAAAGGTAGGAGTCTGTAGTCAGCTACATTACTCTGTAGATGGAGAGGAAGAGCCTCATTTGATGGAAGACTTTTGCTTGTCTCTTAATTGTTTCAATTACCTTGCTGAAAATTACTTGAGTGTTTGCTTGCACATCTTACTCTTAATTGAAGAATGTATTACATGTTAATTTTTATATTTGTACTACAAGGTTTTACTTTTTGTAGCTGTAGTATGGATTTGAAAAAAGTAATGAGAAACTATTGTTATTATTTGATCATATTTAGAATCACAATGAAAACATAACTCTTACTGTGATGTTTCTAGAAAGGGTTAATTAATTGAATAGAATTATGCAATATTTCATGAGCCATGGCCTTATTTAGTGGTAAGAAAGCAAGGTGAGAATCAGGATTCATCTCTCTCTGCTGCATGACTACATACTCAGTGTCCAACATATCTAGACCCATTCAGTGCCTTCCCTGTTATGATGAACTCTGCATTCAAACTGTGAGCCAAATAAACCATCTTTTCCTTAAAGTATTTTTGTCAGGTATTTTGTCACATCAACAAAAAATAACTGAAAGGGAAAAAATTGTGACAAAATCAATCATACCATTTTAACACTTTTGAAAGAATTTGTAGGAGAAATGAGGAATAGTTTGGAGTTCTGGAATGAAGAACCCCTAGAATGTTGTCAGTAATAGTCAATAGGCCATTCTGGTGAGAATTTGGATGTGCAACATCCTAGAGAAATTCAGACAGTTTACACCTGGCTCATGACCTTTCAGAGGAGGACAAGGGCTCTATGAGGAGCTAGGCTTTTATATTTTATAAAAACCTAGTTGCATTTATTCATACCTAAAAATTTGAATGAGTCTGTATTCAAAATTAGTAGACTAATTTGTTTCTTAGAGAAAACTCCTAAACAAGATAGTATTCATGTATATCATGATAACTGCACACTAATCATGAGGTGGACAATAGTGAGAGAGCATCATGGAAGAAAAATGATATGGAAAATTGCTGCTGGGTGAGAAAAGGAACATGAAAATGTATGAAATGTGGATGAAATTACCTCAGATAAAGTGGTTGTCATTGTTAGAGTGATTGGTACCAACATGGAGAAACCTCATTCCTTACAAGGATAGTCAAACAAGTACCTTATATGAACAAAATTCTACAGATGGAAGAATTGAAGGTGCCACCATGTAACAAACCTGACAGTTATGAAAAGACTGCCCAAACTAAGACTGCTGATGAAGAGGCTCTCAACCACAAACTGGCTCTTCAGGAACGTGTTTTTCTAGGGTCAGTCTAGACGGCACTTTGGGGTTACTGTGTTAGTCCAAATGGGGGTTATGCTACCTCTCTAGCTTGTAGAAGTATTTAGCACTGTTATATATGTGGTTATTGTGCTATCGTAGAACCTGTAAAAGTAAGGAGCTCATGAAGCTTTCCACCAAATTCCAGAAATTCACTGTGACCAGAGAGTGCCTGGTAAAAAACAGTTGTGCTGTAAGGAACCCTGGGAATGTTATTGCATAAACTAGGCAGGTAAAGTCTAAGTTGAAATGGAAACCCCTGACTATTAGATATGCCAAGACCATGGGATACAATAGGAATAGCTTTAAGCGTGGACTGAAGATGATCTAAGAATTAATGTGTAATGCTGGAGGCAACAATGCTGTAGGCATTGGGCTATACAGAGCTGTTAGCGTTCAGGCAATCCCATCATGCACACCAAATGTCATACAGAGAGCTGCAGGATTTGGATTTGGTCTTCTTGGATTTCAGTATTACTTGCTTCTTCTTTCCTCAGTATTTTCTCACTCCTCCATTTTGGAAACAGAATGTTTATTCTGTGGCATTGCATATTGATAAGTATGTGACTTTAACAAAACATCTTATAGGTTCTCATGTTTAAGAAATTACTTTGCATCTCAGGACAGACTTTGGGGCTTTGGGCATTTGAAAAGTTCTGGGTGTTCTAGGACTACGGGGACTTTGAGGAATGTAGTAAATATATTTTCATTCCAAGATGAAACTTAGACATTATGTTAGAGGTGCTGTGGCATTCTCTAAAGTTGTGTGTTTCACATACCAGAGGAAGTATCTATTAGGCTGTTTCCCTTTGAAGAGGGAAGATTCCCTCTGAATGCAGGCTGTATTATCTCATGATATTCTAGAATAAATAAAAACCAGAAAGTGAGCTGAGCTGGTTTTTAAGTACCGTATGGATGCAACACAGCCAGATACCCTGAACCTGCTGCAGCAAAAGCAGATCAAGCCTCCCCTGTCATGATGGAATATACCCTCAAATCATAAGTTAAATATCATTTTCTCCCTCCTGCCCTCTCCCCTTCTACCCTCTTCTCCTCTCTTGCTCCTTCCTTCCTTCCTTCCTTCCTTCCTTCCTTCCTTCCTTCCTTCCTTCTTTCCTTCCTTCCTTCCCTCCTTTCTTTCTTCCTAAGTTGCATTTCTAGTATTTAGTCACAGCAATAAGAAGGTAACAAAGACCATAGCTATATGGTTCCCTTTTAGTAATTGGAAATGTTGTGAAATTCTGTAATAGAGATTAGTATACAATTCTCTGACTTCCTAAAAACATTGAAATGGATGTTTTAAATGTGTGGATGCTATAGTGAGTAAGTTATAGCACAATAAACATGTTTTTAAAGGGCAGGGAATACTTATCAGAGAAACCCCTGATTCCATCTAGTTTGTTTAATGGAATTTACAGGTGCAGTAAAGGGACTGAGATGAGGCCCCTGGGAGTGCAGGCTCTGAGCAGGCAGGGGGCCAATCACTTCTGGCCTATCTCTTTCCAAGTGATAATGAAATATTGTGGGTGACAGAAGGAGGGATCAACTGCTGGTGTCACAATGCAGGAAACGGGAAGGAGTGCCTATTTCCCAGCTAAATAAAGATATACTGATTGTGCTCTGCCTGTTTGTGAATAAACATAGCTATACATTAATACATGCACATGCTGCTGAAATGTTAGTTCATTATAGTATTTTTTATTTCATAGTAAAACATTTTAAGATATGTTGTATACTTTAAGTATGCAATAATTCATATTGTTTTGATATAATTCTAAGTAAAAACTTTAAAAAGTAAAGATAACCAGAATTGAAGTTTCCATATTTCTTTGTTGTACCTCAAACAATAAAGTTTATTCCATGTGTTCATTCTGAGAAAATATACAAAACTATGCATTCTCAAAGAAACAGATAAACAGGACGAGGGATGGAGCAAGGGAGAGGGAGGAGGTTTATTTTCATTGAATTTAGAATATTACATTCAGACAATATTTCAAGTTTGTGATAAAATGTATTTTTAATTTTGAGGTTTATGGGGTGGGAGATGTTAATCAGAAAACTTGAGACTGGGTCGTGTCTGGCACATTCTAAATATATATGATTTGAATGTCACACATTATTTAATCTTATTCTGCATGCTTTAATTCTGTTATCGGTTGAGTATTTTTTCATCTTTAAAGGGCCTATTGTGGGAAAATAAAAGATCAAAACATGGCATTGCTTCAAATTGAGCACTTGACCAATTTTTTTCTGGTATTTGGAGGAAATGATTTGTGCCATTAAGCTGCCTGGAACACACCTTTTATGATCGATTTTCTAGTGTAAAAAATGTGGTGATTTTGCTGTCCTCTTGTGCTGCTCACTGAGAAGGGAAAGATTGCTGAAAGACTGGAAATCATTTTACAGATGTTCTTCCACATTTCCTGTGGCAAATAATGAAAGTCACATATTTTTCTAGTGTCTAAAACTCTCATTATTTCATTTTATAGCATGTCTACTTATATCATAGTAGGGAGAAGAAAATTTTAATTTCACTTTCATTAATTAAAAAATCATGGATATGTGAAAAACTGACATCTGTTTTAGTCCACATTATGCATGGAACTGAACATCTAAAATAGTGTGTGCATGCATGTGTGTTTGATAAGCAAGTGTATGGATATCGTGTGTGAACCTGTATGAAGAACAGAGATCAAGGTTGGGTCTTCATCAATCACCCTACAACAGGTTAGCACTGAATGTAGAACTCACCAATTCATCTAGGCTGGCTGGCCAGCAAGCCTTGTAATCTTGTTCCTTGGCTTGTAATCAGTTCTGGGATTACAGAAGGGTGCAGTAGTCTCCGGCTTTTTATATGGGGGTTGAAACCAGCAAATACTTAGCTGAATAGGCTATATTTACACCCCTGCAATTTTTTTTTCTAATAAAGTTTTATACAATCTATGTGAAGCAAGCATTGAACAGGTTGCACTGGAAAATTTAAAGCGTAACATCACAGCATAGGAAGGAGCGAGCAATAGCTCTTTTGTTCTTCCATCTTGTAAGTATTCATCTTTTTGCACATGAAGCACTTATTAGGTTCAATGTGCTGGACAATTTTGAGACTTCAGAGAGGGAAATGTGAAGAAAATGAAGTTCTGATTTTTGTCTAGCAGTTTAAAGTCTTGGATCATAATGCACAAGTATTCTCAGAGGTGAGTCACACACTTTCCAATATATAATTAAGATAATAATCATAAATTCAGAAATGGCTTGAGGGGGAGGTCATCACTTCAGATGAAACAGTCAGCAAAGCTCCTCTAACAAAAAAAGACACTTGTGCCAAGATTTAAGCAAGTATAAAAAGTATTAGCTGACTGAAGCAATCCTTCTTAAATTCTTTCCACTTGTGACCTGCTATCTGCCATGGACATTTGAGGCCCATTTCAGAAATCGTTGTAAATTATGTTCTAATCCTAAAACCAAATACACTTAATAATTTTTAAATAAAAATTTGCTCAGAAACTCAAACAATGTTTTAATCTAATATTTTTAAAAAAATGCAGTCCAAAGATCTTTTGGTCTGATATGTAGATGCTGCTAGGAAAATCTTAACCACTGGCGAGGAAGCAGAAATCCAAAAAAAAAAAAAAAAAAAAAATGACTGGCCTAGAATAGACTATGAGATGTGGAGATGAGCAAAGCCAGACATCGGAGTTGCAGAGGCTGTTGTAGGCATGGAGTTGTTAAATTAAGAGCCATATGTTCTTACTAAAAGTTTCTGAAAAGTCAAAGACATTTAAATAAAGAATCAGTGTATTGGTCAACCCTCATCAGTAAAGCTTCATTTGGCATTAGTTGATAATCAACATAGACCCACAACCAGACAATGGGAGAAACTTTGGAGCACTCTGTCCTCTCTTCAGCAGGGTCCTCGGTTTCTCCAAGGGCCTGAGTTTGGTCAGGGGCCTGGACCTGGCTTCCAATGAAGAGGCAGGGCAGCAAGGGGAGGGAAGAGTCATTTCTCTTAGGATTGGCTAGAGTGCGAGGCCCAAGTGCTAGTCTGTGGTATGGAAAAGTTTTCCACAGAGTGTTATAGTTTAGCTACTTTAGAAGAATGAGTTAACCAGTAGCAGTGGAAACTTGGGCATTCTGAAGTCTATGGAAATACCAAAGTATTACAGCACTTGGTTAAGCTGCTGTGTTTAGCACCACAAGGGTGCAAGCAAAATCCCATGCTTTGTCAGCTTGCACCTGAGTAACAAGCCTAGTAAGACCCAGACCTGGTGAGGTCCAGGCCCATTGGGATTGTGGGCAGTGATATGTGGCCCAGTGGGAGATAAATGACAACCTCAGGTGGCCATGGTGGAAACCTGGAAGTATCGCTTACCACACAAACAGCCAGCATCATGTTTATTTGACATCAAAGATTTATAAACTTTGGGCAGTGGGAGGGATTTTGAGGGTTAATGTGTTTGATTTGCTGGGGTCAGGAGGTCAGGAGGTCAGGGATACTTGATTTACATGGAGTGGTTCAGTGCCTCATTTTCCATGCAGTCCATGATCTTATCACAAGAAGGAAAACACAGTATTCAATTATCATACTGGTTGGAGAATCTTCAAGTATATTTGAAGGTCACTGATGAAGACTAAAATTCTTAGCAGGGTGGGGCATTTCTAGGCATTCCCAGATGCTTGTTGGACTTGTTTTCTTACCAGAAAAGGGTCTGGCCTGTAATATTCCCCAGAGGGCTATGTGATACTCCTTACAAAATCTGGGGTCACCTAAATCAGGGAGACTTTTAGAACCTCCTTAAGAAAAGGGAGTCAATTATCATAGATGGAGTGCAAACAAATTGCTATCCAGTGATGTCAAATCTACCTGTTAGAAGCCGGTACACCTTTGTAAGTTAAAGGTCATCTTGTTTTACAGACCTAGTTCAAGGACTGCCAAAGCCACACAGAGAAACCCTGTCCTGAAAAAACAAAACAAACAAACAAAAAATGAAATCAGCCTGAAGTCTAAGTTTGAGTTGTCTCTTAATTGTGCAAATAGAAGTTGAGAGAAACAGAGAAATAAACCCCTTGTTATAGTCTCTAATTGTCATTATGCTATCAGTTATAATACTATACTGTGTTTTCTATAAAATTTCCACATATTCTGCATTCTCTTCAGGAAGCAGACTCGTTAAGATTCAGAAGTAAACACAAGGTTCTGAAACTCGTAAGATTCACAAAGCCCCTCTAAAGATTATATAATCAGTGACAATTTCTCAGAAGAGACTCTTCAACCTGCCAAGCTCCCTGCAAGTCCTGCAGGGAGCTCCAGTGATGCAGTTTTCTCAATATTTCACTCCTGCTTAGGTAGGCTTTTCCATGATGTACTTGTCTTTGAGTTGCCTGTGCTCCTGCTTATAAACCTTTACCCATGAACTTGAAAATAATCCTGGTGAACTCCTTAGTTTCTTAACTAGACATGGATATAGCCATTTCCTAGGTGTACCTTGATGCTATATCCAAAGCAAACAGATACTTTTTCCCATAGCTCAAGGAAAATTCACATAATATAAATATAGATATACACCCCTCAACTGACATCTGGCATTTTCCTTAATCACTGGTGTTACTTCAGTGATATGATATAGTTCCCCTTTTCAGATTATGGACAAACTTAGTGACAGCTGTTTTTAGTGACAGATGTTAAGTAGTGAAATACACTGCCAGTTTCCTAGCAGATGAACACTATTCTGTGTGTTATGCCAAAGATTTGAGATTCTTCAGCATGTAAGTGGCATATAAAAATGTGTGAGATGTCAAGTTATCAACTCAGATAGTAAGATGAACTATATAAACCTTAGTTCTGTAGCAAGCCAACACACAGAAGCTCTATGTCACGATGGACTCAGGAAGGAAAGCCAGCTAGAGCCTCATAGGTTAGGAAAGTGTCAATAAGATGTTTTAGAGGCCAAGAGAAATTTTATTTAAGAAAAAGAAAAGCATCACTTGTATTTTAATTGATTTATTATTTTATTCACTTTACATCCTGGTTGTAGCCCCAACTGTCCTCTCCTCCCAGTTCCACCCTCTTAATTCCCTCCCCAGTCCCCTATTACTCAGACAAGTGGAGCAGCCCTACCCACCCACCCCAGCTCATTAAGTTGCATGAGGACTGAGTCCACTTATCCTCTGTCCTAGTAAGGCATTCCCATAGGCGGGAAGTGATCAAAAAGCAGTCAAAAGAGTTCATGTTAGAGACAATCCCCTCTCCCCTTACTGGTAGTACCACATAAAGCCTGAGTTGTCCATCAGCTACACATATGAAATGACCTAGGGTCCAAAAAGAAAAGAAAAAAAAAACAACATTATAAAGATTGAGAAACATAAAATAAAAAAAAAACTTAAGGGAATCCTAAATGTTAAAATAAAAACTTTTCTGAAAATAGCATATATCATAAATTACTTAACGAAAAAACTTTTTAAAGTTGCCCATACTAACACACCAATAATCTCTATACTTGAAAGATGAAGGCAGGAATATCTACAGTTCAAGGAAATCATTAAGTATATAGGAAGTTTGGGGCCAACATTGTTTACATGAGATCCTGAAAACATAGGAACCTGGGTTCAAAAATCACAGCATCTATTGAAAAAGCTCAGCATGGCTGTGTTCACTTGTAACTTCAGCACTAAGGACAGAGACAAAAAGATTTCTCCAGAGTTAGTGGGATAAAAAGGAGAAAGAACCAAAGTGCAACTGGACAAGGTGCCTGACCTTCTCCTCTGACCTCCAAGTATATGTACATGAGTCAAGCATACACTTTACATTCCTGTTTATGCATCACTCACACACACACACACACACACACACACACACACACACACACACACACACCACAGAGAATTATATCTTCCCATCTAGCGATAAAAATTGCTAATATCAGATATAAGTTGCCTGGTCACCAGAGGGAGAGTTGTGCTACTTACCAACCATGCATCTTGTTAACTTTATGGATATCGTTGGCAAAGTTTTCTACTGCATTCAGGGGTGCCTACCCTTTTAATTTTATGATCACCTTTGGTTGTGAGTAGCTGAGGAGCAGTTGTTACAGCTTAAAATACACATTAACCTTCATATGGTCATAGTGGAAGACTTCAATACCCCACTATTACCAATGGACAGGTTACCTAGGAAAAAAAATGAAACAGAGAAATGCTGAAGTCACTGTAAACCAAATGAACCTAATAGATATGTACAGGATATTCTGCCAAAACACAAAAGAATATACCTTCTTCTCAGTACCTCAAAAAATGTTCTTCAAAATGGGACACATCCTCAGTCAGAAACCAAGTCTTGGATCATGCTTCTCAGCAGATACAAAAAATTGAAATAACACTCTGCATCCTATCAGACTACCATGGATTAAAGCTGAACATCAACAACAAGAAAAACAAGAGAATATGCAAACCTATGGAAACTGAACAATTATCTAAGAATGAAAAATGGTATGTACTCGCTTATGTAGACCTATAAGATATGATAAGCATAATGAAATCTATACACCTAAAGAAGATAAACAAAGTGGACACAGGGTACGATGATCAATCCTCACTTAGAAAGACAAATGGGATGTGCATTGAACGTATGACAGGAGTCTACCACAGAAGGCATCTGAAAGACTCTACCTAGCAGTGTTTCAAAGCAAATACTAAGACTCATAACCAAACTTTCAGCAGAGTACAGGGAATCATATGAAAGAAAGGGAGTTAGTATGACATGGAAAGGATAGGAGCTCCACAAGGACCAAATATATCTGGGCACAGGGGTCTTTTCTGAGACTGACCCACCACCAAGGACCATGTATGGATATAACCTAGAACCTCTTTACGGATGAAGCCCATGGTAGCTCAGTAATCAATTGGTTTCCCATAGTAAGGGGAACAGGGACTATTTCTCACAGGAACTCAATGGCTGGCTCTTTGACCTCCCCACCCTCCAAGGGAGGAGCAGTCCTGCTAGGCCACAGAGGAGGACTTTGCAGTCAGTCCTGAAGAAACCTGATAAAACAGGGTCAGATGAAAGGGGAGGAGGTCCTCCACAATCAGTGGACTTGAAAGGGGCAGGGAGGAGATGAAGGAGGGAGGGTGGGATTGGGAGGGAATGAGGGAGTGGGATACAGCTGGGATACAGAGTTAATAAAATGTAACTAATAATAAAAATGAAAAAAAATTGGGTCAAAACAGAAATAAAGAAATTAAATACTTTCTAGAATGCAATGAATATGAGTACATAATGTACCTAAACTTGTGAGACAAAATGAAGGAAGTGTTAAGAGGACACAATACAAAGAATCAATGAAACAAGAAAATGGTTCTTTGAGAAAGTCAACAGGATGGAAAAATCCTTCTCCAAATTTAATAAGAGACACAGAAAGAATATCTAAAGTTATAGAATCATAAACAAAAATGGGATATAGCAAAAGATACTGAGGAAATCCAGAGATTTAAAATGATGCACTTTAAGCATGCGCTTTTCACAAAATTGAAAAACCTAAGTTGGAAAAGGGAACATCATCTATCTCTAATGGAGTGTCATAGGGTTTATCAACCAAATTCCAAGGCAGGTTCCACACCCAAGAGTAGGTAGCCAACACAAAACAGACTCTGTTGTGTATGTGTCCTTTTTATGTTTTGCTTGGTGTTTGTTTGTTTTTATAGCTTGTCTTGATATTTCTTTTTTACTTGTTTTTGCTTTTTGTGAGAGAAAGAGAAAACATGGAATTGGTTGGGTAGAGAGAGTCTGGTAGGAGTTTGAGGAGAAGAAAGAATATGGGCAAAATATATTGTTGAAAAATATTTTAAATTAAAATTTAAAAACAAAAAGAGAAAAATCTAAAAGCATAAATTTTTCAATTGGGACCACTTTCCAAGGATAAATAAAGAAAATATAAACAATTTAAATAGACCTATAACCTTTAGTGAAACAGTCATTAAAATAACCAGACACCAAAAACCCCAGGGCCAGATGGTTTTAGCATTGAATTCTACAAGACTTATAAAGACGAGATAGTGCCAATATTCCCCAAATTATTCCACAAACCAGAAATAGAATAAGCATTGTCTAGTTCATTTTTATGTGGTCACAGTTACCCTAATACCCAAAACAAAATGGCTCATCCCAGAAAGTAAATTAAAACCAATTTTCCTTAAGCATTAATGTGATGCAAAAATACCCAATAAAATACTTGCAAACTGAATCAAGTAATTCATCAAAAAGAATATCTACCCTTATCAAATAGGCTTCATCACAGACATGAAGGGATAGTTCAACATACTAAATTCAATAATTATAATCCACCATATAAATAAACTGAAAGAAGAAAAACATTATTATCTCATTAGATGCCAAAATACACTGACAAAATCCAACACAACTTCCTGATAAACTTATCTGAGAGATTAATTAAGCTATTTACAGAAAGCCTATAACATACATCAAATTAAATTGAGAGAAACAAAGCAATTCTACTAAAATTATGTACAAAAAAAAAAAAGATCGTCCACCCTCTCCGTATCTATTTAATATGGTACTTGAAATTTTATATAGAGCGATAAGCAAACTGAAGGAGATGAAGGGAATAGAAATCATGAAGGAAGAAGTTAAAGAATTAGTTTTTTGCAGATGATAGGGTAGTATAAATAAGTGACCCTAATATTTAAACTAGGGAACTCTAACAGGTGATTAGTACCTTCAGCAAAGTGACTGGATACAAGATTAACTAAAAAATAAAGAATAGTATTGATCCTATGTACAAATGACAAATGAGCTGAGAAAGAAATTAGTGGAACAACACCTTTTACAACATCCACAAATAATATAAAATATCTTGGAGTAACTCTAACCTAGTAAGTGAATGACATGTATGATAAAAGCTTCATGTCTTTGAAGAAAGAAATTGAAGCAGATACAAGTAGATGAAAAGATCGTACATGCTAATGGATCACTAGGATTAACATAGTAATAAATGGACATCCTATCAAACGCAATCTGAGATTCAATCCAATTTCATTTGAAATTCAACAGTCTTTTACAGACCTTGAAAGGACAATTCTCAACTTGGTATGTTTAAGTGCTGTGTTTACTTACTATGCTAAGTTTACCTGATTTAGCTAGTGAAGAATTAAACCAGCTTCTCTTTAGAGGGCTGGGGCTCATCAAGACTGGGGCTATGAAAACTTTAATGAGAGCAATCAGATCTGTTATACTCTTATAAGAAACAGAATATTGAGGCAATTGCCAGGATCAATACAATGGTAGTTATGAGGATACAATGATGGTGGCAGCTTATTCCAGATCACAAGAAATATTAATATCTCTAAGAGCAATTTTCCTATCAATCATCCATGCTTTCTTGACTTACTTCTAAGTGACCATACAGAGAAACACAAAGTGGCCTCAATGCTTCACTACCTGAGGGAGTCCCTTGATTTCTCAAGAACTTAAAGGCACACAATGGCCTAGTGGCCATACACTCTAACCTGAAAAATCTATGAAGCATACCTTGCAAAGCAGCTAAGTGGGTCCAAGTCCAGTGTTCTTTGTAATTTTCCTTCTTTATTTTTTCAATTTTATTTTTTTTTCAATTTTAGAGTATGCAAGGTCATTTTAAAAACATACATAGATTAACAAATCAATCTCAAGGCTATAATGCTTCAGGTGGTTAGAGATGGAAGAAATCAGATTGGTAGCTTCCATTTGGGAGCATTTGGGGTGTGTGGAAACATAAGGCACTGGAAACTTCCTCAAATCTATGTGAGTGACCCCAGAGAGGACTCATTGTAATGGAGGATATAGAGTCTGAATTGGCCATCTTTCACAAACAAGCAAAGTTTCTTGTGATGGTTGTACTGTTGGCCAAACGGGTCCCCATGGAGATCCCTAACCAACACTGGCTGATGTTAGAACAGAAGGTCACTCTCTGAAAACAACATCAAGGTCATAGCTCAAGACAGTTCCTCCCAAACTATTGAACATAAAGAAGTTGAGCTGGTTTAGGTTTGGAGCCTTCACTCCTACACACCTCCTATGTGTGTAGGAACTCTGCAGGCTATGGAAGCAGAAACCTGGGCTCCAACCTAGCCACAAAACCATACATCTACAACCAGGATGTGCTGGGCTAATGGTGGTAAAAACTTGTTGGAGCAGCCAACTGATGTTTAATTTTAGGTTCATGCCACAAGAGAAAGCTCATGCCCTATACTGCCTGGATAGCCAGGCACCGGAGACGTGGAGTGTAACCAAACATGACTAGCAATAAATAAATAAAATAGTAAATAAATACATAAATGAAATGTAATGATATAAAGCATATCTAATGATATACTTCATTACTCATAGAACTGTTCCTAGTATAGTCAGCAGAGAGGTTTCTTCTGGCAGTAGAAAGGAGCAGTTGGAGACTCAGATATTAGAGAACCAAATTCTATGCAGACAAAGAGTATAAATTAGAGTTCTTCATCACTCTGCCCTCAGTGTTCAGAGAACCTAGAGAAAGAGGGGGAGTAAAGACTGTAGGAGTCAGAGGGGTAGACAACACTGGGAGAGCATGGTCCACTGAATCAACTAAGCAGAGCTAACATGGACTTACAGAGACGGATGTGGCGAGGACAGCACCTGAAAGGGTCTGTATCAAGTGCTTTGTGTATATGTTATTGTTGTTAGTTTGGTGTTTTTGTAAGACTCCTAACAGTGGGAGCCTGTGTATCTCTGAGTCTTTTGCTACACCTGAGATGTTTTTCCTCATATTACGTTGTCTGGTTCAGCCTAATAATAAGGACTTTCATGTTCTCTTATTGGACATTATCTTATCCTGTTTGTATATCATCTCCTAGAAGCATGGTCTTTTCTGAAGAGGAAATGGACAGGGAGTAAATCTGGGGAAGAAAGGGTGTAGAGTTAGGAGGAGTGGAGTGAAGGTAAAGTGTAGGTGGGATATATTATATGAGAGAAGAATCTATTTGTATAAAAAATAATAATAATCCAAGCAAGCCAGAAACTAAATAGAGAAATAATGAAGCTAGCAGAGGTCATGAATCAAATTGACCTAATAGATATTTACAGAACCTTTCACCCAAATACAAATGAATATAATTTTTTTCTCAGCACCACACAGAACCTTCTCTAATATTGACTATATTGTTGGTCACAAAGCAAAACTCAACCAATATATGAAAATTTAATTAACAAATTATTCTTTATCAAATCACCATGGATTAAAGCTAGACTTCAACAACAACAGAAACAACAAAAAAAGTACATACTCATGGAAACTGAACAATTCTGTGCTAAATGATCTGTGGGTGAGGGATGAAATAAATAAAGAAATTAAAGGCTTCCTAGAATTCAGTGAAAATTAAGGTACAACTTACTCAGACTTATGGGAAATAATGAAAGCTAAGAAATTGGAGAGATTCCATATTTGCAACATAACATACCACCTGAAAGTTCAGGAGGAGGAGGAGGAGGAGAAGGAGGAGGAGGAGGAGGAGGAGGAGGAGGAGAAGAAGAAGAAGAAGAAGAAGAAGAAGAAGAAGAAGAAGAAGAAGAAAAAGAGGAGGAGGAGGAGGAGGAGGAGCAGGAGGAGGAGGAGGAGGAGGAGGAGGAGAACAACAACAACAAGGGAGTAGATGGCATGAAATAATAAAATAAAATTCTGGGATTAAATAAATAAATTAAAAACAAATAGACCAATACAAAGAATAAACAAAATCAAGAGTTGGTTCTTTGAAAAAAAAAATGAAGAAGATAGACAAACCCCTAGCAAAACTAACTAACAGAGAGACAGTATGCAAATTAACAAAATCCTAGCAACTGACACTGAGGAAATCCAAATAATTATTTGGTATTACCTCAAAAACCTGTATTCCATAAAAGTGGAAAATCTAAAGGAAATGAATAATTTTCTTGATAGATTTCACATAACAAAGTTAAATCAAGAGCAGATAAGCCCTTTAAAGAGCAGCAAAACCCCTAAGGTAATAAAAGTTCTATCAAAAGTCCTCCAACCAAACAAAAGGCCAGGGCCAGATGGTTTTAGCTCATAATTCTGCCAGACTTTTAAGGAAGAACTAATACCAATACTCTTCAAATTATTATACAAAATAATAAAACTCATTGTATAGAGCCACAGTCACCCTGATAACTAAACCACACAGAGACTCAACAAAGAAAGAAAATTTTAGACCAATTTTCCTTATAGACAATGAAGCAGAAGTACTCAATAAGATGCTTTCAAACTGAATTCAGGAACACAGCAAACACACCCTCCACCATGATCAAGTAGACTTCAACCCAGGGATGCAGGGATGGTTCAACATATAATATAATTTACCATATAAACAAACTAAAAGGAAAAAAATTCTACATAAACATTTCATTAGATGCAGAATAAGAAAAAATCCAACAACCCTTCATGAAAAAAAAAATCATGTAGAGATCATGGATACAAGGACCACACATAATAAAGGCTATACACAGCAAGCCTATAGCCAACATCAAACTAAATGGAGATAAATTCAAAAAAAATTCCACTGAAATCATCAAGGCAAGGTTGCCTACTCTCTCCATATATGTCTCTCTCTTCAAACAAAATATTAGAAATTCTAGATGAATCAATAAGCCAACTAACTAACATCAAAGGGATACAAATCAGAAATAAAGAAGTTAAAGTCTCACTCTTCACGGATTATATGATAGTATATATAAGCAACCCCCAAATGCCACCAAAGAACACCTGCAGAGGATACACTCCTTCAGCAAAGTGGCTGCATACGGGATTAAATCAAAATAATCAGTAGTCTTCCTGTATACAAACGAAAAATGGGCTGAGAAAGAAATTAGGAAAACCACACTATCAACACCAACAGTTCAGGCTCTAAGATCTACAATTAATAAATGGGACCTAGAGAAACTGAAAAGCTTCTGTAAAGCAAAGGACACTATCATTAGAATGAAAAGGCAGTCTACAGATTGGGAAAAGTTCTTCACCAATCCTACATGTGACAAAAGGCTAATATCCAAAAAAAATATAAAGAACTCAAGAAATTAAACAGCAACAAACTAAATAATCCAATAAAAACAATGGAATACAGAACTAAACCAAGATTTCTCAATAGAGAACAGAAATCTCAGCACCGAACAGAATGGCTAAGATACAAAACTCAAGTGATATCGCATACTGGAGAGGATGTGGAAAAAGGAGAACACTCTTCCATTGCTGGTGGGAGTGCAATTTTGCACAACCACTTTGGAAATAAATCCAGCACTTTCTCAGAAAATTGGGAATAGCCATACCTCAAGACCCAGCTATAATATCTCTGGGCATAAAGATGAAAGATGTTCTACCATACAACAAGGACATTTGCTCAACTGTGTTCATAGCAGCTTTATTCATAATAGCCATGAACTGGAAACAACATGCCTGTCCCTCAGTGAAAGAATGGATAAAGAAATTGTAGCACACTTACACAATGGAATACTACTCAGCCATTAAAAACAAGTAAATCATGAAATTTGTAGGCAAATGGATGGAACTAGAAAAGATCATTTTGGGTGGAGGTAACACAAACGCAGGAAGACATACATGGTATATACTCACTTATAAGGAGATTTTAGTCATATAGTACAGGATAGACATACCATGATGCATAGTCCCTCAGGAAGATAAGCCCAATGGGCATCTTAAACTTCATATAGGCACACTAGTTAGGACAGTGGGGGATATCTCTGACACAGACTATGTTGCTTGCTTTTTTATCATTTCCTCCTGCTGGTACTTCCCTACACGGCCACAGGGGAGAAAGATAAATTCAGTCCTCACGTGAATAGATGAGCCGGGGTGTGTGAGTAGGGGTAGCTTCCCTATTCTGACAAATAGGGTGTAGGGAATACTGGGGAGAGGCTGAGACTGGGAGGAGAGGGAGAGGAGCCTAGGACCAAGATATAAATTGAATTAATTAATAGAAAAATCCAAGCAAGCAAGCAAAACAAAACATGAATATGAAATATATATAGCATAGTCAGCTCAGAAATGCATTATATGAACCCTCTATCCAAGTTTCAGGAGCAGCAGTCATCTGGGGGCCGCAGCATGCTGTCTGCCACTTCATGACCTACCTCAGTGCAATGTGTACCTTCCTGTCAGGATGCATCCATCCGAGAAATCCTACACCGGCAAATGATCAAGAAGAGGGCATCAAGGCCCAGTCATACACTTTTGAACAGGGGCTCTTGAACAGGGGCTGGATGGACCCACATTTCCATGCCATGTCTACCTCCATAGTAAGGATCTCTGAACACTTCATGTCCAAAGGTGCCAATGTGTCCCGTTTAAAAGGTTGACACATAGTGTGGCAGAAGATAGCTGGCTCTGTGTTAACTGGCTGACACTAGACTGGGAAGTGGTTCTGATTATACAGTATGATTTTCTGTTTCTATTTCATTTGATATTATCCAACAGTGAGTAAATATACTCTATCGTAAAGATATTTTATTCATGTGTGTGTGCGTGTCTGTGTGTGAAGGCCATGTGTCTATGTGAAATCATGTATGTTTGTGTATCTGTTGGTATACATGTTTGTAGAGGCGAAATGTTTGCATAAATGTGTGTGAGTGTGCACATGCATGCTTGTGAATGAGGAGGCCAAATAACAATCTCTAATTTTGTGCCTCAGAACTGACTACTTTGGTTTTGAGACAAGGTCTCTCACTGGCTTGAAACTCTCTCACTAACTATGCTCTCTAGTAACAAGTTACATGGAATCCTCCTCTCTCTATTTGCCAGCCTTGAGGTTGCAAACATCTGGGCTTTATTGTTGTTTGTTTGTTTGTGTTTTTGTTGTTTGTTTGTTACATAGATTCTGGGCATTGAATTTAGATCCGAACACTAACACAGAGAGCACTTCAAAAGCTGACCTCCCCAGCTCACTCCCATCCTTTCTGTGAGAGTATATCGTGCCTGTGACCAGCAGCTTATATTAGGACACTGGTGGTTTGGAAGAGGGTCAGGACTGAAGAATTAGGAAACAAGAGTATGTCTAAAGGGATATCAGGACCAAAAATCTGGTCATTCTGTGTGTGGAAAAAGAACAAAGGGTCAGACGGGAGAGATTCTGTGCTGACCTTACTTTAAGGAACTATCAGCCTCGAAACCCTTGTGCTGCTTGTTGTTGTCTGTTGTTTTCATTATGGTTTCTTGAAGAATTACAAGAGGAGAAAACAAAATGAAGCTAGGCTTCTCTGCTTCTGCATCTTTGTCCATTCAAACCAGGAAAGAAAATTGCTTAATATCAGTAGTTAAATAAAAATATACGAATAAATTGCTAATCATTATCTAAAAGGCTTTCCACAAATTCAGAGATGTGGATCTAAGAAAAAGAAATTAGGAATCTAATAATAATGGAAATTGAGATAATGAGAACTTGAGAATAAGAGACGATTCATAGAGACTATTCATATTTATAATTGCAACATTGCTCTGAATCGATTCAAACTATCTCAGAGGAGGAGCAGTGATGAGGGGTGAGACTATCTCAATTATTCCAAATACATTAAGATAAACTCAGATAAGATGATGATAAACTATTGAATTTTAAACAATTATTAAATAGATGAGAAGCTATCAACATTTTTTTTCTCTCAGCCCATGTAGATAACTGGGTGTAAATTAAAGATATGTGCTTACATCATTCTAGCTGGGTACCTTTTTTTCCCCATGACATAGAACAGGCTTTTCTCTTAAGAGATTCTGCCTGGGCTTTCAGGAACTTTCCAAAATATGTTCTTTTCTGAGCTAATATCATGATCAGTTATGCTGGAAGTTTTTAGAGAGTCATTTCATCTAACGCCTCTGTTTTAAGACTGGTGACACTGAGCCCCAAGGGGAAAAACAGTTGATGTCAGGTGACAGAGAAGCATAACCACTATGAGAGCTCAGCTCTGAATTTCAGTGCTTAGAATCTCCCAAGCTGGAAAGCATCATGTAATGGAACAGAAGTGTTTTCACTTCTCTATTATAGCTAGCAAAAGTATCTTTGAACCCAAAAGTAGAATCAAATAATTGGGAAGTGTAATGACAAACTGGCTGTTGGGGCAAACAAAGACTAAAATTACAGCTTTCCTGATTTCTGTGACATGGATGTCTTCACCGTGAAATCCTCAAGCTACAGAGTTAGATAAGCAGGGGATATATCGCCATAAAGAAAGCAGTTCTCATTCAAGGATGAGGGCCTGAGTTCAGGTCCACAGAGCTCATGTAAAGGTGGACATGACACCAGGGAATTGAGATCTCAGCACACATCAGGTGATCAGAGACAGAGCAGATTTCTCTCTGGTGGGTTGGGATTGATGGTAGCATTCTAGTCTCCTGAATCTGATGGCCATACAGTTATTTGGTGGTACTTTCCATGGTGGACAATTTTTGATAATGAAAGTGATGGTATTCCATGGTTACATGACACTGTATCATATATTGTGATATGGCCTTTAAATGTTCTTTGCTCCTGTCCAGCTGTTGAGGCTTGGAAACTCCTTAAGTAAACTTTTGATGCATAAGTACAAAACTTAGTTTGTATCTTCAGTATTAATTTAAAAATCAGGAGTGGTGGTGTGTGTTTCCTATTGTATAAGTAGGGAGGTAGGGAAAATAGGATCTCTGAAGATTTGCTGGTCAGCAAACGTGGAGTTTCAGGCTCCAGGAGAGATGCCGCCTCAAACAACAAGGTGGATGAATCCCATCGATACATGTATGTGCACACACACACACACCCTCATAAATGTGAGAAAATATGCACACAGACATACATAAAATACACAATGTAAGTACACTTGCCCACATTTTGTTTTATGGTATCTCCCAATGCTGTGAAAGATTGCTCTAAGCAAAGGAAGGAATTCTTTAGTTCATGGCATTTCCCAATGATGTCTTCTTTTGATCAGAGCAATCCTTATTGCACATAGAACATTCTTTTAGCAGTGTGTGTAGAGGGAAATAAGTGCAAAGATGGCATATATCTTGACAAAAGACAAACCAGAAAAGTGAGGTGCTGTGGCCTGAATATGAAGAATGAGCTCCAGAAACATCATAAAATGTAGAATTAGGACATGCTTAATTATTCATTTTTAAATTAAATATTAATTGCCCATATAATAAGAACTTTACATTTATGGAAGACTTTTCATACCTGAAGGACTTCCAAATTCCCATTTGAATTTATAAGCTAAGGTAATATATAGAACATAAAATCGTTAATTAAAACATAAAATTAAAAAGATATATACATCCTTATCTAAAAAAGAAAAAAGTACAGAAACCTCTCCTGAGATTCATTACTATGCAAATTCAGGAAGACACTATGAGGATTGTTCTGTTTCTGTATGTATGTCTCATGGAATGAAGTTGTTTGCCTCTTGGTCTAATGTTCCCAGAAACAACTAGCAAGTTATTTTTTTTTCTTCTTCTCATCAGTTTATACTCCTGTCAAACTTTGTCTTCTAGCACCTAAGATGTTAATCCGTCCATCTTCTATGACTGTTGTATACAATCCACAAGAAGAATAGTTAAGAAGCTATGCTAAGAAGAAAAGTAATAACAAGGGTATGGAGATACAACTCTGTTGGTAAAATACTTGTCTACCATGCTTGAAACCAGGGGTTCTGTCTACAACACTATGTAAAACAGGTATTGTTAGGGTCCAGAAGAGGCTGAAAGAACAACCGCAGACTCAAGTAGCATCCATGCAACAAAAAAATTTATTCTGCAGGAGACCAGCATTTTGGAGCCACCATCCAGGCACAATGGTCACCCTAGACAAAGGCATGCAAACCTTTTTATAGGAAACTAGGGGAATTCTAGCATGGGTTAAGTAATCGAAAGGGTCAACTCCTGACTGGCTTGCATCCAGATGGTTCGTAAGCTACATTCTTGCTCCATGGAACTACTGGATGAGATGAGGTTGCCCAGCTCAGATGCCCCATCCTGAGGTAAGATATCCTCCCATTCTTTTGATTATCCCAGACTGTTCCTTGGGTAGAAGATTTTATGGTCTTGTTCCTGGAATTGGTGACCTATCACCTAGTTCCTGGGACTGATGACTTTTTTTTGATGGGGTTCAGGCCTGGTCCTCTCAGTATCCTGTTGCATAGTTGTCTAAGCACTTGAGAGCTAAAGGTAGAAGTACACACATTTCAATGTCATCTTCGGCTGCTCAGTGAGTTTGAGGCAAGCCTGAGGACTGAATAAGATGATAGCTACTACTTAGTCAAAGTTGAATAAAATGCACTCTACAAGTGATACTGAATATGTTTAAGTAATCCAACATCTCTTGACAGTGATTTTTTTTTTTCATTAGAGTGCAGCAAGAGTTCAATGGCTTGGTAAGTTTAACACTACTGAGAGCTTGGAGAAAAATGATGAGCAAATGATATGAATAAGGTGAAGGATGCCCAGTGACTTACAACTAAAGATGGAGATTCCAGTTATAGCTAGGTCTAAAGCCATAGAAAAAGAAAATACAGCTGCTTACAGAGGTAATATTTGATTAGACTGGAGATACCCTTTCATGCTGTTCTTCTTCAGTCCTGGGGGAGCTTAATTGTAGTTGTCTACTTGATTAGATATAGAATCACAGTGGAAACATCTGTGGGCATATATTTGAAGGATTTTCTAAATGAGTTTAGTTGAAGAGGGAAGACTCACTTCAAATATTCCTTGGGATAGAGCTGGGAACTATCCCAAGGAAGAAGAGGAGGAGGAGGGGGAGGAGAAGGACGAAGAGGAGGACAAGGAGGAGGACAAGGAGGAGAAGTTTACTGAAAACCTTGGTTCTAGGCTTGTGGTTTGCCATGTCCTGAAAGAACTTGACCAAAAATGGAGGACTCCTTTTGTTGGTGAGGCTTCCTCTTCTCTGCTGGGGGATCCTGGACCTCCACACCCTCTACCTGAGGAATGTCACATAGACCGTAGAGAAATTAAATGTCCAACTACCTTTCTCCAGATAAAAACCCATTTAACAAGCACCTGGGATTCCTGGAATGCCTTCCTAGGTAAATGAGGTGTCTCAGTACCTTAGCCCTTCAGCCACTGATCTTTGCCCACCCTGGATATCCATAACCACTCCCCAAAGTTCTATAAAACCCTTGTTCACCCTGAATAAAATATATCTGCCTCCTTGAAGCTGGTTCTGGAAGGTCATTTCCATTCATGTCAATAGGTCACTGAATCCACAGTTCATTGTTGGTTTTGCTCCATTGTACCTGAGGACTGGTGGTCAACAACCTCAGGAATGAGACAGAGCCACACAAAATGGACACAAGTGTGTAGCGCTCTCTCTCTCTCTCTCTCTCTCTCTCTCTCTCTCTCTCTCTCTCTGCTTTCTGACTAGATATATTGTGAACAGCTGTCTCATACTCTTGCTGCCCTGCCTTCCAAGCCATCAGGGATTGTGCCCTTGAACTGTGAGCCAGGATAAACTCTTCCCTCCTCAGGTTGCTTTTGTCACGTAGTTTATAATAGCAACAGGAAAGTTACTAATACATCTTTCCATGACTTACTAATACAAAGGGGAACAGAGAATGGAAGTGTAGGCCTGAGGAAGCAGAGACAGAAAAACACTAAAAAGCTGAGTTATAAGACTGCTGTTTATATATACATACAAACATTACATACATACATATATGTATGTATATATGATTGTAAGGCTTACTACTTAGCATTAGATAACCAGTTTGGGATCTCATTTCTGGAGAAGACTGTTTCTCCCTCTTTTAGCAATCATTAATTACTTGTACTTAGCTGTTTGTCTATGGATGGGGGACAATGAGAGTTTCCCTTACCCAGAATAGCATATTAACTTATGTTAGAATTGTTCAAGTCTTCTTTAGAAAGCCATACTGCTGAAACTTTGTAAGTGAATTTTTTCCACCATATCTTGAAGACAAAATCTTGAAGCAGACTTCCAGGTCATGTGGCTTCCTTGTCTCTGATGTCTCTGAGCCTTAGGCTTAGGGAGTGCGTTAGGGATGTATCACTGGGGTTTAGCACACTAATGTCAGTTGATTTCTGCACTTGGCCAGCTTTGGGAGTTTAGGGGGGACAGTGCATGTGATGGTAGAAAGAAAAGTCAGAGAACCATTTTCTTGAGTCTATTCTCACATTCCACCTTGTGTCTCCTAGGAATCTAGGAGGATCAAGGGAGCTAGGCTTAGTGCTATTCCCTTTACTGTTAAGCCATGTTGCCAGGCATTAAATTGGTTTTAAAGATTTATTTTACTTTTATTTACATTTGTAACTGTGCACCGTGAGGATGCATGTGTACTACATGAGTGCTGACATCCGAGGAATCTAGATAATGGCTTTGTATTCTAAGGGGCTGGCTGAACAGGTGCTTATTAGTTTCCTGTTCTGAGTACCTGGAACCAAAATTGCTTCTGAACACTGAGCCCTCTGTCCTCTGTCCTTTGCAGCTTTCTTCTAATAACCAGTAAGGAAGCTGAAGAGATGATGATTCACTGTTACAGAAAGCATGTGTCTTCTCAGTGAGTAATCAGTCACACCCTTTGAGATGAAGGAAGAAATTGTGGGTAGTGCTTGTCAAGCTCTCAGCAAATGACCAAGGAAAAGCAGACGTTCAACAGAAGACTTCACTAGCTCAATACATTTGAGACTTATACATTCCACAAACCTTGCCATTCTTTTTTTAAATTTTTTATTTAACTTTTATTAATTACACTTTATTCATTTTGTATCCCCCCATGAGCCCCTTCCTCCTTGCCTCCCGGTCCCACCCTCCCTCCCCATTCTGCATGCATGCCCTTCACCAAGTCCACTGATAGGGGAAGTCCTCCTCTCCTTCTTTCTGATCTTAGTCTATCAGTTCTCATCAGAAGTGGCTGCATTGTCAGGGTTCTAGGTTATCTCCATGAATAGTCCTGGGTTGGAGTATGAGTCTCTGGGAAGTTCCCTGTGTTCAAATTTTCTTGTTCTGTTGCTCTCCTTGTGGAGTTCCTGTCCTCTCCAGCACTTACTATTTCCCACTTTTTACATAAAATTCCATTCACTCTGCCCATCAGTTGGCCATGAGGCTCAGCATCTGCTTTCACAGTCTGCATGTCAGAGGCTTTCAGAGGCCCTCTGTGGCAGGTTCCGAGGTTGGTTCCTGTTTTCTACTTCTGGCTTTCAGAGGCCCTCTATAGCAGGTTCCTAGGTTGTTTCCTGTTTTCTTCTTTTTCTGATGTTCATCCTCTTTGCCTTTCAGGATGGGGATTGAACATTTTAGTAAGGATCTTCTCTTTTGCTTAGTATGTTTAGATGTACAGATTTTAGTGGGTTTATTATGTTGTATGTTTATATGAGTGAGTATATACCATGTGTGTCTTTTTTGCTTCTGGGACAACTCACTCAGGATGATCCTTTCCAGGTCCCAACATTTACCTGCAAATTTCATGATTTCCTTATTTTTCATTGCAGAGTAATACTCCATTGTATAGATGTACCACAGTTTCTGCATCCATTCTTCAGTTGAGGGCCATCTGGGCTGTTTCCAGCTTCTGGCCATTACAAATAAAGCTGCTACAAACATGGTTGAGCAAATGTCCTTTTTGTGTAATTGAGCCTCTTTTGGGTATATGCCTAGGAGTGGTATGGCTGGATCTTGAGGAAGCTCTATTCCTAGTTGTCTGAGAAAGTGCCAGATTGATTTCCAGAGTGGTTGTACAAGTTTACATTCCCACCAGCAGTGGAGAAGGGTTCCCCTTTCTCCACAACCTCTCCAGCATGTGTTTTTCATCTTGAGTTTTTCATCTTGGCCATTCTTATGGGTGTAAGGTGAAATCTCAGGGTTGTTTTGATTTGCATTTCCCTAATGGCTAATGAGGTTGAGCATTTCTTTAAGTGCTTCTCTGCCATTCGATATTCCTCTACAGAGAATTCTCTGTTTAGCTCTGTTCCCATCTTTTAAGTGGATACTTGGTTTGCTGCTTTTCAGCTTCTTTAGTTCTTTATATATACTGGATATGAGTCCTCGGTCAGATAAAGGGTTGGTGATGATTCTTTTCCAGTCTGTAGGCAGTCACTTTGTTTTGATGACTATGTCTTTGCTTTACAGAAGCTTTTCAGTTTCATGAGGTCCCATTTATTGATTGTTGCTCTTAGAGTCTGTGCTGTTGGTGTTCTGTTCAGGCAGTTTTCTCCTGTACCAATGAGTTCTAGGGTATTCCCCACTTTTTTTTCCTAGCCGATTTAATGTGTCTGGTTTTATGTTGAGGTGTTTGATCCACTTGGGCTTCAGTTTTGTGCAGGGTGAGAAGTATGGATCTACTTGCATTTTTCTACATGTAGACATCCAGTTAGACCAGCACCATTTGTTGAAGATGCTATCTTTTTTCCATTGTATGGTTTTGGCATCTTTGTAAAAAATCAGGTGTCCATAAGTGTGTGGGTTTATTTCTGGGTCTTCTGTTCGTTTCCATTGATCCACCATTCTGTTTCTATGACAGTACCATGCAGTTTTTATAACTGCTGCTCTATAGTACAGCTTGAGATCAGGTATGGAGATACCTGCAGAAGATCTTTTATTGTAGAGGATTGTTTTAGCAATTCTGGGTTTCTTGTTGTTCCATATGAAGTTGAGAATTTTTCTTTCCAGATCTGTAAAAAAATGTGTTGGTAATTTGATGAGAATTGCATTAAATCTGTAGATTGCTTTTGGTAAGATGGCCATTTTTACTATGTTAATCCCTCCAAGCCATGAGCATGGGAGATCTTTCCATCTTCTCATATCTTCTTCTAATTCTTTCTTCAGGGACTTGAAATTTTTTTTCATACAAGTCTTTGACTTCCTTGGTTAGGGTTACACCAAGGTACTTTATGTCATTTGTGGCTATTGCGAAGGGTGTTGTTTCTGTAATTTCTTTCTCATCCCTTTTGTTTTTTATATACAGGAGTGCTTCTGATATTTTTGAGTTAATTTTGTATCCGGCCACTTTGCTGAAGGTGTTTATCAGCTTTAGGAGTTCCCTGGTAGAGTTTTTGCAGTCACTCATGTATACTTTCATACCATCTGCAAATAGTGATAATTTGACTTCTTCCTTTCCAATTTGTATCCCCTTGATCTCCTTCAA
>REGO01000381.1:967766-1058832 GCA_010120015.1 Rhombomys opimus | reverse complement strand
ACACCTAAAAAAGATAATCAAGAGAGTGGACATGGGGTAAGATGATCAATCCTCGTTTAGAAAGACAGATGGGATGTGCATTGAACGTATGACAGGAATCTACTGAGCGCATCTGAAAGACTCTAACTAGTAGTGTTTTCAAAGCAAAGACTCATGACCAAACCTTTGGCAAAGTACAGGGAATCATAGGAAAGAAGGGGAGTTAGTATGATGGGGAAAGGATAGGAGCTCCACAAGGACCAACTATATCTTGGTACAGGGTCTTTTCTGAGACTGACATTCAACCAAGGACCATATATGGATATAACCTAGAACCTCTACTCAGATGTAGCATGTGGTAGCTGAGTAACCAATTGGTTTCCCAAAGTGAGGGGAACAAGGACTATTGCTAACAGGAACTCAATGACTGGCTCTTCTGCCTCCCCACCCCACAAGGGAGGAGCAGTCCTGTTAGGCCACAGAGGAGGGCTTTGCAGCAACTGAAGATACCTGATAAAACAGGATAGGATGAATGGGGAGGAGGTCCTCCCCTATCAGTGGACTTGGAAAGGGGCACGGTGGAGATGAGGGAGGGAGGGTGGGATTGGGAGGGAATGAGGGATCGGGACATGGTTGGGATACAGAGTTAATAAAATGTAACTGATAAGGAAAATTTTAAAAAAATAAAAATTAAAAAAAGAAAGAGCTTGTGATCCTCTTACATTTGGCTTGGCCTTTGAGTTGCTGTGTTGCAGGCATAGATCCAAATCTCAGGGCACCTACTCAAGTTTCCAGGTTATTTTATAAGGACAGTGAATTGTGCCAACCAGGGACACATGGCTATTCACAAAAATAGAGATGGTTAATTAACAAAAAGGAAGGCACCTTCAACAATGAGGGTGAGCTAGTGAGGTAGAGAAAGGTCTATACTCAAAAGCAGTAGGCTATGAAGGTCATGACCCTTTATAAGTGATTTAATTAGCACCCCCCTTCTCTCCCACATTTATATATTTACCTGTGGCAAACTGTGTTTAAGGAAAGTGGTTGTAATTGCACCTACTGGGAATGATAGTTTATGTAACATTTTGAATGATATTTTCTCTGTCATTTAACTTTTTAATGCTTCTGTTATCTTTAAAAAAAAAAAAAACCTGAAATGAAAGAACTGAGAAATATGACTAGAGCTTGAGTCTCCAGCACTGATTTAAAATGGCGGGTAAGAATGATATCCTGAGACATTCTAGACCCAGGAGTATGGGGATCCCCTCAGCGCAGGCTGGCTAGGGAGAATAGTTCTTGATTTCATTGAATACCTCAGTGATTAAGAAGAGCAATTGAGGATGATTACCAACATGTTCCTGACATCAAACTTTGGCCCCACATTACATTCAGACATCAATATATGCAGACATCTCTCTCTATCTATCTATCTCTTTCTCTGAAGTGGATGCACACACACACACACACACACACACACACACACACACAGACAAACAGTAAATATCAAGCAGCCTTGTGGAGAACTTCAGGGGGTATTCATTTGGCTTAGTGGCCTACAGGAATTATTTGATTTGGTCTTCAGGATCTATAAAGGTTAGGTTTTATTTTCTAAGTTTTATTAGCAAATTGTGGATTTCAGTGATGAATTGATTCTGAATCACAATCGTAGTTGCCAGAATATTAAGGATTTTTATATAAGGGACAGGTTGATCTGACCTTTGTACCCATGTAACTCTTATATTCAGTGGTTCTGAGCCCTGATCCACAAGGCTCTGTGTTCCTCAGTCCTTTCAGTTGATTTGCAATCTTTTTCTTCCCCACTGTCTTTATGGTGTCTCTAATAAGGATCTTCAGTATATTTTAAAGGAGCTTCATGTAGTTCACTTCCTTCAAATAATAGCCTCCAGTCTTCTCCTTACTACACATGCAACAAAAATGATTTCCCTATCCATTTGGAAGTCTAATATTCATTCTTTGGATTCATTTTTTCTCATAGTCCCCTGTATTGCCTCAGCAAATCTCACTGATTTATTCTGGACTCAGATAAACTTTGACTCTCTCCCACTCCTGTTGTTTCAGTGCTGTTCTTTAACAGTTTTAGCCTCTCCTTCTTATGCATTCCCTCCTGTTTCTCTGAGGTTCATCATGTATTGAACAGCTTAAGAAGCTAGTAAATGTCTTATCTGGAACAGTTAATTCCACTGTAGGGAATTTCTTTGTTTGCTTGTTTGCATGAGATGGTCTTGTGTAGCTCAGGCTGGCCTCAGTATCATTATGTAGCCAGTGATGATATTGAACCTTTTATCCTATTGCCTTCACTTTCTGAGGAATACTGTAATTAGAGGTGTGTACCACTATGCCCTGTTTATTTGGGGCTGGGGATCAAATTCAGGGCTTTTGTGTGTACTATGAAGCCCTTTACAAACTGAGCTACAGCTCCAGCCCATCAAATCACATTTAGTTTTTATTAATAAGTGTATGTCTACCAGATGACTCTTAAATACAAGTCTGTAGAAAGACAATTCTACTCCAGAGCAATATACATCTGCTTTTTCAAACACAGAACTTTTGTATAAATAACAGTTTTCCAGAAGAAAAAAAGTATAGGTAAAATGAGACACAAAAAATGGGTGTTGTGAGTGGACATTAAGAAGGCTTCAACAAGGCTACAGGTATCCTCTGAGACTCTGAAGTCAAGATGGTTTCAGAATGTTTTTACCAAATTAGTTAGCTTGTTCACATGCACTTTTGTGCCTGATGTGCAGTTTCGTATCAGTCAGTTAAACATGAGAGAACCCAAGACAGTATTTTCAGCTACACTGAAATCAATAAAACCAGAGAGTAGGAGTTTTGTGGTTTTTTTTTTTTTCATGGGTCATGTTGGCTAGAAGTTAATGACCTAAGAAATCAAAGTGGTCACTGAGGGATTAATTACTTGACTCCTCATTAACCAAAGAACAACACAGCAAGACATATTCATGTTCCACACAAAATAATACAAAATTGTCTCTTTATTAAATATACAATATTTACAGGTAAGTTTTTATTTTTTTACAGCAAAAAACATAGAAAACAAAGAAATATAAGGCTAACATTAACTTTAATACATGTTATATGTTCTATAAAACAGCCTTGGGAGGAGGCAACATCACATGGGATTAGGGATTTGAGTACAGGACAGAAAACATAATATCCAAAGAAACAAGAAGTCTACAGCTTATCCCAAAGGAGATGGTCTGCTTTGCCTCTGTTGTGCTTTTATCAAAAGAAAGCCTGATGTGTATTTGGGAAAGGCCTTTTTATATATTTTTTATTTATTTTCTAAGCATAATCTCCCTGACCTCTTATTCTTCCAAAGAAATTCCTGATCATGACAGAAAGACTCTAACTTCTCATTTGAAAAGAACATGATAATTTTTTGCCTTAGGGATTCAGGAATTTCATCAACCAAATGTGAATCATTACCTATTTTAGAAGGTATAATTAGAATGTGCCCTGTGTCTTCATTTCTCTATGTTCTATTTCCTGCCATAGGCTAGCTAGCAGTAGAAAGTGTGGACAACATAAGCTATTGGAAAGTTTGTCTTTTGCCACAAACAGGAAAAATTATTGGCATTTATCCTCACCAAATATGAAGTCCTTCTCATGATATGACTATACTACTTTACGTTTTGTGTGGTTATTTACTTTTTTTTTCAAGTGTATTTAAGGCAGGACAAGATTACCCTGGTTGGTACTGCCATTTAAAGAGAAGAAATTATGCTAGTACTTCATGTATGGTTTTTGTGATATGGCTGACTATAATGTGAAAATATAACCAGTCAGAGGCCCATTCATTTCATCCTGTAAGGTTGCAATAAAAATTGCTCCATCTGGAAAGGCCATTCAAGGAGATTCCAGGGTGACAGAAGGCCTGCTCTGCATACCCAGTGTCCTTTATCATGTCCTCTCAGATTTACTACTGGGATCTGAAGCGCGGCACAGTATAATGCTAATGAAATTATGACCAGGTTGTAACTAGTGACACACATCAGCTTTGTCATAACTTGGGACTGGCCTCCTAATTTTAAGCTGCTATTTGATGCAAGCTTTACTTGTGTACTGAGGAGCATCGAAGGAGGAGTGTTCTCAGAGTATCAGGTGGTGGCTTTCTGAAGTACACACTGTAACAGATGGAGAGTGACCTATCTTTCTATCATTATGTATGCCAATGGACGGCATGAGTAAGGAAGGGGAAAGAATAACCACTAGACTGACTCCAATATTTCTAGTCTTCCATCTATGGAGTATTTGACAGTGGGCAATGGACCTTATGATCTTGATAATAGTTATTTTACTAAAAGATGCCATTAATGTGCTTATCTTGGACAGATAATACCACAGTGGTGATAAGTCAAAAGTATTCCTGGACTATATTAGTGAAACATAAAACTTGAAAATCACCGGGGTAGGATGGAATTGCCATGCAAACATGAGTGAAATGTTTCTCGTGTGGGTTCTGTAATATTGCCTCTTCCTTAGAGTGTAAAACAAAAACATGAAAGACACTCCAGAGAAATGGGAAGAGGAACCATCCTTACTTCATGGTGAAAGCTTTGGCTCTCAGCTATTATTTTGTCCATGACATTATTTGCCCCTTCTCCAATTTGAGAAGATCCCATAAATTCTGTTCTAATACAAAAGCCCACTGTTACTTAAGCCTTTCTCATGTCCACTTAATTACTTTGTAGACTACAAACATTACAAATGACAGAGGACTAGCTTACAAAGTACACCATTTCACCACAAAATGTACTTCTTACTTTTCCCCAGAATACTTTAATGTAAAATAAGGAGGGGGAAAATCGCTTAAAAAATAGCAAAAACAATCACTAAAACCTTCTCTTCTGAGGCATTTAAAGAATTTCCAACACAAAGGTGCTATTTCTCTCCTACAAAGTAGGTATAGATATAGTTTTCTTGATATTGTTTGAAGAACAACCCTATTAACTTTTCCTCTCTCTCTCTTCTTTCTCTCTCTTTTTCTGTATGTGTGTATTATACATTTTCTCTTTCTAGGTAGATCAACTATTTAGAATTTGTGAACACACAGCTGAGAAAGAAGAAAAACAAAGATTTTCAAAACAAATGACTTGAAAAAGATTTATCAACACAGAGATTGAGAAAGCCTCAAGAACTGGTGTACAGAAGTGATTTATATTGTGAGTCTTTTAAAGAAAGCATTTCCAGTCTGTGTGAGAGACATGAACCAGCACTCAGTCATCCTTCAAGAAATGAAATATGTTCGCATCTGCCTGTTCAAACCTTCAATCAACCTCCTTTGCCATTTGCAGGTATAACACCTCATGTTTATTTATTTAGTTTAAATTTGGCCAGTAGGACAGTTGAGGACCAAACATACCTAAGCAATGGCTTCAGGAACAATGAGTGGGAGGACTATCAGTGTGTCAAGGAGCCTCTTGCTGGACTGCTGCTGCAACGGGGTTGATGTATTATAGCTCTAGAGAATTCAACATAAGTGAAGCAGTTGGTAGATGAACAAACTAAGTAATAGGTCCACAGATTGTTGCCCATGTGCTTGGATACCATGGGAATGTTACGAATCCTTCCTAGTGGGAATCTTTTAATTGAAGTGATATGGTAGGGAGAGAAAGAGAGAGCAGACATGACCCTCTGCATTGGAACTATTCATGTAGGATACATAGGTATAATGTCATTTAGATGGGCAACACATCAATAAATCATTCAATCAATTGATAATTTCTAGTTCTCAGAGATTTCCCTAAATATAGTCAAATCATTCTTTAAGGCAGAGTGGGGAGAGTGAAAAAAAAAAGTCAGACTATCAACCAACTTAAGGGAGATTTAGAATAGCCATGACGTAAGGAAATGTCCACCGAAGAAGTCAAAACAGAGGGGGCCAGAAGTAGAGGCTGTTCTTTTCTGCCTCCAGTCTTTACATTGGTCTACCATGTGTACAGGAATACCTTTGGAATGCCTTAAGTAGAACTGACAAAAGAACATAGAAAATTTAGCATCATTTCAAATGTATCTGATATAGACAGAGATAATGGTCTACACCATGGCAGATCCAGAGGGTTCTGAGTTCAAGGCCTGCCTTGTTTTAAATATAGTCGCAGACTAACCAAAGCTATCTAGTGAACGCCATCTAAAGAAATTGTGACAATACAGGAGCAATTTGTTCTTCCTCTGTCTAAAAAGTCCATCTACCACCTTCTACAGATTTTTTTTTCTGTAGGGCAGTTACTTAGCTTGAGGAAGAGAAACAAAGTAACCATCTCTGTTAGAATTAATTAATAAGATACAAAATTTTAAGAATTATCCAGAATTTTTTGTCTTCTAGAAGCTTCTGAAAATCATTTGCAAATTAACTATGCATAGTCCTTGCTCTCTGCTCCTTGTGCTGTGTGTACACTTTTGTTACTGTAAGATCTGCTGATGTGGTTGCACTTTAAAGTCCACAATGACAGTAAATATTTATATATCCAGTGCCATCAGAATGCTTGGAGTCATGGATATTTCATAAACATCTTATGACTAAATACAAGAAAGAGAACCGCATACTCATTTAATCCTGGTCCTGCTTCTGCTGTGATATTGTAGTTGTGATTGTGAAAAGGGTTGAGAATTAAGATAATGTCATATCTTATTTCTAAAGAAAGTAAAGCTGTAAAATGTTAGTTCTAGAGTTCTTTAAATGAATATGAGCTAATCAATTTGAGAGACACTCAGAAAATGTCAAATTTCTATTTTTATAGCTAATTCTTAGAGAAAGCACAGCAATCTACTCTATGTATGGACTGAATAATACAGCTGGTGCTAAAAGTCTTTTTGGGTAAGCAAACATACAGTTACTTTCATAAATTTGTTCTGTGTAATAATATCAGTGTAACAGCCCCTTAGGATAAGATATTGAACAGACATTTTTGGTCTTACTGTAAAGAGACCATATTCCACAAATTCTTTATGTAAACAGCAAGTGAAAATGCCTGAGTATTAAATAATTGCAGGCATCATGCAACCTGTATACCATAGGAAGAAGTGGTGGCTAAAGGAGGATTAGCGTCTTGTTTTACTTTGTAGTTGTTTGAAGGTGGAAAACACAATAGAATAATTACATAAACCAAATCGATTTTGCCACCACTGCTAAAACTGGCCCTTACCTCTAGCTGTGACATTATTCAGTTTTGGAGAGTGCAAATTATTAGCTTTTCACCTGGTATATGTTGTGGCATTGGGAGGAAATTCTGATTAATTCTGAGACTACATACAAGAGTGCACCATCTTGGCATTTACCCCAAGCCCTGTGTTCTGGGATGCATGTCCTGCAAACCTAGGGATGAAGCTAGCAGAATGGGTGCTGTGCAGAGGGCAGAGACTGACTTAATGCATTTCCTTACATGATTATCACTTAGTGCAAATTAGTGAATGAGGAAACTGTACACACTGAGTTGGCTTGTAACCTCATGTCTAGCTATCAACATCATGTCAGCAAAATATGTTGCTGTATCTGTGGATTCCAGTAAGAAAATATTCTAGTGTGATTAGACTTCCTTTACTTGTTGTTTCACTGCTAGCGAGGCTGATGGCTAAACTTTAGCATGATTTTCATTTCTGGTGACAAAGAATATGCAGCCAAGCAACAGGTGATTTATACACTGTTTTATAGATGAAGAAAATTCACATAGAAACTGGAGAACAGCAAAGAAAGAGCAGAGAGAAATAGATTCCCAATAACTCTCATTTTACTAGGTGAACATTTCTCTTATTATAGGTAAAAAATTAAAAGGGACATCTTTCAAAGATTTTAAATTTACTAGCAAAAGGGTAAAAATTTTCTAAAAGAGGAAGAGAGTAAGTAAGAATTCATAGAAAATTTTAAGTAAAGAACATACATTTAGGGCAATATTGCATAGTTGTGGACTGTGCTACACTCAATCCTGACATGTGTAGCTTTGCAAGGAAAGAAAAGCCACAAATTGGAAACTGGATGAAGCTTCCTTGTCCAGGGCAGTGCTGGACAGTCAGAGGTAGGATATTTAATAAGATGGATGGCCTACTGACTGTCAAGTACCTGCTATCCAAATCATGTCCACTCTGCAAAGGGAACTGTCCAGTACTTTTATTCTTAAAGGATCTTAGTTCTAGCATTTCCTAAGAGCTGAAGTGTTTGGATTGCTTCTCCCTTGTCTTTTCTCCAAGGTGGTTCAAGGGCAGAGTTAAGAATATTGTTATCATAAAATGACCAAGAGTATCCACCATCAACAAATTCAAGATGCCTCCTTGAGTAACGTGTATGATCTGCTACCAGAAGCCTGAGATGTTTTACTACCTTATTTAGGCATGTAATCAAGTGCACGAGGCACCATTGTGTACATTGGGGCAGGAACAGACTGGAAAGTGTGATGTGGTTCACAAACTAAGGGCTCTCCTGAAATCCTCAAGCTAGAGGTGACCACACACAACAGTTGGTCCCTTGTCTCTTGGGAAACAGCTTAGTAGTCAAAGTGAACTCATTGTGTGTGTGTTAGAATGTGAGTCCTGCTAACCTGCACATTCCTTCTTTACCCGATCTTTCTTGATTGGATGGACAGGGATAAACCTGCTTGATATTACTCATTTTTCATGCGGCTCTTTTCCTTATTTTTTTTCAGCTTCTCTACCAGCTGAACCTTTTCGTAGAGTCAATTTAGACTTCAAATTATGTTTATGCTGTTACAATACACACCTGTGTAAATTTCTTTACTTCAGTACAGCAATCTTAGGAATAAAATAGCTAACTTAGTCTAGTTTAGTATAGTGGAGTAAGCAGTTGTGAAGTTATAGGAGCAGCTACTTCCTCACGAGTTTCTAGAAGACTCTTGGTTACATTTCTCAAAACCAAATATCAAAAGAAGAGCAAAGTAACTGCTCACTGTTCAACCGTTCTATATTGTAAAGCACTGAGACTCTATGGAAAGGATAATGAATGAAGTCAGGGAGCTACTTTATAGTGTGGATATTAACACAAATAATAAATACTAATAAACTAACATAAATAATAACATAATACTCTCTGGTTGCTTGGAAAATGCCACTTAAACAAACAGTCCAGAAGAGTCTCCTTTGCTATGGGCCCACAATGTGGGTGTTCTTGTAGCCTTCCATGTAGTCTCTTTGTTCTCACAGATGCTAAGAAGGGCTACAGTCCCATGCAGACCTGAAGCCTTTTTCAACTCAACTGTCAAGGAAGCCAAGTTTCCCCACCTCCTCATGGAGTTAGATTTTTCCAGATATTTAAGTCCTAGGTAGAGAAAGGCTACAGGCAGGACAATGATTGTGGCCTTGTTAGAGGTCACACATGAACTTGCTCATTACTCTTTCAGCTGTGCCTTAGGAAAGAATGTCCTGGATACTTCTCAAATACCCACTTTAAACACACACTCACACAATCTGTTGGCTCTAGAAGCATTTCTTTGGGGCATAATGTCTACCAACCTCCCTCCTTTCTTTCACAGGGGACCTAAAAAATGTGGATTTACTTTCCTTTATACTTCCCTGCTCTATTAGGGGCCCTGATAATCCCAACCCTTAAAGGACGACTGTCTTCTCTGTCACACACACATAACTCACTTCTGCTCTCGAGCCATACCTAACCGTATGGTATTGGGAAGGGACACTAGTTAAAGGCAAACACCACAGAGCTCAAGTCTGATGGAAGCTGGTGAGACAAAGTGCCTGAGAGACTGAGCAGTGAAGTTCAGAAACTGGACTATAAACATGGAATGTGCGTGCGTGCACATGTGTCTCTTCCTTGTTTACAACAGTGAAGTCTGTGCTCCAGTGCTGACTGTCACAATGACACACAAATCGGTGAACTACAGTAGCCACAGCTACCTGATCTCCTGAGCTGGAGAGATCAGTGCTCTCAGTGGATATATGTGTGTTTCAGAAAATTAATGGCAAATGACATAAATCACACATCTAAATTAAAGGACAAAAAAGAGAAGAAAAAATAGTGGGAAAATAAGGGAAAGAGGACCAGGTGTCCTCCAGCAGTTCAGATGAAGTATTCCCGCTTGCACTCACTGGCTGTGTTTTGCAAGTCAATTTCATTTCTAAAGGAACTGTCCAAGTTCTCTGGGTATTCCTTCTCCTTCATCTGATTGGTAAGGTGTGACTGCTTATGCTGATAGAGGAAGCGGGTCATGATTCCGATGACACAAAATGTGATAAAAGTCACCACTGCTATGACGCCTGTAGGGTAAACAGGAGGAAAGAGAAGAAAGTTGTCACCAAGAAAATTCAGTCTAGACAATGACAGACTTTGGAGGAAAAAAAGCAACCAAGCTAACACACGAACAAAAATCTGCTGTGTATCTAGAAATAAAGACTTTCCAAGAAGCTCTTGTCCTTCCATTTCTACAAAACCTCCTGCAAGCACAGTACTGTGGGAAAAGGCTGTTTCTTCTAGGTTATATGATGACTGAAGAATAAATATGGGGTTAGAACAACAAAGGACTTATACAGTTTCTGAGTTATGGTTTATGTTGTTGCTAGAGATCAAGCCCAGATTTCACAGATTTTAAACACACTAAGCCTTGCTGAGAATTTCTTGGTCTGAGAGCCAACCCCTCTCTCTGTCTCTCTAGATTGTTTTCTCTGTCTCTGTCTCTCTGTGTGTGTGTGTGTGTGTGTGACTGTGTGCATGTGTATAGCTGTGTGGCTGCCATGGCACTCGTTTTATTAACAAAAGACAAATCTCAGGAATCTGTTCTTGCATTCCGCTTTGGTTTGAGGCAAAGTCTGTCCTGTTGTATCTGTCATTTCATCATTCTGGACTACATAGACAGACTGTATTTTAAATAAATAAACAAATAAATAAATAAATAAATAAATAAGAAGCCAGGCCAATAAGCAACAAACAACATCTACACAAAGTTAATAATTAATAGCAACAAAACATTGATGTTTTGGTCATCAGAATAATTTCATTTTTGATAAAGTACACATATTTGCATATTTCACATTGTCTAAGTTGTCTGACTCGTGAGAAAAGCACCTGTTTTGGAAAGTCATTGCTGGTTATTGTTAAGCCTTGCCAAGAATTTCTTGGTCTAAATGCTGCTGTATGAATTGATACCAGAAAGTTAAATATAAAGCCCTATCTTCTATCAATTTTTAACAGTTTTGACAATAACTAAGAGCACTTACATTTGTCATATATTCTAAACTCATTTTGTGACATATTTCCAAAATATTTTAAAAGAAGGCAAAATAAAATATCAAAGTTGGTAGTCTAATCTGGGTAGCAACGAATGATTCTGAAGCAAAAACTGTAGCTTTAAAATATGACAGAGGTTGCCTCTTTCCTGATGCTGGTTTGAAGGGGATATTGCAGGCTGTAAGATTGAGCAAGCTTCCCAGGATCTCCTGTGGGGCTTTGATAACATTCCCACTCTCAGAGAGACTAAGCAGAGTTTGCCAATATGTGCTGAATGCACATATTTCTTTCCTCATCAAATAAAAACTTACAAGAACAAAAAGAACTACAAAATTCTCTATGATATTTACTGATTCCAAAGAAATATCAAGTCCAGTCCTCTTCCCTAGAGAAGCCATTCAGCTCACATGGATGTTTTGAAGACTTCTCTGAGGAAAGGGCATGGTTCTCCCTCACTGCGATGCCACTGTGGTGGAGCCCGTTCATCCCTCCCCCTCCCATTTTTTTTTTTTTTTTTTTGGAACTGGCTTCTATGCTGCTATCACTGCGTGTTTTCCTATCTCCTCCCTACTCTGCTCTTTCTAGGAAGGCACAAACCATATCGCTAATCCTGCATCTCTATTCTTAGAACAATTCTGACCTAGAGCAAAAGCTAATTAAATAGAGGTGAAATGAATGACTCCTGCTAACTTTTAAGAACTCCATCTGGAGTGCATTCATTTATCCCAGCTGGCAGAATGCAGAGGTGAGGCACATGCTATGGTTACAAGTCATCAAAGAAAAAGGATTTCCATATCTTGGGCACCTTACATTAAACCAAACTTAAGAGACATTCCACGTTTCAAGACCCAGATGGAAACATCAAAGTACTGCAGGCGTTAGTCTATCTGAGACAGAATAAAGAGTGAGGTAGAGTGAGGCCAACAGGCAGCTCAAAAACAATAAAGAAAGGAAAGGTGGTTGGGGATGAGCTGTAAGCAGAGCAGGCAAGCTCTATATCCATAGCCAGACGGACTGCTGGATTTGGAACTTCAGTCATGTAGGCTTCACCCTGCTCATTATATTTAACCAAATCACTTGGTAAAGGAAAACTGAAAATGACTGAAGCTCTGTCCATCTGTCTGCCCCAATGTGAATTCTTTCCACACATAATTTTATTGGTCTGTTTTGTATGTGTTTTGGAAGTAACAACTGGATGCAATGAACAAGATGCAGGCTGCCGTCATTGGGTAAATGCTCCAGCTGTTGGTTCAGAACTCAGCTGCCTACTGAATTTGAGACAGAGGTGCCCACACTGGAGGAGAGTCTGCTGTTAATCCTGAACCATGCATAAAGAGGCTAAGGGCTGGACAAAGAGTGGCAGATTCTGGATGTTGAATGATCATGGATAAAGAAGGCTTCAGATAACTTTCTCCAGAAAACAGGATTATAGATATCATTCTGCTTCCAGTAACGAAGACAGGTTACCTCCAATGACTGCTGAGTCACTTCGGACTGCATTTGTGAGTGGTTCATGCTCATCTGCCTTCCCAAAGGGATCTAGAAAGAGGAAGAAACACAAAGCTTAAACTTCACCCTTCACTCAGCTACAGGGAAGGAATATGTAATGTACATCTATAAAGTGTAGCAAGATTCCTACTAAGATGTGAACAAACATTGTGAAGGGATGCATTTAAAATTATAATCTGAGTTCAATCCCAGAACCTGAATTAAGAACTGAAATCTGGGTCTCCAATCTATAATCCCAGTGAAATAGCTGGTAACATATCTAGATGACATATACAAACAAGGGACACTGTGCCTCTGAAACAAGATGCGAGACCTAACTCCCAAAACCTTGTCCTCCCAACTCCATTAGTTTTGTGACATGTATACACATACATGATAAATATTTAAAGATGAATAAAATGTACTGCTTACAACCCATAACCTATGATCTCATTAGCTTATAAGTAAGTTGTAAGATAGCCTTGAGCTAGGTGAGGGTGCTCTCTGGCCCATGCACCTTCAGTGATCCCCTCAGCCTTCTGCTTTGCTGAAGAATTTCTAGGAATGACAGCTGCCCTGTATTTCAAACACACTTTCCTCTTTACCTCAATGACATCTTTAGCTGCAGCTGGACCTGAGTCTACTGGCAAGGACAGCCAAGAGCACTGGAAGAATTAGCACCCCAGAGCAGCTCTCACCAGGAGAGCAGCTGTCTGGTGTGTACTCTTAACCTCTGAGCCAGTCTGGTTTATTTTTCTTTTGAGACAGGGTCTCATATACACCAGGCTGGAGTTTAACTTGTTATGTAAATAGGCTGACCTTGACCTTGCCGTGTAATGGAGGATGGGAGACTGAGGAAATAAGAAGTGGACAGAGACAGAGAGAGGGACAGAGTGAGATGAAAGGAGGAAAAGGACAGGGAAGGAGATAGATAGGGACAGAAGAATAGAATACAGAAGGAGATAGGAAAGAAGATAGAGATGGATGAATAGAAGAAGATAGGAAAACTTATAGAGGAAGACAGAAAGGAAACAGAGTCATAGGGAGTAAGAATAAGATAGAGGGAAAATGGTAGGGAAGCTAGGAAGGAAGAGATGGAACAACTGGATCTCAGGGAGACTGATAATAAAGGCAGGAGGAAGTAAGGGAGAGAGAGAACCAGGAAGGGAAGGAAGGAGAGAGTCTGGACAGAAAGGCAGCAGGAGGGAATGGCAGATACTTAGCTATTCTATCTCCTGTGTCCTTAGAACTTCTTACTGTGGTGTGTTCTTTTTCTTATCTTCTTCCTGAATTCCCTTCTACTTCTTCATGACTACTCAAATCTCGATTGTTCACAGTTCACACGATTCCTTTATCTTAACACAGCTCATACTGGTTTAAACTTTATTTAGCAGGTGTACTACTTTTAACATTATAAATAACATAGTTCTGATGTTAGACCAGATTTCTCCATTTCTAACATGTTTTGATGTTGATAGGTTGATACATATTAATTTACTTTACTAATTCTAATTCTCTAATGCCACAGGGAAAACATTTCAGATCCAATAAAATGACAGTTTCAGTAGTATATTTGACAGTCATGTTCTGTAGAGTAACCTTTATCATCACAGTGCTGATTTAATATTATATTTTAAAATCTCCTATTAATATTGTATTTTAAAATCTGATCTGACCTTTTACTTTTCTTCTCCCACAATGAAAGCCTTAGCCTAGATGCATAAATGCATCTGTCAATGCAACCTCCACCTGCCACTTACCATTTATCTACCTCTATCTAATTCATCTGGCTATAATTTCTCTGTCAAAAGTAATACTATATATATATTATATATATAGTATATGTGTGTGTATGTGTGTGTGCACATATTTATATTGTGTAAGAACTCCCATTTTTTAAATTTTTTATTTAACTTTTATTAATTATACTTTATTCATTCTGTATCCCCCCCATAAGCCCCTCCCTTCTCCCCTCCCAATCCCACCCTCCCTCCCCTTTCTGCATACATGCCCCTCCCCAAGTCCACTGATAGGGGAGGTCCTCCTCTCCTTCTTTCTGATCTTAGTCTATTAGTTTTCATCAGAAGTGGCTGCAAGAACTCCCATTTTTAAGTACAATATTAGACATTGCTTGCTGACTAAGCCATGGTCTGTTTGTTTGTTTTTTTTTTTTCTTTTATCCAGTACTAAGTATGCTAGATTTCACCAGAAATATGCAACATACTTACACATTTCTTTTGAGAATTATCTGCCATCTGAGAGTGCCAAAGCACAAACTGAATTTAGACACTATTACTTTTTCTTTATATGATATCAATCTGCAGCTGACTAGTGATATATCAAAGTAAATGCAGCAAACTATTAATTTTTTTTTCCTGAATTTTATGACTCATTTGGAGACTTTTCTGGTCAGGGTGTGGATATCTTTCCCAGGTGTGAAACAAATTTTATGGAGTGAATATAATCCCCTTGTAGGGAAGCTTTTTAAGATTTAGGATGTTATAAAAGGCAATTCCATAAGAATTGGGAAGTAAACAACTCAGCAAATCCAGGAAGTCCCTGAAACAGGCCAGTGCAGTAGGCCCCTCTCTCTGCAAGCTTATATAGGCAGGAAGGAATGTTTAGAGATCCTTTTATATCAGTCAAGCTGCCTGGAAATATCTTAGACTATCAGAGCTGCCTGAAAGAGGCAGAGATTTGCAAAACCTCCTGAAAGAGGTACTGCCTGACCTGTTGAGCTGCCTACAAGTTTTGGAGTGAATTCCAATGCTTCAGCTTATATGACCCATCACCCATTCTTGGGTAGGCTTTGGAAATACAACTATCTTTGAGTCGTTTTTGTTCCTGTGGGTAACCCATCAGCCATAGTCCTTTAAATAGAGCCTATAACACTCACTGGTTCATCAAATTTGATTTGGGTCATACCCTAGCTTTGGTCTGTGACCAGTTCTCTATCTGAGCTGAATAGATGTTTCTTCACATCTTCTCAGGAATAGTGTAACACAAAATGCTAAGCTAATTAATTCCTTGGGACAGTAAGTGCTAGACACACAGCACTCCATTCATACACACAAAACACAAGTCCACAGCCTTCATCCCCAACTACTCTGCCATTTAACTCACACTTCCAAAGACAATATGCTCTCCCTACTAAACACCATGGAGGCAATTATGGGACAACTAGAAGTAATCTACATAGCACAGCTTTGGTGAAAGTTTCTCAACAAATCTAATCCTAAAATGCTCAAGCTTGCCTGCCTTGCCTCACACAATGGACACAATCAAGACCCTAAGCACGGTTTTTCCTTTTTCTTTCTGTGGCTGATGTGAAGGGCTGCTTTTTTTTGCGAAGCTGCTTTGTTATTTATTGAAAAACATGTTTTCACCCTGGCCTTCACCTTGAGACAGAGAAAAGCGGAAGTTTTGCCAAGTTCCTTAAAACTTGTTTGTGGAAACTTGGACCAAATATGCTACAGGGAAGTAGTTTTAGAAAAGAAGTTTGGCAGTTCCAGGAACTTCTTTTTGTATTGATGTAGCTTGTTTTTGCTTTGCCTATAAAAAAGGAATTGTGGAATAAACTCACGCTGCATTCTTACTGAGAGCCCTCTGGAGCCAATCCTGTGCATATTGTGACTTGCTTTAAATATTTCAATCCTCACTCCCTGCTTAGTTGACTCTGCCAGGCAGGCTGACTAGCACCATACTTATTTATGTAAGTCAGATAGATAGATAGATAGATAGATAGATAGATAGATAGATAGATCAGCAGAATAAGTATATATACACACACACATACACAAACACAAATGTTCTCTTTTTCTGTGGATTATCATTAATGAATCTTCTTTATGACTTCCACCTCTTGCCTTTTGGTAAGAGCTATGCCAAGGGTGATAGGAAATATTTCGTTACCATGGGTTTTGCCGTCCCTGATGATTGATGATATTGGCACTTTTCCTGATATATCTTGAAACACAGTCTGGAGATCATTGCTCACACCCCACAGATTTTACTTTTACTGATCATTTCATTTGCTGGCCAGAGTCAGTTCAAGATAGACCAAATATCACTCACGCATTTATTTTTGCGTTCACTACTTTCATTTTAGTCATATCAATAAAATATCATTTTAAGACTAATATCAAGGATAATTTTACAATAGTTTTTTCTGTATGTTTTTTTTTCAAGACTAATAATAAAATTAATGGTTTCTATGTCAAGCATATTTTTATAGAGTAAGACAATGATACAATTGCATGATTTGGTTGTAGCTGGCTTCCTGCAAGGCACTTATGAACAGACTCTCTGTCATTCCTCCAGTGACTGCTAAATATGATCTGACCACACATGCTCAGGTTTACTCCTGGGTCTTTAATCCATTATCTTTGTCTTTATATATGTTTCAACAACAGTATTATACAGTTTTGATTATTATGCTTTTCCAATATAATGAGAAATCAGGGACTATGATGCCTACAGCTGTCTACAACTTCATGACAATTTTAGTATTACTCACAATAGCCAAGATGTTGAATCATGTTAAGTATCAATGGATGAATGTCTAAAGAAACTGGGCTTCTACATACACAGAAATAAAACACACATAAACATACATGCACATAAAAAATACACTGGAATATTACTTAGCCTCAAAAAGTTGAACTCTTCATCTGAAAGGAATGCTAATAAAACCAGTATCATGTCACGTGAAATAAATCAGCTATAACAAAAAAGGAAAGTATGATTTCACTAATATCCAAATTCTAAAAATGAAATACAAAAACAAAGCCTAATTTTAAAATATAATGATATTTGACAGTACTTTGGGCTTTGTCAATTTACAAACATGGACTTTATCATGAATACACAGTCACAAAATGAAATTATGATAAAACTTCCTCATTAGACACACAGCACATGCAGTATAAATAGGGAATATTATTTATGTGCAGAATATCTTTTATGTATTTATTTTTATTTATGTATATATTTATTTATGTCTGTGTGATAGATGAATGCATGTAGGCAGGCATGTTGTCCCATGTGGGCCAATGGTGAGGCCAGAGATTTATTTCTAGTGTTTTCTTTTCATGGTGGTTTGCACGACTATATCTCTGACTGAATCTGAAGCTCCCTGATTCAGAGAGGCTGACTGGCCCGGGAGCCACACTTATCCCTTGTCTTTGACCCAGGACTGGCTTACAAGAGACACCTGGCCTTTTATGTGGGGGCCGAATACTGTAATGGTTCCACGTGATTATACAACAAGCATTTTACCATTGAGCTCTATCCCTAGCCTCTTCCAACTAATTTGGTGAAAAAAAATCATTGTATGATACATGCAAAGTGTCACATTTTACCTTTCATTTGTCTATAATTTTGTTAATTCTTCTTTTGAAATGCTAGAGCATAATACTGAAGTTAGCATTGTCTATGTCCCCATTCTGTTGTTTTCATACCACCTAAATACTTAAATCCTCATATCAGTTCCCAATTCAATAATAGTAATACACAAACACACACACATATTATGCATACATGCATTATATGTAGTACCTAGAACTACACACTAATTAAAATTACTTGTCACATGAAACTAGAATTATATTAAAAATACCTATAGCTAATTTTAAATAACTTAGTAATTATTAACTTTCAACCAGATAAATGCACAGTATCTAAATATTATTAAATTTCGTACTTAAAATTCATTACTAATTAAAGTCACTGGACATCTAGTGGTCATGCCTTTCTTTTGTCTATTCTATTCACCATTATTTTTATGATGTTTAGTGTTAATAGTCAGTTTCACAGAATCTAAAATCACCTAAGAGAGAGACTTCTGGGAATGCTGTGGCATTATCTTAATTTCTTAATTGAGATGATAAGAGTTGCCTGTTCTGATAGGTGGTACTTCCTGGATGAGATACTGGGTTGTATAAATAAAGAATGATCTAAATGATGGCCTCCATATATCATTCACCACTTCCTGATTATGGGTGTGATGTGACCTGCTACTCACACTCCTGTTATCTGTGATGGACTAGACACTTGAACTGTAAAAAAGAATAGATTCTTTCTTTCTCAATTTGCTTCTGTCAGAATGTTTTGTAAATATACATATGACCCATGAGATGCCAGTGACATTACATAACCCCTATAATCAATCACACAAGGCAAGAGCTGAGTGCTGTTGGTCAACACTATTGATCTCTCTATATAACAGCAGAAATGGTGTTAGTGATGGAAACTCAGGAGAGCATCCCCTGAAAAGTACCTGATGAAGAATGCACAGTGGTCACTGCATTCACATCAGTGTCCATCAAGGAGCCACAGCTGGATTCTGTCAAGGTCCCTTGGACAGTCACAGGTGCAATGCTGGCATGACGGAGAGCTGCCTTCAATGGTGCTATGTGGTTGTATTGGACTGAAGAAAGGCATCCAACAAAACCGAAGGTGTTTGCTCTAGCAACTTCTGAATCCAACCCAAGAGTCTCTGCAATGAATAAAAAGAACCACAGATTTGAGTTTCTCAAAATAGTCTATGTGTTTTTCTTGACTATTAACTAAAGTGGCTAAAACTCCCTTGTTGTTTTCTGAATAAGGAAACTCCTTACACTCTCTTCCTGTTCCTAACTAATGTTTACTGCAAGTATCAATACATCATTCAACCATACCTCATAGAAAAGGGCTATGACTATCTCAGCTTTGAAACAAAAATGTTTCGAGATTCAAAATTTTCATTCATGTATTTTTTGAACTGTAGAAATAGTAATGTAGCTCTATCATGCTCTAATAAAACCCTATCTATTTGAGAAAATTTTATATCTGGATCACCATTTGTCTATGGATGCAGGTGATTAACACAAGCAAATCACAACACTTTATTCACAATTGCAACAAGAGAAAAACAATAATAAGAAAAAATGGTGATAGAAATGAAAGCAGGTCTTACAGAGATGTATCATGTTTGTTGTCTCAAAGAAAGTGAGCAGACTAAATGAGTAAGCATTTTTACCTGCATCATTTCTCTTCATCATAATGATTGAGCACTAATTGCAGGGACAGCTTTTACCTATGAACATATTCAAATTCCTAGGGTATTATTTTTTTCTTTTTTTATTTTTTTAATTCTTTATTAAGTACACTTTATTCATTTTGTATCCCTCCTGTGGTTCCTTCCCTCGTTCTGTCTCAATCCCTCCCTTCCTCCACCCTCTGCATGCATGCCCCTCCCCAAGTCCACTGATAGGGGAGGACTTCTTTTCCTTCCTTCTGATCCTAGCCAATTAGGTCTCATCAGGAGTGGCTGCATTGTCTTCTTCTGTGGCCTGGTAATGCTGCTTCCCCCTCAAGGGAAGGTAATTAAAGAGCAAGTCAATCAGTTCATGTCAGAGACAGTCCCTGTTTTTATTACAATGGAACCTACATGGATACTGAACTGCCATGGGCTACATCTGTGCAGGGGTCTTAGGTTATCTCCATGCATGGTCCTTGGTTGGAGAATCAGTCTCAGGAAAGACTGCTGTGCTCAGATTTTTTGGTTCTGTTGCTCTCCTTGTGGAGTTCCTGTCCTCTCCAGATCTTACTGTTCCCCACTTTTTTCGTAAGATTCCCTTCACTCTGCCCAAAGGTTGCCCATAATTCTCAGCATCTGCATTGATAGTCTGCAGGGCAGAGCCTTTCAGAGGTCCACTGTGTCAGGCTCCTGACTTGTTCCCTCTTTTCTCCTTCTTCTTTTGTCCATCCTCTTTGCCTTTCTTGATAGGGACTGATCATTTTAGCAAGAGTCTTCCCTCTTCATTAGTTTCTTTAGTTGTACAGATTTTAATAGGTTTATCCTAAATTAAGGTCTATATGAGTGAGTATATACCATGTGCATCTTTCTGCTTCTTTTTTATTAATTCAAATTACATCTAGGTCATAGTCTGATCCCTATTGTCCTGCCAACTCCACTCTTCCTCCCACATCCCTTCTCCCTTATTCCTGAGAATAGGGGAGCCCCCTCTGCACTCCCTCTTCCTCCCATGTAGCCTGGTAATAAAGTCCCATCAGAAGGAAGTGATAAAAAAGCAGGCAACATAATCCATATCAGAGATATAGGCTGTTACTAGTGGGCCCACATGAAGCCTAAGATGCCCATCCAACTTATCTTCTTGGGGTCTGTGCATTGTAGTATGTCTATCCTGTACTATAGAATGAAAACTCGCTTAAAAGTGAGTAATATACCATGTGTGTCTTTCTGGGTTGAGGTTACATCACTCTGGATGATATTTTTTAATTCCATCCATTTGTCTGCCAATTTCATGATTTCCTTGTTTTTAATGACCGAGTAGTATTCTGTTGAGTAAATGTACCACAGTTTCTTTATCCAGTCTTCTGTTGAGGGACATATAGATTGTTTCCAATTTCTGGCTATTACAAATAAAGCTGCTATGAACATGGCTGAGCAAATGTCCTTGTTGTATGTTGGAGCATTTTTAGGGTGTGTGCCCAGGAGTGATATAGCTGGGTCTTTAGGTATGGCTACTCCCAGTTTTCTGAGAATGTGGCAGATTGATTTCCAAAGTGGTTGTACAAGACTGCACTCCCACCAGCATTGGAAGAGTATTCTCCTTTTTTTACCCTCACCAGAACATGCTGTCCCTTGAGTTTTTGATCTTAGTCTTTTTGGTAGGTAAAAGATGGAATCTAAGAGTAACTTTGATTTTAATTTCCCTGATTATCAAGAACACTGAGTATTTCTTTAAGTGCTTATCCACCATTCAAGACTTCTTTGTTGATCAATGGAATCAAGTTGAAGACCCAGAAACAGACCCACATAGCAATGCATACCTGATTTATGAAAAGGGATCCAAAACCTTACCATGGTAAAAGACAGTGTCTTTCACGAATGGTGTTGATCTAACTAGATGTGTACATGTAGAAAGATGCAAACTGAGCTATATTTATCACCCTGCACAAAAATCAAGTCCAAGTGGGTCAAAGACCTCAAAATAAAACCAGATACAATAAATCTGCTAGAGGAGAACGTTGGTAAGCACCTTGAACTCATTGGCACAGGAAACAACTTCCTGAACAGAACACCAATAGAGCAGGCTCTAAGTTCTACAATTAATGAATGCGACCTTTTAAAACTGAAAAGCTTCTGTAAGGCAAGGGGCACTATCAATAGAGTAAAACAGCAGTCTACAGATTAGGAAAAGGTCTTCACCAATCCTACATCTGACAAAGGACGAATATCCAGAATATAAAAAGAATTCAAGAAATTAAACACCAAAACCCAAATAATACATTTTAAAAATGGGATACAGAGCTAAACCGAGAATTCCAAGGATCCTTTGAGTCATTTTAAGAGATGAAGATATAATCATTTAGGATTCATAACAAGATCAAATGTCTCATTTTCTCAAAGACACCTCATTTCTTTTCTTAAAAAGAGTCATTTGAACAAATTGCTCTGATACAATTATATAAAACTACAGTGCATAATGAACCATATTTATCTTAAGGGATAGTAGTTTCAACATAACTACATGGCTAAACTTGTTATTTCACTATGATAATCCTTTTAATTTTTGGAAGAGGTGAAGGAATTTTTTTCCTGCCAATATACGTTATAATTTTATTTTGCGTCATAAATTGTCAAATAGTGCCTTTTTTGAACTCTAAGCTTATATTATGCTAGCAACATTAAGGAAAAAGATGTAAGGACAGAAAAGGAGGTGCTAATTACTCTTAGTAATTCTTGTCCTACTATTTCACCTCTAATTCTTATTGCCAACACTCTTTCTTTCTGTCATTTATGTGTGTGTGTGTGTGTGTGTGTGTGTGTGTGTGTGTGTGCGCACTTCTGCATCTGAATATACCATGTGTTTGTGTGTGGGTACCTATAGAAGACAAAAGAAGATGCCAGATTTTCTGGAGTAAGAATTACATGTGTGGCTATTGGGAACCAAATTAAAGACTTCTGGAAGAGCAGCAAATGCTCTTAACCATTAAAGGAAGGTTTGAAATAGTCTTATTTCTGGACAAGTGTTTATTCTATACATTCATTAAGACCAAAGACAATAAGAGGTTTTACAAAAAGAATGAAAAAAAATGTCCTCTAGGCTTAGAGGTCTGTGATAGGGCTCAGTGGGTTAAAAATGTTTATGCTGTATAATTTCACAAGTTCTATCTGAAAACCCCACAGTGGAAAAAGAGAACCAAATGCATGTGTATGTACTTGAGACCTCACATGAGTGTGCACATTCATACACACACACACAAAAACAACACAAACACACACCAACATACTTTGTTTGAGGACCTAGATAATTACTTATTTGATTCTTTAAAAAATGGAATGATAAAACAAAACAAATGCAAAACAGAAACCATAACAGACAATTAAAAAAATTTACCTCTCTGTGTATTATAAACTTGTAAATGGTTAAGAATAATTACTCCTTCTGAGTAAATGAAGGAATACGAATTTTCAGAATTTATTTGTCACTCATTGATTAGCCACCATACAACATAGTAATGTTTATTTACTTTTGGAAGGTTTCACTTTCTTTTTAATTCTGTGTATGTGTCTGTTTGTATGTGCAGACACCTCAGTGCAGATGCCTAGAGAAGCCTGAAGATGGTATCAGATCTCTGAGAGCTGTTGTGAAATATTTTTACATAAAATATGTAAATGATATTAGAAAAACTAAGAAAAACCAAGAAAAACTCAAATATTTGGTCAAATACTTCACAATCCACTGAACTCTGTATTAAAGATATAATACATTTTATAATGTTTTATTTCAGTGGTTAGCTTATCATTGAACTAGATTAAGAGGTAGACAGGTGAAGGAAATATTTGATGTTCTGACCTGGAGAAGCAAAATCAAAGGCATCTTTAACAGATAAACTGTCTTCTCACAAGCATGCAGCATGGAGATCTAAAACCCTCCACCAAAAATATACCAGATTCATGTGCTGTTCTCAAAATCCAATTGACATGACTTCTATTCAAAGGAAGAGTACCACAAAGTTTCTTTTCTTAACACATATACTATTTTGGGAACCACAGGAATCTACAAAGGAAGAACTGCATTTCTAACTACTTTATTGGGAACAGATTGAGTTTATGTCTTTAAACACAATTTAAATACTAACAAGTAACAGCTTCCCCTTCCCTCAAGTTCCTCCCCCTGTCCTGTAATGCTAATAGGAAAGCAATACAGGAAGCAGCTGATACAGTGCAGGGAGGAGATGGAGTGGAACTGAGCAGATACATTTTGATGTACAGATGACCTCTTATTTCCAATCTCTGGCTTTGCATGCTTTTAGCCAATTGTCAGTGTACCTGCCACAAAAAGAGTGGGGTAATGGTTAGCTGGAAGTTCATAAATACATTTTTGGTGAATAATATATATATTTTTATATGTTCTCATATATGTTTATGTTACCCAACCTGATTTAGTCACATGTCATGGAGCGGTCATGTCATGCTATCTAATGACTTCATTATTGTTGGAGAGGTAACTTTATGATATGAGTGTCTATTACACATGTGTGAGGACTTGTGTTTGAAATACCAAAACTCACATATAAGAGCCTGGCCTTGACAGCTTATGCCTGTAGCAGGAGAATTTGGGTTTTATGTGGGCAGACCCTGGGAGTTTCAGGGCTAGTTAGTGAAGCTTAAATCAAACTTTTGGTTCATTGAGGGCCCGTCTTAAGAGGATGAGATGGGCAAATATAATTGATAGCATATGGTATTTTTCTCTGCCCTCCACATGCCTATATGAGTGCATAATATATAAATGTATATATTTATATACATATGTTACATGTATATAACATGTAACATATTGTTTTTTATTTTTGTTTTTAGATTTTTTATTTCTTAAATTTTTATTATCAGGAGTGACTGAAATAAAAAATATATATATAATTGAGAGCCATCATTATTGTCAGTATGGAAATGGCTTTAAGAGAAAACTTGTCAGATGAATATTATTGCTTTTCCCTTTTCAGCTGGTTAATAGTTACCATTGATAAAACAGAGAAGCCCAGATAATATGTCCAGAATGTTCAAGATATGGTATATTATACAACATGCCTGTTTTAGGAGACAGCACCTAGGAAAATTGTGTGTACTTCTTGATCTCATCATACAAGACAAGCACAAAGGCAGTACCCATGCGTCTGAGAACGCTGGACCATGCACCCTTGAGAAAAACCTTGCCTCCTTCATCATGAGTACACTTCTGCTAGCATCATCATCCGTCAAGCATCTCTGTATACATGATTTCTGTTCCTTTGTGTCCTGGCTGCATCATCATATGGAGGTGAACCGTGGTAAAAGCCTAAGAAGTCAGGCCAGCAGTGACAGACTGAGCAATCATCCAGCTGATGAAGACGCGATCATTCTTGGCACCCGAAATGATTTCCTTTGCAGTGTCATAGATACCAAAGTAGGCAGCTCGGCCGATGATAATGCCCTGTATCGACACATTAAAGCTTTGGTACAGGCCCTTAATCCCATCAAATGTGTAGAGCTTAATGCAGCAGTCACCAAGGCCTTTAAATTCCCTCTCAGCTTCAGCTCTGCCCATATCTGCTGCTCGATGTGCAAAACCAAGAAGATACAGAAGTATAAGAATGTGTCCTCAGCAGCACCACCTGATGCCAGGTTCCCTGAAAAGTAGCACTAAACCTGGATCTTCTTGTCCACTCCACCCAAAAGAACTGCTTGTATTTATCTTTGAAGGCAAAGTTGAGAGCGTGGGTGGGGAATTATCTGATGACAATGGCCAGGTTACCATGCCAGAAGAACAGGACTCCCTGTTCCCTGGGGAAATGAACCACGATGTCTAAAATGCACCTGTATTGCTTATGTGCCCTGATTTGCTTGCTGGCATGCTGCACCTGCAGCAATGGCTTGACCTGCTCAATGGGTGCTACTGCTGCCTTGGAGATGGCTGCAACCACTGCATGAGCCAAGAATTCCTTGGTGAAGGACACAGTGGCATCTGTCATTTTGAAAGGAAAAAGAAGCAGCAGCAACTGTTGGGCAGAACTGGGTTGACAACTGCCTTTGACTCCCGAGCTCTTTATACTTCCCTCTTTATCTGATAATAAGAACACTTAAATATATTCTTTTAATTTTTTTAATGAATAACAGATTCTTTCTGTGGGCATGTTTATTCATTTATTTGTTTATTTGAGACAGGGTCTCAGTAGACAGTTCAGACCAACTTGAAACACAATTCTCCTTCCACAACCTCCCAGGTGTTGAGATGACAGGCATAGGCCAACCCTTTTCTCTCAAAACATATTTTCACTAAATGTAACACCGCAGTATACAATAGAATTCATAAACTTACTCCCCATCTCGGAAATTTTGAGCTTTGATTAACATCTCCCCATGGTAAGTGCATGTTACTAGCGGTGTAGTGTTAGACATGCTATTATCTTTATTACTTCTATTCAGTTCCAAACTCCTTTGCCTAGTTTTGATGTCCCTTCAATATATTGAAGAACTGAAATGCAAAGGTTGGTATATTTACTGGAAAGTTTCACATCGTAATTATTTACCGTTGAATAAACAGTTACTCAAACTTTGAATTATTTAGTTGATAACTTATTAAAGACTAATTTCTTCAGTCATTCTAAATTTTTATTTTTATTAATTTTATCATTTTAATTCATGGGGTGTGTGTATGTGGTGTGTGTGTGTATGTGTATGTGTGTATGTGTATGTGGTGTGTGTGTGTATGTGGTGTGTGTGGGGGGGGAATGTATACCACCAGGTTTGTGAACATGTTCTCAGAGACCGTAAGTAGACACCAATTTCCTTAGTGGGGGTCCTTTGGAAGAGCACCATGTTCTAACCACTGAGCCCTCTTGACATCCCCTTCTTCAGGCATTTTGAAATCTGACTTTCCATATCAATTTGGAAAGATTTCATAGGATTTGCAAAGCCAAATAAAGAAGCAAGAAGGCACTCTTAGCCTTAATGCACAAAGGTTAGTATTGTTGCAAGTTTTGACGTGGAGAAAGGAACAAGGCTAGTCCAGGAGAACTGTTCAGGCAGGTTTAGTGGAATGTTTTATTATTTAAAAAAGTACAAGAAGAGGTCAGAAACTTGCTCAAAACAGACTCAGTTATGGAATGTAACATGACATTTGCTATATGTCAAAAGTCATTTGTGGTATTTGAATCCCTTAAGTGTAATAAAACAAGCCAGGCAGGGCCACATGACCCTGACTTGTAAAAGTAAAGTGTTGTACCAGAATAAAATATAAATAAGGGGAACTGTTGTAAATGGAGATACGAGCAGAGAATACAAGCAAAGTGTTTTACCTTTAAAGTTCAAAATGGTTTTACCTTTAAAGTTCACTGTAGCTGGAACCCTCAGAGAAGTTAACTAGACGAAATGTCCAGCATTAGGCCTAGGACAATGGCTCAGCTGTATCTAAGTTCAAATCCACAGTATCCACAAAACGCTTGAGCATAGACACCTGTAATTCCATTTGTGAGATGGGGATAAAGAGCAGGTGGAGACAGAAGAATTCCTGGGACTTTCTTCCTGACATCTTGCTCCAGGTTCTTTGACAGACTCTGTCTCAAGATAATAAGTTGTATAAAGTGGTAGAGAAGTATGCTTGGACCTGTGTTGCTCTCTGTGTGTGTTCTCCATCTCTCTAACAAGTAAAGTTTTCAAATGATACATCTTACAGGAGAGAGGTGATGCTGTGAAAGACAGAAAGGAAGGAATACTGGCATATTGTGGTAGGGGTTGACTGGGCATGTGAAAGCTTCCCCAGAAAAATTAATAAATTCTATTTCAGAATATTTATGAAAGCAATGGGCTGATGTGAAGAGCTTTGGATCCTTAGAAAAATCTACTGAAACCTACCAGTGAACAGCCTCAGAAGCGGATGTTTTTCTCTCCTCAACATGAAAATGGGAGAGGATATGTTGTTGGGATATGAGGTATATTAAAGCACATAAGTGTGGATATATGATCATATTTCATTATGTATATATATGCATACATATATAGCCATATATGTATATATATATATATATATATATATATATATATTTGTATGTATGTATCTAAGGAATTCTCTAGGATAGAGGAAAAGCATAATAATACAAAAGCTAAGTGCTCCTTTGGTTATAGTAAAATGCCCAGATAGTAAAGATTATGTTGTATAAAACTAAAGCTTTCATAAAGTATAAATATAAAAGAAAATATTTAGATTTTAAAATTTATGATTAGGTAATTATGGTACAGATGGCTCACAGTTTCAGAAGCACTAGTGTGGTGCAGCTCTTTCCTATTTGAAATGTTTCTTTCCTGTAGGAAGCTTCTTGGGTATCAGGACCTAAATAAAGCTCAAAAGGTTCAGAAAACAAAATACCTCAACTTTCCAGGGAGTTCCTGAAACTTAGGCATTGGACAAGATAATCGCCCAGGACAAGGGGACTTTCCAACCAGTCAAGCACCCCAAAAGCTGTACAGAGAGCTTGAGGCATGGTTCCTGAATCATCATCTGGGTGAGGTGTGATTTTCAGTGATTCTGCTGCCTTTCGGCCTTTAGGCTCCTATCTGGGGTGAATAGAAGTTTGTTTGCCTCTTACAAGAAGTCATACAACTGGCCTAAGAAGATTTTCTTGGAATGGATGTAATTGAACTAATGTATTTATTCTTGTGTTTTATGTTGCTGTGATAAAGCAAAACAACTTGGGAAATAAAGAGTTTAACTGGCCTATACATCAAAGTCACAGTCCATCACTGAGGGAAATCAGGGTAGGAACTCATGTCAGAAACCTTGAAGGAAGGATGTTTAAGTAGTTCACATTTTCTCTTGCTTTCTGTCACATTCACAGCTAACTTTTTGATATAGCCCAGAAATGCCTACCTAGGAAGGATATCATCCAGAGTAGGCTGGGCCCTCATACATCAATATAAGTCAAGAAAATGTCTTATAATTACAGATACAGGCCAATCTGATCTTAGCAATCTACCAAGTGAGACTTCTTAGATGACTCAGGATTGTGTCCACTTGACTACAGAAGCTAATTAGAGAAGTAGTTAAAACATGCAATGAAATTTTAGAATGTTTAAGGATTGAAGCAAAGCATGTACAAGGCAGAAAGGAAGAAGATACAAAGAAGAATCAGACCAGCAAAAGGTAATTTTGGAGCGATAGTTACAAGACACATGGAGATGAAATTCAACACCTTGCAAGGCAATTTCTTATGTGCATTCATTGCACTGATTTTTTTTAAAGGTTTTTTTTAATTTTATTTTTTTCTTATCAGTTACATTTTATTAACTCTGTATCTCAGTCATGTCCCGCTCCCTCATTCCCTCCCAATCCCACCCTCCCTCCCTCATCTCCACCGTGCCCCTTTCCAAGTCCACTGATGGGGGGGACCTCCTCCCCATTCATCCGATCCTGTTTTATCAGGTATCTTCAGTACTGGCTGCAACGCGCTCCTCTGTGGCCTAACAGGACTGCTCCTCCCTTGGGGGGTGGGGAGGTCAAAGAACCAGTCATTGAGTTCCTGTTAGAAATAGTCCTTGTTCCACTCACTATGGGAAACCAATTGGTTACTGAGCTACCACAGGCTACATCTGAGCAGAGGTTCTAGGTTATATCCATACATGGTCCTTGGTTGAATGTCAGTCTCAGAAAAGACCATGTGCCCAGATATATTTGGTCCTTGTGGAGCTCCTATCCTTTCCCCATCATACTAACTCCCCTTCTTTCATATGATTCCCTGTACTCTGCCAAAGGTTTGGTCATGAGTCTTTGTATCTGCTTTGAAAGCACTGCTAGTTAGATTCTTTCAGATGCGCTCAGTAGACTCCTGTCATACGTTCAATGCACATCCCATCTGTCTTTCTAAACGAGGATTGATCATCTTACCCCATGTCCGCTCTCTTTATTATCTTTTTTAAGTGTATAGATTTCGTTTGTAGGCAAATGGTGGGATCTAGAAAAGGTCATTCTGAGTGAAATATCCCAGAAGGAGAAAGACAAACACGGTATATACTCAGTTATATAGATCTATAAGATATGATAAACATTGCACTGATTTTCACCATAATGTCTGTCTCCTTCCTGCTTATAGGAAGTTGTTCTCCTCAGTTCTCTACCTCGGTCAACTAGAACCCAGTTCCCTATATGAAGAGTGATTCTTTAACCCTAGTAAAAAGGAAATAATTAGAAAAAAAAAACAGTAAACACTTCCCAATATCAACAGTGATACACCTTCATGAGGAATGTAGATATCAATATATCTAAAAGGCTTTCAATCCAGGTAATTAAAACCATGGATTTTTGTTTCTACCTCCATAGTGATGACATGTCACCTGAAACTTTATTTGATGAGTCAAGTTTTGTTCTTTTTCCACCTTCATTGGTTTCGTTTGAGCTCTGTTAAGATTCCACATAGAACATTTCTCTCCAATATCCTGAGCCTTCTGTGACCTAAAGCTAAACGAACACTGTATTCAGAATTTTGGTGGTCATGTAAATCTAATTGATGCATGCCACAATCTTCTTTGTTTATAATGACTCAAAATACTTTATAAGTTAGGACAATGCACTGAGTCTTTAGATAGTTCCAAGGATTCCTCCATAGGTGACATGGCAGATGCCTTCTTCCATGTGCCAAGTTGAAAGTCCTTTCTTCAGGAATCCACTGGACTCCTTCCTAATGGGTGAACTCCCAATTTTCTACACTCAACACATGATTCTTTTCTGTAACTTTTTCCCCCAATGTCCACACACACACACACACACACACACACACAATGACACACATGTGCACGCATAGGAACACACATGTATAAACTTATTTATGTATGTATTGGTGTGTGTATGCATGTGTATTTTTATTGCTTCATCATTTTATTTCATTTTATATCATTTACAAATGCAGCTGTTAATTTCTATGAAGAAAGTATAGCAAATTTGTATGCAAGTAATTAGTAATTTATTTCTTTAAAAATATAAATCTTTGTCCACAGAAGTTGCTAATAAACATTTTGGGGTGTTTAAAGGAGCCGCTTTTGCATAGGGCCTACAAAATAGTAGAGCTTATATATCCCTGATTTAGTTTAAAATATTTAATGCCACTAGATGTATAGATGTACCAATAGAAAAATGATATGATGATAAATTACATGGTAGATGGGTAGATAGATGTGATACAGTATAAGAAGGCAAACAATAAAACCAAGCAAGTTAATTTAGGTACCAAATGTCTACCATAAATCTCAGAACAGTGTGGCCTAAACATGAGCTTAACAAGGACAGCAATAGACATGATAAAGTAGATCAAGAAAAGCCCAGAAAGCCTCAGCCCCACACAGTGAACTATAGGGAACTGAGGACTGATGAGACCAGGAGAAATATACTTTTCTAAGAGAGAGAGAGTTCAAAAAGTGGTTATTCAAAACCAAATGGTAAGATCTGAAAAGACATACGGGTAACATTGCACAGGCTGAATAAGATATATTTATGCATCTAGGAGTACGTGTGTGTATGTGTGTGTGTGTGTGTGTGTGTGTGTGTGTGTGTACACATATATGTATATAACAACAATTAATAAAAGACAAGTCCATGAATTTGAAAGCCAGCAGGAATGAGTATATTGGAAGGATTGAAGGGAGGAAAGGGAAGGGAAAATTATGTAATAATAATTACAAAAAAAATTAAAAGTCTACCTTTGAAAACCCATTACTTCAACTTAACAATGCACTTGCTGAATAATAGAACACATGTTAATTGGTTGCCTGGCAACAAGCATCATTCAATGGCACCTCTGTGGACATAAGGCAGTTAATGCTGAATTGCAAAGACATTAGCAATAAGAACAAAATTTTTAATTCTAGATATAATACTATAGGGACATATCCTACATTAAGTATATTTTCCACAGAAAAAAAGTAGTTTTGAGGGTTTATGCTAATATTTAAAAGCAGTTGTAGAATTCATTCTTTGGATTAGATACAAAAGAATCTCTCCTTCCCAAGGCAATTTTTACTGATTTAATGTAGAGTCAGAGATGAATGAGAGCCATGAACTGGTTTATTCCTTATTCTGACTTTTTTTTTAAAAGTAAATGAGCAAAACTAGGGCATTTCATGTCCCAGCAGCAACTCTTTGAACAGAGTTCAAATTAGCTACAAACGTGTAGTAAGTGCCCTGAAGTGGGACTTGACATCAAAGAGTTAAGAGGCCACTAAAGGAAAGTCATACTAGGCCCCTTCAAGGGTTTGATGCTCTTCCCTTTCTTAGAGTTGGCATCTTGTAGATTTTGTCCATTAGAATATATATATATATATATATATATATGTATGTCAAGTAACAAAGCTCAATGTACAGGATATAAACAACAATGATTAATTTTCTTATATAACAATGTGCCTGCATTCATGGGGAGCTTTGAACACAGAACTTCAGAGTGGCCAGTATGCAGCCATTTCAGGCTCAGGCTGGACTGAAGTGATCATGTAGTGCCAGGCATCACAAGAAGGAAACAGAGATAGAAAAGGAGGGTTGGGAAAATAGTTTAATCAGTAAAGGGCTGGGCTTACAGTTAAAGTTTGTTGACACAGTACCAGGTAAAAAGCTGAGGATAGCAAGATATAACTGTCAGCACTTGAGAGGTCAAGAAGGGAGTGTCACCAGGGCTCACTTAGCAGAAAGTCTAGACAATCAGTGAGCTCCACTGAGAGACCCCATCTCAAAAAATAAGACAGAGAGATCAACAAAGACACCAAGCATTGACCCTTTACCTCTACATGTAGGGACACACATACATGTACGTATAAACATGCTAGTACTCTGGTGATTTTCTCCTTTTAACTCAGTGCAGGAATACAGCATTTAAAGTGGGCCTGCACTCAGTCAATCCCTCTAGAAACTTTCTCACAGACATGCCCAGAGCCTTTCGTCCAAGATGACTCTAGAGTCTGTCAAGTTGACACTCAACATAAACAGATCACCACAGAAACCGGTAACTGTTGTGCCACAAATGAAAGAATATGAGGCTCAGAGGACATGTTGAACATCTCAGCGTATCTGATGGAGACTGAGCCCAGACATAATCTTCGTGTGGCAAGCACGGTGGCAAAATATGCTTAGTTGGATGAACATGTTCTTTGACTCAAACTAAATTCCATTCTAAGTTTCTGTTCTCAGAGTTTAGTAAACAGTTTCTCCATGACCTCATTAACCTCCCACCAAGTGTGCCCTTAGAGAGCCAATCTCTTTTCCTCCTGAGGAGAGCCAAGCTTAACTGACCAGAAAATTAATGAGCTAATCATGTTTGATGATTGCTGACGGTGCTTTTCCTCAAGATGGAATGGGCACACGTGTGGGTGTGTGAGTGTGTGTGTGTGTATGTGTGTTCCTGTGGGTAGAGCCAGGAGTCAACACCTGATGTCTTCCTTGGTCATTCTCTATTTAATTTTTTTTAAGACAGATTCTATCACTGAACTGGGAGCTCACCAATTTGGTTCTATTTGCTTGTTTGTAGATATAATTAAATGCAGGCTTTTTTTTTTTTAACTTGGATGTGTACTGCAGCAATTTTCTTCTTATAAGATGACTTTAAGATGTCCAGCCAATGCCCCTATCTCATTCAGTGGTAGAGAGATCCTCCTGTATAGTCACCCTCCCCCATTGCTGGAGAAACAGACACACATCCAGGTTTTATATGGGTGCTTGGCATCTCAGCTCAAGTTCTCATTCTTTCATGGCAATCACTTTACATACTGAGCCATCTCCCCAGATTTTTACATACATTTTAAAATAATTCTTGGGACACGTCCTGATAAAATGAGGTGAATTTGGGAGATATAATATAAAGTGTTTGTAACTACTGTGATTAGGATTTGCTAATTGAGGAAGATATAAGCACAGAGCCTGGTCTGTGGGCTCTGAACAGAGTCTGAGAAGCTAGAAGAGGCACACCACAGCAGACTTTGACAGTTGGGATTGCCAGCCCAGAGGTCCGATTGGCCCAGCTCCTCCCTTTCTCCAGTCTGGAGAGCTGCCATCATCTGCAGCTACAGATGTCTCCTGGTTCTCTAGCTTCTTGCTGCACTGCATGCCTCCTGCTTTTCCTACAGCTAAGCTTCCTACAGTCACAGTGAGGGTGCTCCACTTTTTCATGTCCCAGAAAGGAGCAAGCCAATGTGTCCACTGACTTTTCAATGAGATCACTAACCTCTGAGGAGTAGCTGCTGGCCTTAAAGTGACCATTTCCCAGTCATTTTTTTACTATGTACATTAATTTAGAGTTCTGCGATTGGACCAGTGACCCATGAGGGATGGCCCCTGACCTCATGTTACCATTCCTTGTCATTTTTATCACATACATTTAACTTAGAACATAGAGATTTGTCTAAAATGGGAACACCACCTTTCCTCTATGTCCATATGTTTCTATATGTCACAAGAATCAATCATTACACTTTTTATTATATTTGATATAACGTACATTTCAGGAAAGCAGCTAACGTGGCTTAAATAAAAAGTTTGTTTCAGCCCAAGTTAATAAGAACTCTAACATTAGGCAGTCAAGACCTAGTATCTCCTTTTAGTTGTAGATATTTCCAGATATGCAAAATTTTTGCCCTGGATTTTTTCTTCATTGTTCACACACTACAGCATTTAATATCTTCTGTATAAAATGATGTTAGAGGCTCCAGACATCACATCTCCTTTGGACATAAAATGAAAAGATGTATATATTTGACAGGCCAGGCCTTCTGGAAAATACTGGGACTTCTGCTTATAGCCAGCCCATCATTGAGAACAAGGGCACAAGGCCATTCTCAGTTCAGTGAAAGCCAGGAAGTATGCCAGGTTTTAAAGTCTAGGAACACTGGTCCCTTAAAAAAATATGAGAATTTCAAACTGAGAAATGTCATAGTGCTTTATTAATGAAGGAAAAATACTACTTGGCAGTTTAATAAACACTCCCTGAAAGTGTTACTTTTTCATCCAGTTAAACATTTATATAGTACATACTTCAGGCATGGGGTTTTATCATTAATAAATCAGAATCCTTCAGTTGAACAGGCAGTTTTTCTACTTATTAACATTGTTTCCTTGGACATCGTACCAATCATTTTTAGAGTCTTTTTAAGACTATAAACAAAAGATGGAAGATGTTTCTTAAGTATAGCTCACTAAAGACAACAGGAGAGGGGCTGGAGAGATGACTCACTGGATAAAATGCTCCCATGCAAGCATAAGGACTTCAGTTTGATCCCCAGAACCTACATAAAAGGGGATGGTGCTGCTCAGTTGTGAAACCAGCAGTGGAGTGGAAGAGACAGGGGCTGTTGGAGCTCACCTACCATCCCTGTACACCAACTGATGAGTCCCAGGGCCCAGTGAGAGACCCTTTCAAAATCAACATGTACAGCTTCTGAGAAAAGACATCAAGGTCGACCTCTGGCTTCTTCAAAGTCAGGTGTGTACACAAACAGGGGCATCTACACACAAACTTACGCAGACATGCACACACACACACACACACACACACACATCTCAAACAGATAAAAGAACAGTGGCTCTTCATGTGCTCTTCACAGACAGGGTCTGTTTCTTTTTCCCTTTGAATCTGCATTGCCTTATGGTGTATTTCTCCATTGGAATTTATTTCTCCATTGGAAGGGAAGTTGCCAGCTCTAAGTTTATACTTTCCCCAGACATAAAAAAGAAATCATGTGAAGATACTCTAAAAATTATCAGACTTCCGTATGTCTGATTTAGGCAACATGCATGGAAGTGAATCCTTTATACACTGAAGAGTGAGTGAGCTTCCCTTGCTCCAATATCCCTATGACTTGGTCATCAGAAGACCTAAAAAAAAAAAAAAAAAAAAAAAAACAGCCTAATCCAGCAGGAGCTGCTCACACTAATAACCTTCAAACTCAGGATGTTGGAAAACAGATGCTACCTATGCTCTTAGACAATGTGGTACTTTAATGCCTAATAACAGATTTCTGGAACTGTATGCTAGCTATCTATTGAATGTACAGAGCAGTACTAAATGTCGTTAGCTCACTGACAAGCACAAGGAAAACAATCAATGTTTTAACCACATTCTCATGCTGAATAGCCTAGCTGTGGAAGGAGACACCATCTACTGCAGCAATCTCTGATAATGAAAACTGCGTATTCATATTTCACTTTCACTCAGCTTTTCTTTTATCACTGCTCCTCTATTTTTTTTTGTCATTTAATGTTTGTCTATAATTGTACACACTGCAGAATTGGGCTAATGCCTTATGTGCTTTTTATTGAAGACTGAATAGTACAATAGAGTACAAATGATCTTTGAAGAGCAAACAATATGAGTTTGCTTGCCAAGTCAGTCAACTAATGAATAGATCTGCGGCTGTTACTATGTCTGAAGAGTATAGCTGGGACAAAAAGGTACAAGATTAATGTCTTAGGGCTAATAACATGGTCAGTGGAAGAAGGTCCTAAAAGCTTGAGAACATGAAAAACTCATATCCCTGAACCTACAAGAAATCAAGCCAGGCCCAAGGGTGGGCTATAATCCCAGACTTTGGAAGACAGAGATAGGAGAACCTGGGGGTAAGCTGGTTAACTAGGATTGATGATTAGTGAGCTCTAGGTTAAATCAAGGGATCCCCACCTCAATGAATGGAAGTTGAGAACAATTTAGGAAAACAATGCCAACTTTGGGCCTCTACACAAACGCTCATTTCCATCTGCTCATAGACATGTGCCTATAGATATGCTAACAACTATATACACGTGAAAAAATTAATATCTGAATTCATTTAGTGGAAAAACTAAAAATCTCTCCCTACAGAGATGCTTGGATGAGAGAAAGCATGCAAGAAACAAGCCCAAGATCTAGAAATATGGAAGGTAGGAACTACACAAATGACCCCTCAAGGGTCAGAGACTTGGACTCTCATGCTCAGCACCACAGGTTTCTAGTCCTTTCCAGCATTTGTTGTACTGCTACCCTCATTAGTGTCCTCTTAATAACTATCTCTGTAGCACTCACTCTTCCTATCCACCTGTTTCAATTCTTTATTCCTAGACACACAGACTGGGAAATCCCAGCTGGTATGCTCTAAACTCTGATTTACAGCTCCAATACTATAATTCAACTTCCTCAAAGACAGTGTTAGAGTACAAGTAGTTTATTTGTAAGGTAAAAATCAAAGGACAAAGGAGACAGGGTATGGACTTCTTAAAAAAAAAGTGACAGAAAGTAAGATATATTCAAGTGTGGGGAAGAGCCCCTCACAGAGAAATGACAATAACTGTCATACTATTTTCTATGTATGCTATGCTGTTTTTGATGGCTCTCATGTTACATCTCAGAAGGTTGTTAAGAAATTTTTTTCTTTTTTTAATTAATTTTTTATTAATTACATTTTATTTACTTTGTATCCCCACTATAGCCCCCTCCATTGCCCCTCCCAATCCTGCCCTCCCTCTCTGTTCTCCTCTTATGCCCCTCTCTAAGTCCACTGGTAGAGGAGGCCCTTCTCCCTTTTCCTTTGACCCTAGCCTATTAGGCCTCATCGCTGCACTGTCTTCCTCTGTGGCCTGGTGAGACTGCTGACCCCTCAGGAGGAGGTGGTCAAAGAGCCAGCCAATGAGTGCATGTCAAAGACAGTCTCTGTTCCCATTACTAGGGAACTCACTTGGACACTGAGCTGCCATGGGTTACATCTGTTCAGGGGTTCTGGGTTTTCTCCCTTCATGGTCCTTGGTTGGAGTGTCAGTCTCAGAAAAGACCCCTGTGCTCAGATTTTTTGGTTCTGTTGCTCTCCTTGTGGAGTTCTTGTCCCATCCAAGTCTTTCTGTTTACCCCTTCTTTCATAAGATTCCCTGCCACTCTGCCCAGTGTTTGGCAATGTATCTCAGCATCTGCTTTGATACACTGCTAGATACAGTCTTTCAGAGGCCCTCTGTGGTAGGCTCCTGTCCTGTTCCCTGTTTTTCTCTCTCTTCCAATGTCCATCCCATTTGGCTTTCTGACTGAGGATTGATCATCTTATCCAGGATCCTCCTTCTCCCTTAGCTTCTTTAGGTATAGAGATTTTAGTATGTTTATTCTATATTATTTGTCTAACATTCACTTACAAGTGAGTATATATCATGCGTGTCTTTCTGCTTCTGGGATACCATACTCAAGATGATCTTTTCTAGTTCCAAACATTTGCTTGCAAATTTCATGATTTCCTTGTTTTTAATTGCTGAGTAGTATTCCATTGTGTATATGTACCACAATTTCTGTATCCATTCCTCAATTGAGGTTCATCTGATTTATTTCCAGATTCTGGCTATTACAAATAAAGATGCTATGAACATGGGTGAGCAAATTAATACCATTTTTGTCTCCTTTGGTAAGTGAGGTAAATAAAATGGTTTTAGAGGTGACTTGTTTGGAATTATGATAGGGTAAGATCAAATCAGGGGCAACTCAGATTATAACCAGAGCAGATACATAGTTTCCCTATAAATGAAGTTTCCAGTGAGATTTCTAGAAAATTGTTTGTTTATGTCAGGAAGAGGAAAGATTCTTCCATGGCTGGAAAGCTTGCTTCTCTGCTTATGGGAGGCTCCACTTGATTCTAAGCTGAAGGGATCCTCTCTTCTCATTAAGATTTTTCCCTGCCTATCCATACTGCTTCAAGGTAAACTGAAAGAAAAAGTCCTGGCTGGCTGAGATCTGGATGTGATATGCTTTCCTTTTCCTCACACAACTACCATTGATTTCATGGAGTTTAGATGTACAAATCTATTTTTTTTAATTTTTTTGATTATTAAAATTTTTTAACCTTGTTTCCCAGCTCTAGGCCCCTCTGCCATCCCCTCCCAAACACACCCTCTTCTCCTCAGACCTGGGATCACCTGGGAACCGTCTTAAAAGACAGAGAGCTAGAATGCATGAAAGTTGTTTGTGTTCCAAGTTTTCTTTCCAGCCTCAAGACAACAGAAAGTCTTATTTTTTTATTATCAGCTCTCTCATATTAAAACATCCCCAGTTAGTATCAAAATATTGTGTAGCTCTTGCATGCCAGGAAATGTGCAAAAAAACACACAACATAGGCCTAATAGTACTATTTAATTATCAAACTAATAATGGAATAGACAGATGATTAGGCTAGGAGAGCACTTGCTCACTTATGTAGGAATATAAGATCTGCCCCTAGAACACAAACAAAAAGCTGGGTGTACTGGTGCACACTTGTAATTTTTTGACTGGGGAGGAAGTGACATGTTGCTTCTGGGAAGCTAATCAGCCAGCTAGCCTGGCCTACATGGTGAAGTTCCAAGAAAATGAGAGAATGCTCTCAGCAATTCAGTCTGCATTTTGAGCCAAGTTTCCAGAACAAATTTTCTAAGATAGAGCTCAGGCATTTTCGAGCTCATTCCCAGCTTCCAGACCTAGGACATTCTAGGCCTGATTTTTTAGATATGCTTCCATATGATAGTTCTTGAGTAAACAGCTCCTTGTAGAAGAATCTTAATTTCACTTTTATAAATTTTTAATAAAATAGTTTTAACCATGATTCAGGACGTGGTTTGGCATTGGACATAGCAGGTCTACATTCATAAAATTTTCATATGTCATAGTATCACAGAATGTTATAGAATAATATTGAATAAGATTATTCAAGCCTAGAATAATCTTCAAAGACCACTGGGTCATCCCTGAAGTTTGAAAGAGATTGAGTTCACAGGAAACAGGTTTCAGCAGGTACCCAATGTCACAAAGCATGGTAGTGAGCAAGAGGCCTCCTGCCTCCTACCCTACTCCTTAACCCTACAATGTGGCTCTTGGGCCATACTATTATCAGCAACAGTTCTTCTGATGGATCTTTGAGGTGCATTGAGAACTTTTTTTGTTATTGGTGTAAAATACCCAACAAAAGAACTAAGAAAGGAAGGGTTTATTTTGGCTCAGTTTGAAAGCACAGTTGATCCTGGTACACAAGTCATAGAGAAAGAAGCATGATGTGCATGGTCACATTGCAACCTCAGACAGAAAACAGAGACAGATAAATTATGGGGCTTAGCATGATTCTCTTTTTATATAGTCTAGGAGCCCAGGACATGGGATGATGATCCCCCACACTTAGAGTCATGCTTCCTCAGTTAATCCTGTCTAGAAAGTCTCTCAGACATGCCAGAGGTTTGTCTACTAAGTGATTCGAGGTGATTCTACTTGTGTGAAATATTTGTATAGGAAACTAAATAAAGACAGGCTGAAAATAAGATGTTAACAGGGCTGAGAAGACAGAAGAATGATCAGTGGTTATCAGGAATGTATTCTTACTAATAAAAATATTTTGGAGCGAAAAAAACTCTTTGTTGGTAACATAACTGTCCATGAGCTATATGCTTTTAAATATTTTGGAGATGAGGCAGAACTTCAGATGTTAGCTATCACCTTCTACTTTGTTTGAAACAGATCCTCTTGCTCCACACTATTTATCTTAAATTAGTTGTCCTGATAGCTTCTGGAGAGGTTTCCTGATTTCATCTCTCATCTTGCCATAGGCACATAGGGATTGCACTTGAATGCTACCATGTCTGGTTTTACCTGATTTCTATAAATACAAACTCTAGTTTTAATGGTTGTGCAGCAGCTACTTTATCTATTGCAATACCCATAATTATTGGTGAAAAAGTGCTATAGACTGCAGTTGTGTGATAGGCAGGCAACAGACACATAAACAAGCTTGATCATTGGCATCCAGAGAAATTGGTGAATTAACAGACTTTTCCAAAGCAAGTGAACCAGGAGTTCTCTCTTCTGTGACATGACTCTCAGCACTTCTGCCACTCTGGTTAAGAGTGGACATTTCCCCTGGAATTCTACTTATCCCAAGACTGCTGGCCTAGTGATAAACACTGGAGTTTTTGTACTTAAAGGTTCAGACCTTTGCTTCATAGTAGTTCTCAGCTAACAGATCTAGACCACCTGTTCTGAAACTTAAGCAAATAGCCCAGGATCAGCAGAAATACATGGAAGTCTTACAGTAAGACTGGAAAGTCTTTAACTTGGAAACACAATTGATATCATGAGAAAATGCAAGCAGACTTGCAAAAGAGCTTAGTTGGCACAATGCTTTCCTTGCAAGCATGAGCATCCCCCTTTTGATCCTCAGAAACAATATAAAAAGGTAGGCATGGTGGTAAATGCTTGAAATCCTATGAATATGGAGATGAAGACAGGAGGCTCCTTGAGGCTCATCCACCCTAGCTCACTTGGCATGTTCTAAGCGAGCAAGAAACTTTATCTCAAAAAAAGAAAGAAAGAAAGAAAGAGAGAGAGAAAGAAAGAAAGAAAGAAAGAAAGAAAGAAAGAAAGAAAGAAAGAAAGAAAAAGAGAGAGAGAAAAAGAAAAAAGAGGGAGGGAGGAAGGAAAAAAGAAAAAAGTGAAAGAAAAGAAAAAGAAAAAGTGAAAGAAAAGAAAAAGAAAGAAAAGAAAAAGAAATTTGGATAGAGCTGAAAGAATAAGTTCCTAGGTTGGCAGACATACATGCATGGATACTTGCAGACACCTGTGCATACACACACACACACACACACACACACACACAGAGAGAGAGAGAGAGAGAGAGAGAGAGAGAGAGAGAGAGAAAATTTTAAAACTGGAAAACAAACATCTGAACATCTACATACAAACACATACAAATATGCACAAACATAGGTACAGCTACAAGTTCATGTAAAAGTTTATATATATATGTTCTGACATATATTTATGTATGTACACATGGACAGGAACCTATAGTTATATGTTACCACAGATACTCATGCATATAAACAAAGGTTCACAGGCACATATGCATATATACATATATGTTCATCTACACAACCATGTATTTTCATTTATGTACACACATACTGCTGTTGCTGGAGGTTGTTCCTCAAAAAGTTTATGAGTTGAAGGCTCAGTCCCCAGGGTGTTGAAGGGTGTTGATGCCCTATATCACAGAGCTTTCCAAGGAGATGCATGTCTTCCTCAGTAGACTGTTATTACAGATCTTGAGTCTGACCTTGTGAATCTCTTTCTGGCTTCCATTCAAACTGTACACACCACATGCAATTGGTCCCTACAGAACCACTGGAGAGAGCACAATTCTATTTAGACTTCAAGGTTCTAAAAATGTTACCTAAATAAATTCATTTTTTCCTGTAAAAATCTTATTCCATTAAGTCAAAGAAATGCTAATGTGCTCATGTAGATAGACACACACAGGCAAATGCACACTTATAAACATAAACACACAAAATTATACACATGAATACACACATATAAACATGCATGTGTACAAATATGCTCACACATATGGATATACCATTAGATAAGTAATTTTTGAAAAGATAGTTAAAACTTGGAACAGCATATTTATTTCCAGAAGTTTAGCTTTGTGCTCTTCTGTAGCAAGGCCTTAAGTAGGTCCTAGGAAAACTGCTGTACAGACACATGGCCTCAGGTCCCAGCTTTCAGAATGCACCAAAGAACTGCCACAGGTTACAAGATAATGTAGGCTCATGCAAGAACAGATCATATAGGTAGAGCTTCCTGGCCTGATATCTAAAGCCCCTGATGGAATACACTTGAGCTCTAGCCATTTGTCCATTCACCATGCTAAGATACAACTTCTCCACTGTATCTAATATGGTGGAATTATCTAATTATCCTTAAGGAGGGCATGATCCTCTGGCCAGGGTCTGCCAGGCTGCCACAGCCTGCTGCCTAAACTTCCACTCTTGATTTCTCCTTTTTCTAGAGACAATGGCTTCTATACTTTAGAGACTACTTGCTCTGTAATTAGCTCCTTGCAAATAATTTTATTTTTCTACTAGAATTGGACATTTAAGACCAGAAATGAACTCAAGCATTGAAGACTATTACAGTACACCTGACTGAAGATCAGTATCTGTCAGTTACCATGTGCTCATTGATTAGTTTCCATTCCTTCTCTAGGCTCTCCTTACTTATCTCCTTCATGGACAGGGATAGCAAGATTCATCTGCCATTACAAACAATGGAAATGAAAAAAAATCAACTCAGTTGACATTTACAGCTGAGTCCAATTCCAAGCAATTATGGGAACCTCTAGCATGATCAAACATTGGGGTGACCTAGTGTCCCACCTAGCCTAAATCTGCTTCAGTCTTGCTACCCATGATCTTGTATCCTGAAAAACATGCCAGTCTAGGGAAGATCAGAATGGCATCTGTGGTGTTTTGGGTGTTAAATGTTCCCCATAAACTCATATATGTGATCACTCCATTCCCAGATGGTGCTGCTATTTGTGAAGCTCATGGAATCTTAGAAGGTGGAGCTTTGGGGAAGAAGTACTTCATTAGAATCAAGGTATGAATGCTGTAGGTTGGCTCCACTTCCTGTGATCCTTTTGCTTTCCAAGTGCAGATTCAGTGTGATTGACCAGCTTCCTACTCCTGATGCCATGCCAACCCACATCCCTACTCTGGGCAGCACCATTCTATGGTCCAGAGTCTTGGATTAATAGAAATGAAAGAGAGCTGAGTACCAACATCTATTACTTTCTATCTGACTGCACATCCAATGTGACCATCTGCTTCCCAGTCCTACCATGACTCCTCTACCATGACAGACTGTACACTATACTATGAGACCAAACAACCCCTTTCTCCTTCAAGTCTAGTAGGTCAGGTGTTTTGTCACAGCAATGAGATAAGTAACTAACAAAACCACTATACATGTTTCAATGAGAACCCACTCCATGTTATGCCAATATGTTTGTATCTTCCTGTGATCAGACTGAGCAAGTGTAGATCAGCAGAACAGGACTGGAGAGCTTCAAGGAAGAAGGCAAGATAGTTTTAGAATGTGTTGTGATGTATGCTCTAAATCAGCACACTTAGATGAGGCCCTCCAAAGTTGTTCAGGGAGTTTATTGCTATTACAAGAATTCAGTTCATTGCCTTGTCAGTATTGACATTTACAATACTAGGTCAGACTCCCCAGGCAAAGGGCAAAGAAGTCAATAGTAGTGCCCTGGGCAAGATGAGAAATGCCAGCAAGAAAGACTAAAAACAGCAGCATTGTGGAAGCTTAGAAATAAATTCTGTCTTGAAATATTACATGGCCCCACACTTCCTACGACTTGCAGGTCAGCCAGCCTAACACACTCTGTAACCCTGACTCAGCAAAGAAGTTTGATTAAGCCTGAGGAACATTACTTATCCTCTGATCTCTGCATGTACACACTCATACACATACAGGCACACAGACACAAATAGGAATCTGAGATTGATGGTAAGAAAGCTTTAATAAACTTTTCTCCCAGATTTCTACATTGTCAGTTAAAATGACTCAAAATACTTTAAGTACATAGACTAATTAATAGAATAAAAATATTCACAGACTAGACACACTAAAGTACAGTTTTCCTTTATTAAAAATAACAAACATTTAATGTCTTATTTAGCATCAATAAACAAGAATCTAAAATATTTTAGAATATATGTGCATATTTTTGTTATTACAGAGTTCCATCTAGGCAGTAAGACATCGTCCACTATTAAAGTTTGGGGTACAAATGGAGAGGAGTGAGGAACAACCACTGCAGAAGGAAAATCTTCTGACACAAGGAGGAGTAAATGACAAGTCATGCTCACCAATGGTGTGACCCCAAGTGGAGAGAAAAAGCTGAATATAAAAAGTATAGGAAAAAAATATGGAGTCAGAGGGAACTTGGGAAGAAGAGGGGGTTAAGCAAGAAGAATGTGTGGGAGAGAACAATGAGGGTGAGTGTGAGCAAACTATGAAATCAGGAAGGAACACAGAAAATAAAAATCACATAGCTCAGTACTAACATTGACAGCATTTCTTCTGAGAAGGTCTGCCAAAGGCTTTAATGTCATTGAGCTTTAGAAATCAAATTTATACTCTTGTTCTGCTCAGAAAAGAAAAAAAGAAAAAAAAAAGAGAGACTGAAATTATCCTAATCAGTATCTCCATGTGACATCTGGTAGAAAAAAATGCAAATTTTACCAAGAAGGAAGTGCTCCATTCCAGATTCTCAGAAGTCAGGTCCAACTAAATATGTGTATACATGTGTGTGCATATATGCACACATCCCTATACACTCAGACACAGCCCACACAGAATAAAGAAGCTGCCAGAGGAAAATTTTAGAAAAAAGGTAGTAGCAGAATTGGATCCCCAGAGAGTCAAAGAGTGGAAGTGGCAAAGGCAGAGTGTTCAATAATGATTATCACTATGCTCTACAAACAGGTGGAAATCAAGGACCACAGGTTTTCTTAATTTAGAGTTTTGGTGGCCAAACAATAGAAATAAAGACAAGCCTGTTTGGGGGCATTTTGACTTCCAAAAGGCAGTCTGCCAGCAGGCAGTGTGTGGCTTATTGAGGCAGCTGTGGGACCAGTGTCCTTCATGGCTGCATTTGAAACAGTTACCTTTCAGAGTTGACTTCTGGCTATACCACAGCAGGATGGAGCATTGCAGACCTCTTGTTTTCTGTGCGGGAATGCGAACAGCCTCTGAGCAGAAATCAAGGTCTAGAGCATAGTTTTGGCTGTAGATGAGCCTATTGGGAAGACTCCTCTCTTATTATTTTTACCAACTTGTGCATGGTGACTCAAGGACCATCCTCGGCTGTCAATTAAAGATGGCAGTGAGGCCATGTTTGCATGTGTAGGACTATAAATATATCTTGAACATGTTAAAGGGCTTGATCATGTATGAGATGGCAGACTATTAACTTGCGTTTATTAACCATCGAATATTAAGACTTTAGGTTTTGTCCATGTTAAGATGGAGCCTTAAAAGTCGTACACAGGGTCCATAGGTTATAAAAGTCTAAGGCTATACTATAGATTAATAATGTTATCATATTTAGAAAATAAAACCAATCCTATTTTAACTTTTTGATAGTAAAGATATAGCACAATGACCAAGTTTTAAAATAAATAAATAAATGCCTCTAAATTTAATACATCTTAATTTAGGTTATTGGTAAAAACTTGCATGTAGTAACCCCTGAGTTATGAGTTTTAAAACCAACAATATAGTTAAACAATATAAAGCAATTTTAAAATTACATTTGAATTTATTATAGCAAACCTATTAGCCAAAAAGCCTAGTGGTGAATCTGGATCATAGGCAGCTCATGGCAGGAGAAACAGCATTTATTAATTTAGAAATTGATAAAGATATAGGCAGTTAGACATATATTTTAAATTAACTCAATTAGAACTTTATAACTTTGAAATTTTAGCATTATATAAAAATTATTTTGAACCAGAGTTGAATCATATATATTGTAAAATGTAACTTTGATTTTTTTTTATAAAAATACATGCCAATTTAAAATGAAACTTTTTGCTGTCCTAGTCTAAAAGAAAATAAAATAAACAGAGAATTAATTATGATTAAAATTGTTCATTCCACGTGGTCACCTTAAGGTTTACAGTTTAACTTTAGGATTTTTTTTTTTTTTGAGAGTATAAAAAGAAAACAGTATATTTACTGAGATAGCAGACAGAGATAAACAGACAAGGCTTTGAGGAAAGAGAAATAGGAAATTGTTTTTTACTTCACAGATTACTATTAGTGTTACTGAATATTAGGTATTTGAGTAGAGCAAATATAGGTGTAGAAGCCAGAGGTTCCCTAAGAGGAGAGAATATGAGGAAAGAGAAATAGAAATGAACCATGCGGCTAGTGGTTTGTCAAAAATATAGCATGGCAGGTCGGGCTAAGCCCAAAAACCTAGGTGCCTGGTACCAGAGCTTTATCAGCAGTAAGGTAGACTTCTCATAGAGGAAATCTCATCTGTGGAAAGGATAGGAGCCAATAGGCAGCTTTAAAATGGAGGTAGGAAGGCAGAGTGGCCCTTTGGGATCTTCAGGAGACTGCAGTTTTGCAGTTCTGAAAACAGTGGGACAGAAACAAAGTAGTAAAAGAAGCTGGCTGTGGGGGAAACAACAGCGTTTTTTGTTTGTTTCATTTTTATAATCAAGATGACACAAATTATGTGACTTGATTGGCCTGAAAGGAACAGGCTAGCTTTACAGGTTTCTTTATAAATTCTATACCCCATGTTAAACTAAATTCTCCCAGCACTTTTACAGAAGGCAGGAGGAAGAGCAGATGAATTGAGACAAGACCCCACCCCCTTGCAAAGGAATGCGAAAAGTCTCCTCCCAGCTATGGAGGAGTGTCCAGATCTGCAGTCGAGAGATAACTAACTTTGCTTAGTAACCGGTCCAGCCGTCACAGCTCCCCTACCCAGATATGGGTGGGACCAGATGGACTTGATGCCTAAAATGAACCAATCATTTTAAAAGTCAACTACCCAATCCAGTGTTGCCAAGCTCACAACCTCCAAGATTCCCGTGCTCCTTCCTTTAAAAACCTCGGACTTCTGTCTCTCCTGGCTGTTCCTCGCTGGTTTTGTGGGGAACAGCCTCATCGTACAATGGCTAAATTAAACCTTTTGCTATTGCATCGATGATTGGTCTCCTGAGTTCTCTTCACCTCCCTTAGAAAGTTAGGGTCCCCACCTTGTGCCTAACATTATGGTGCATGGGCTGGGAATATTGGGGTGCTGAAGGGAATTTCTGGACACCAGCTATCGGAGGATTCATCTGAGCTCAGAAGCAGGTACCGCGGTTGAGTTTATCTTTGTCTCTCATCTGTTATGTGTTTGTTCGGAATGCTAGTTACTGTCAGTGGCAGGGCGGACCAACGGTGGCAGCAACGGGTTTCTGTCTCCCCTGAAGCTTTTCTTCTAGTCTGGCTCTCGAGAATCAGAAGAGTGATTTGATCCACTCGCGGATCCAGGGTGTGACCAGACCAGGTGCTAGCAGGAGAGCCCTTCCCAGCACAATGCGCCAATGTTTAGGACCAATGAAATGCTGGAACGCACAGATTTTATATGAAAGAGGTTTAACGGATGGAGATGAAGAGAGAGAGAGAGGAGAGAGCGAGACATGATGGGGGAAGGGACGGGGGTACCCCAACAGAGAAAAGGGAGAGAGCAGGACAGAGCAAGAGGGCAAGAGAGCAACAAAGTGGCAGGTTGATCCTTTTAAGAAGCACCTAAACCATGCCTATCAGGTGCTACACCTGGTGGGCAACATATGATGACAACATAGGTTGATAGGCAGCCCAGAAGCAGGATGCCTAAGTACTGACATTACCTAAACTTTGATAGAATTCCTCTAGTTTTCTCTAAAAAGGCCTACGAGCCTTTGTCTAGAGTCGCCATTTTGTAGAATGGTTTCACCCCTGCATGCAGGTTTTTGCAAAATAAAATACTCTTGCCAAATGCATTTGTGAGTGGTGGTCTCCATGCGGTGATTTTGAACCTTACAGCATGATGAGAGGAGAAAACAGAATCCCTGGAAACTTTAATTCAGAATCTTCTATACTCAGATAGGAAGCATGAACAAGAGATCCTGTTTCAAACAAGCTAGAAGAAGCAATGCCAGAGGCAGTTGACCTTTAAAAGCATCTCATGCCACAAGCTTGTGTAGAATCATACATATGAATGTGCACACTCAATATATATTGTACACATGAAGAATACTTAAACTAAAACTCTTTTGTGTGTTCTACACAAGATCATACATAAGGCTTGAAAAAGATAAAAAATATTAGAAGTATGAGAAAACTTAAGACATAAAGCAAAGGCCTTTTGACTATATTACTTGTAAACAATATATTTAAGCTCTAAAAAACTAGTTAAAGATCATATATCACTTAAGATATCCATTTATTTAGGGAAGTATAAAAATTCACTGTTATACTGAAAATAAATATTCTCAGATAGTGAAAATTCACAAAACCCGATGGAAAACAAGAAGATAATTCTGTCTTTCTAATATGAGTTTCAATCCTCATTCTGCTGATAAGCTTCCTACTTCATCCCTTTAGTTTAAAACTAAGGAAATTCAAGTAAAAAGTTCACTATCTAAAAAAATTAATAATTGTGAAATTTAAATTAAAATATTATTTTACTTTATTACTTGATTACCTTCTCCCTGCATTACTAACAATTAACCAACAAAATGATTACCACAGATAACCAAACATTAGCCATGAACTAACCAATTAATAAAACAGGCGTGAATAGGATTCTGCACCATTGCTACATGTGTATATCCTGTTTCAAACGTGCATCAAGACATCAGATGGAAGCAGGGTCCTCAGATGAACACACCAAAACAGAGACTACAAATCCATTAATCTTAACAAAGGCCATTGAGAAGTATAAAACAGAAAAACAGACCTGTGACTTTGCCTAGGATGAGTGACCTCACCATCCGGAACTCAGCTCCTGGGGAGAATTTATAGCTGAAGAGTTGCTGGTCTATCTGTAGGAAAAGGAAACAAAGCCATCACCCCAGGTTTTCAGTAGGTGTAAAGCACCCCAACTGGTAAAAAGCCAACAGTCTCTCACAGGGCAGGCTCTTCTCTGGAAATTCTCTCTCAGGAGAGATTCTACATGCCCCACCAGTTGTCCCACAATGCACACAAAGCACCCTTTCTTTCTTCTTGCAAACAAAGGTCTTTCACAGGTTTCCATTCCTTTTGAAACCCCGCAGAGCTATTTTCTGATATTTATGTTTTTGCTGAGAATTTCTCACCAGATCCGTCTCTGAAAACAAGTAAGCAAGAGAAGCCCATCTGGTACATTGAATGAGACCCAGCAGTGCTGCCCATTTTCACTTCCTCCTCCCCTCTTGGTCTAACAGCCACCACCTTTTCCTTTTCCTCCATATCCCAGACCTGTTCTCAGGTGTGGACTATAGGACTTCCTAGTAGTGAAATGTAGTTTGACACAGTGTGGCTACACATACTGCTGCTCCAGACAGGGCTAGCTGATCACTTTGTAGTGGAAGGCTTTGATTTTCTAGGGAGCTCCTTTAGCAATCACCTCTGGCTTCAGCCACTCCTGGTTCTGATTGCTCCCCTCTTGTTTCTCCTTCCTGCACTGGCCACCAATCTATTTCCATTTTTCTCAGTCTACTCAGATCCAGCAGATTCTTTCAATCTCCATTTTTTGGAGGGAAAGAGTGTGTGTACGAGTACATTATTCACAAGTCAGCAGACAATTCCAGGTGCCATTTCTCAGGAAAGTTCCACTTTTTGTCTGAGACAAGGTCTCTCTTTGGTCTAGTGAGAAACCAAAGAATTATTATTATTATTATTATTATTATTATTATTATTATTATTATTTAGCTATTGGTTTAAAGTTTAAATCACAAGCCTGAACAAAGGCCAGACAGGTGGAGACATGTCCAGCCATTTGTGGGGAGGAACCAGCCTTACTGTATTCTTTTCCTGCCCAGTAGAGATACAGTTGCTAGAAAACCAGCCCAGATCACCTCTCTTCCCTAGGACAGCCAAACAAGGGAAGACAGACCATTAACGGTTTTTTGGGGGGGAGGCTTCCTATAGCCAATCAGTTCAAAATGCAATATTCCCTTCTGTGTTTCTACCAATAAAAGCTTGTCAGGCAGAAATTCCCCCAATTTGGGTGCTCTGGGAGGAACTGGAATCTTTAAATCACTTGCCTACCCTGAGCACTGGCCTCTCAGCTCTCAACCACTGCAGTGATGAAGGTGTAAGCCCAAGCTATAGCTTGTAATAAAAAGATCCTCATGTGTTTTGCAATGGACTCAACTCCAAGTGTTATTTTGGGGTCCTGAAGTGACCAAATAGGCTAGGCTACTGGACCAGCATGCTCCCAGGGAACAGCTTGTCTCTGCCTCCTCTCTCACCCTCACAGGGATGACAAGCATCTCTCCTACATTGTTATAAGGCTTCTGGGCTCTGAACTCACATCTTCATGCTGGTAAGGCAAATGCATCATAAACTGAGCCCTGCCTTCTGTCCTCAAATCTCCAGTATGGACATCCAAACAATACTATCCTCATCATTTTATAGTACAGAAGCCAGGCAGGAGGACAGACAGTCATACAGTAGGCTGGGTGAGTTAGCTCTGGGTAGGGAAAACCAAGTGGATCAGGACTAATACCTGATCTTCCCATCTAGGTCCTCCTTCCATAACTTTTTACCTGTGTCCACTGAGTGACTCTCTTCAGGAACCTCCTGACTTTGCAGTTATTCTATAACTTTAAAACAAGCTACTAACCTCTAGTGTATGATTTATTTCTGTTTCATCATTTTTTAATTAGACTGTAATATTTTCTATTTAGTGTACAATGAATGAAACAGTACTCAAATACATACTACCAACTGTTTTCTCCTTTCAGTGCTATGAAATAAATCAACAGAGAAAGAAAGGCCCACCAACATGAACAACTTAGCCAAGTCACACATTAATACATAAATAGATGTACACGGCCATGGTGTTTCTGGACTTGGGATCCCTTTCTGTGTCTCCAAGTAGTCAGGTTTGTCTAACAGTCCTTGAAAAGGCAATTTTAGCAGGCAAATTTACAGAGATGGGAACATCCAAGAGTGTCAGGGATCTTACTTGGTGGCTGAGTGCAGTGATAACCACATGTCCTTTCTTTCTGACTGGTATGCAGCTACCTGAAATGCTTATTTCAGGTTAACCTGGGACTCGGGATAAAGCTGTGTCTTGTTGTTGTGCTTGTTTGTTTGCTTACTTACATTGAACAATGTTTTTCTAGATTGAAAAGAAAAAAAAATATAGGCTTGGAATAGTGGTAGGATGGTTCAACGAACCAACTTGACGATAAAAACAAAGTCTCTACTCTTGTCTTTTCTGCTTTCTTCAGCACTTTGCAAATAGCAAGTGGCTGCTTATTATCAACTATTAATTGATTGGTGAAAATTACATAGACAGAGAAAGGAAACACATATATTTTACTGGTCTCTCTGTGTTCTGCTTTTCTTTTCATTTCTGAAGTTGAAAGAAAAAAATAAAGGTATTAAAATGTCATTTGTGAAATGTGCATGAGAATATGCCCCGTTTTCATGTCAGGGCTTCATTCAAGTTGTAAACAAACAAAGTGTTGGTTGTATAATTTAATCAGTGAAGTATTGGTCACACAATTACAAGGACCTGAGGTTAGTCCTAAAAGTCAAGTAAAATGTCAGGTGTGGTGGCATGCATTTCTAATCCCAGCACTTGGGAGGAAGAGGCAGGGAGATGTGTTGAGCTCAATAGAAAGATAACTTAAGCCCCTTTTGTGTCCTATGAGACCTATGGTCCTTGGATCATAAATAAATAAATAAACAAACAAACAGATAAATAAAGAAGGAGGTCGGTACCTTCTCAGACTTCACTCTTATGGTGGACTGTAACCTGGAATTATGAGCTAACGTAAACCCCTTCTGACCAAAGATGCTTTTTGTCTGTGATGTTTGCTATGATAAATATCACAGCAACAGAAATGAAACTAGAACACCTTTCCTTCCCCACAAGGTCACATCAATCCCTGTCACATAGCACCTGTAACCATGTGTAATCTACCCACTTAGTTTACAAATATTCACTGAAGATCTGCTGCTTGGGTACTGTTTGGTAAAGAGGGAGCTCTGCAATAATCAATGCAAAGTAAGTTTCTGTTTTTCTCAAGCTTATATTCTAGAAGAAGGTTACAGGACATAAAATAAGTAAGTAAATTATATTCCATGTCAGATATCATGAGTTACTAAGAGAAAACAATAAAATGAGTTAAGGATAATAGGCAGTATAAGGGAAAAGTCAAGGTAACAGATTACAGGACACCAGGAGAGGTCTGGATAAAATAGACATTAATACATTAGCAAATGCACACCACTCAAAAGGATAAGATTGCAAAAAATATGCATAAGATAGGCAAATACATGACTATAGCTGCAAAGCACTAGGAGTCAAACAAAGTCCTGTGTGTACCACTGGGTAGGGGAGAGGAAAGAAGACCCACAAAGAGACAGTCGTGAGCAACTAATGGGGTAGAAGAAAGCTCAGGGAACAGGAGTAGTATTCAAGCAAATTGTAAGTCAAGTCCCAAAGGGTGAGGGCAATCTCTACATCAGATGTCAGTGATATAACAAAAGAGTCAAAGGCTGGCTTGCCCCATGATATGTAGCAATTGCCTCTGTTGTAGCAATGCTTGGATCCAGTGAACCATGGAGTGGGCCTGGCCTAGCTGCCTTGAGGGGCGGTTTCATAGGGTTTTGGGGTTAGAAACTGTGACTTCTGGGGCACTATACACTTTTCAGTTCCTGAGAAACTGAGGCACTTTCTCAGATAGTGAAGTGTTTTTCTGAATGTTCCCTTACAAGTCAAGGTGGCATGGATGCTTAACAGAACAGTTGATGTTAGCCTTTAATTTTGTGTAGCTTGTACAGCTTGCAAAACATTGTTGTATCTTGGCAACTACAACTGTTTCAATCCTGGCAATCACAATCTGCATTCTGTTTCTGATAAGGGTATAAAAAAATGTGATTATGCTCAGTAAAACTATCACAGCCTCAGTCTTTCTGTGGCCCCTCAAACCTAAGCCTGGTTTCATGCTTTGACTTGTCATATCAGTAATCTTGGCCTAAGTGAAATATAGTATCCTACATGGAAGCTCATTAAGTTTGGTAAGTAAATAATTAAAAGGTTTTAGGAAGTCCTTGAAATTTGTTAGATATGCTAGGACGAGGCCCTTAGCTCCCCACAATTAGATGCCCGAAACAAGCACGTTCCTAAGTACTGATATGCCTTTAAGTTGTACAGTGCATGCCAGGCTGCCAGGTTAATGACTTGCCACCTATGCTGGAGTGGATTTTGTTGATGTATCTGTCTTTAAGTCACTTCTACTCCTATAACCCCTCCTTCATAGTCCTGTTAGCAATCTCATTACAACTCATTGGTTCACTAATATGGGCTTAGTGCTATTCTTACGTTGGTTTTGCTGTTTGATTCTTATGTGGAATGAGTAGACATTTTTTCATGCTTCCCTAGAAATATTTCACACAATGCTTCACCAGTAGAACATGTAAAAGTAACTTCATGTCATGAGTAGTACAATATTTATGTAACGTGGTGGGACTAAGGAGAAAGATGGTAAAATAATCTTGATTGTCAGCTAGATGGAACTTAGAATCACCACGGAAACAAAATCAAACCTGTAGGGAAGTTTAAAGATTTGACTAATTGTGGTGGAAAGACCCACCTGAAATGTATGTGGCACCATTCTGAAAACTGGAATTGCAGAAAAAATACAAAGTAGAAAGTAAAATGAACACCAGCATTCATCTCTATCTGCTTCCTGACTGGGAATGGAATGTGACCAGCTCCCTCATTATCCTGTGGCAATGATGTATATGTACTTTCAAACTGTAAGCCAGAATTAATTTAAGCTCTTTCTTACAAATTTTGTCACAGTGAAGAAAAAAATTAACATGGAAGATGCACTTGGGGAATATGTATATATCTATTCTTCCAAGAAATTTGGCAATAAAATTATAAAGTCTACCAATGTGAAAAACTGATGAGAAGTGGATTTCTTCCCTTGAACTAGAAGTGTCTCTGTTGGTTTGCTTGCTTTTTTCTCTTTCTTTCTTTCTTTCTTTCTTTCTTTCTTTCTTTCTTTCTTTCTTTCTTTCTTTCTTTCTTTCTTTCTTCCATTTAATAATTACTTGGTTTGTGCTTTAGGGAACAATTTGGTGGAGCTAGGAAGTTATTAAAAAGACTAGGATACAAGAGGATGTTGGAGCTCTGTTTGTGAGAAGCCCATGAGATTGGACTCACAAGCCATAGAGCTCTGGGCTATTGTGTTTATCTGAGAGGGAGAGAGCACACAAGCTCTCAGGTCCAGAGAAGAGGAGATAGGCTAATGAGAATGTGTGATGCCTCTTCTAATGGATGCATAGTTCACAGAGGAAGAGAGAAGAGTCACCTCCTGAAAGAGAAGAGGCCATTGCATCTGTTGGTGACAAGTAAAAAGGAGACCATTTGACTTGACAAATTTGGAGAGTACATGATGTTTTGTTATTATTATTATTTTTTATTATTTATTACAATTTACTTGCTTGTATCCTGGCTGTGGCCCTCTCCCTCGTCTCCTCCAACTCCCATCCTCCATCCCTCTTCTCCTTCTATGCCCCTCTCCTAGTCCACTGATAGGGGAGGACCTTCTCCCCTTCTATCTGACCTTAGCCTATCAGGTCTCATCAGAACTGTCTGCATTGTCTTCCTCTGTTTGAGGTAACTGAGAAGCACAAAGACACACATGGAATATACTCATTCATAAGTAGTTATTATACAGATGATATTGGAGAGTACATGATGAGTGGATTAAACTCGCCTAAGCAAAATGGTAATTGCCAAGCTGATTAACATTTTCATTTTAAGTTGTGATCAAAGAGGGGTGGTATAGACTTTGGCTGGACTTTATTCAAATCTGTCCTGCTTTGCTGTTGCCTCTTTAGACAGAGTCACCACTATTTCACAAAAGACTACCACAGTTTCTCAGATAGCTTTGACAACGCACACATGAAACCTTCAAAAACCTTCTCTATCTTTTCTACTCAGCCAGCTCTTCCTTGTCATCAAGACCCAATTTGCACTAGGAACTAAGCAGTGATGTGGAACAGAGACCTGTGTCTTTCCAAGGGCATCTATGTTACCTGTGCCCTCCTCTGTACCCACCTTCACCCTATGCCCACTTTTGCTGCAACCCTTCCTACAGTACTTTTGTCTTTGCACACATCCCTTCTTCACTCAGTCTGATTAAGAGTTGATTAAAATTGAGCAAAAATAGAATTTCAAGTGTTTCCTTCTGTCTAGTAGTTTCTGATGGAATATTCAAGAATTTGCATTTCTAGCTCTATCCAAGGTGATGACAATGTCAGTGAAAAAAAAATTTAAAAAAGGACTATAGCTAAGGGCTGGACTGGAGTCTGGGAAAACTCTATACTTCAGTATGGGCTTGATTCAGAATCTCAGACATGTTTGGTGGAGAAGCCTTGGCATGTAGGCTGAGTGGAAAGTTGAGAAGTGAAGTACCTGAATGGAAAGTTCTGGCCCCTCTCGGCTAATCTTCACCTGATGAACCCTTCTGTTGGCCAAATTCTCTGTGCTGATGGTGAACACATGACTTTCTTCCTTGCTTAGTCCATACCGAACTTGTAAACTTCCTTGAAAGAAAATAAAGGGGAGTGGGAATAGAATTAAGAATAGCAAGTACAACATAGAAAGATGTGATAAAATTGTTCATAAATTGGTCATTTTTGTTTTATGGGTCTCAATAACTAGGTATTAATTATTCTTAAATCCATACATTCATCATAGTTGAACTACAGACTTCTGAATGCAGATCTTAATTAAAGTGACTGAGTGTAGTTTTTATAGAACTATTATGTTGTGTATGCACCATTTTAAAATGCTAGTTTGAGATCACCACAATGGTGTAGACTTGTAATTTCAGCACTCTGCAGGTTGAGGCAGGAAGGTCAGTGTTTTATGACAGTTGGATTACACAGTGAAAACTCTGCTGGAAAAAAAAAAACAGCTAGAAAGAAGAGAGGGAGGTGGAAGAAAGGAAGAAAGCAGGGTAGAAGGATGGAGGAGGAGAGCAGAAGGAAGAGATCTATTTTGATAAGCACATCCAATGTTTTGTAATGAGAATGTGAGAACATGAACATGACATGGCTACTCTCCTTCCTCCCTCTGAGCTTGAGAAAGCAGATACTTCCTTGTTTTTATTCACCGGTATGTAATGTAATATCTCTAGTTTAAGCATGGTCTGGTTAAGGCATGTTAAACACTCTAAATATTATATCTCCTTTGAAAATTCAAATTCCTTAGGAGAGCATTTTTCAAGTAATTTTCAAGGATTGTTCACTATCCATGAGGTCAGGAAATCAGGCCACTGAATCTTAACTTCAGAGCTTATATAAAAAAGCTAAAGGGGATTTAGGAGAGTCTGGAAAGGCATATGAAAGACTTTCCTTTCTTCTCTCTCTCTCTCTCTCTCTCTCTCTCTCTCTCTTTCTCTTTTCCTTTGTATGTGAGGAGCAGGAATAGGATCCAGGAAGACAATGCACTACAACATAAAAGAATACATAATGCAGTATAAATATCTTTTTTTTTTTTTCATTTGAAAGCTACTCTATATGAAAACAGGTACTGTGGAAGACCACCATTAGTTGGTTTCTTTTTCCCAGACATATTTGCTCATTTCATCTCTTCAACATCCTGGCTGAATGAGCTGGATGAGCAGACTGGCTCAAGTGCATGACATATGTTCCTTTGTCCACTCCTGTGGAGTCAGCTGCACTGTATAATTGAATTCTTCCTCAGACACCAGAAGCTCTCTCTTTGAGTACACAAGAGAACAGAAAATGTGAATAGAGCATAGTGTCATTTGCTGAGTGACATGAATGAGAAAAGTACATTTACTCAAATTTAGGTCAATAAGTATGATTCTGATCCATCCAATTACATTTCATCATCCATTTGGCCTTTATCAACACATTCATTTTTTTTCCATTGCTATCAATCATAAGAAAACTATAGCCTGTGTTGGTTGAAGCGGCAGTCTCTGCAGGCAACAAAGGACTATGCATGGAGAGGACCTAGACCCCCTGCTCAGATGTAGCCCAGAGGTAGCTCAGTCTTATGTGGGTTTTCTAGTAAGGGGTGCAGGGCAAGTCTCTAACATGGACTTAGAGGCTGCTCTTTGATCAGCTCCTCCTGGGAGGGCAGCCTTGCCAAGCCACAGAGGAAAATGATGCAGCCAGTCCAGTTAATACCTGATAGGCTAGGGTCAGGTAGTAGAAAAGGAGGACTTCCCCTATCAGTATACTAGGAGAGGGGAATAGGGGAAGAAAAGGGAGGGAGGGGTAGAACTGGGAATTGATGAGGGAAGGGAACTACAACTTGCATAAAAGTGAATAAATTGTAATGATAGACAGATAGATAGATAGATAGATAGATAGATAGATAGATAGATAGATAGATAGACAGACAGATAAAGACTTATATTCTGAGACATCATCCCAGTGCTAGAATCCTCTTTTCTTTTCTCTGTACCTTTCTGTAATAGTTAATATTCATTGCCTCTATCTTCTCTAGGGTTCTCCATGTCACACTGATCCCTCAAAACTACACAATGGTAAACACTTTAGGTTTATAGTCCCAGACATAGCAAACTGTCACAGGGAATGCACTGTCAACATAACAAACTAAAGAAAAGGCTAAGTGCCAGGTCAGAAGTATATTGAGAGCAATACATCATACTGCATTTATCTCCCACATGGTATGATTTTTCTCACTAGTACACACTAGCAGGGCTGTGCATATTCATTTCTCTGCATGAAGATTTGCTCTTTACAATGCAGAAATTAAAAATAAAAGCGATTGCTGAGATGCAGCTAGCTCCTCTTTTCCAAAAATATTCCTGAAATAAATATCTGTAATAGAATGCATGGTGGTCTCCACAAGTACCCCATAAAATTTCAGTGGGTTCTTTTAACGTTGACAGGCTCAAATTATATCTATATTCTTTTCCTTCCTTTTTTATACCTTTGATCCAAATCTATCTTTATTCCCTTCTACCTCTATCTCTCTCGACTGTCTCTCTGTCTCTCTTTCTCTGTGTGTATGTTTGTGAGACAGAGAGAGAGAGTGTGTGTATGTGTAGTAAAGACGGTTGATTACTTTCATTCCATCCCTTTTCCTACAGAGAAGGACAGAAATGACTGTCAAAAGTTTTCTGTCCTCCACACTCATGGCATGTCACGCTGCACATCCATATAGAAACACACAGTGAATATATTAATATGATAAGAGAGTCATTTATTGAAAATGATAGAGCAAAATTTCTCCAAATAATAAAAAAAAACCCTCACAAAAACAAAAACGCTAGAACTAAGCCTACTAATAAGGTTGTTTTTTCAATGTAACTACATTTACATCTTAGTAAGTGCACTTCTCAAACTGGACACAGTTGCATCACTTGCCTTACTAAACACATTTAATCATGGTTGAGTTTCTGCCTTCCATGTTCATCTAGAAAGTACTTTACTTTTTTCCCTTTATTTTACAGATATGAGAAAACAAACCAACAAAAACAAAGTGTTGGGAATTGAAGAACTTCTTAATGAATTTATTTAGTTTTTAGAGTCAGGTATAGATACTAAATCTAGCTCATTCCAAAGGTCTTATGTGCTCTTTAGAATGAAACATCCCCAAATACCCAGTTATCCCTGTGCAGAGGGCCTTTCAGAGGGGATAACTTTACATCTTATTCTCCTTTCTTTCCCCTCTTCCTGCAGAATTCAGCATGATGTTGTTTTTCTCAGGAAACTACCTGGATTCTCTAAGCTCAAAGGGCTGTTATCATTTCTATCCTAACAAATACTGTGCTATATTGACCCTAATCTGTAAATTCTCTAGAAGTCAGGACATATCTTTGTGGTGTGGGGGGCATTAATTTGTATGACTGTAAAGTGTGCTTATATGCCAGTGTGCATACCCATTTGAGCACCTGAGCAGGCTAAAGTCAACACTGAGTGTCTGCTTTGATTTATCCTCACCTATATTTTTGAAACAGGATCTCTCATTGGTTGACCTAGAGCTCACTGACTGGTTAGACTGGTTGGCCACATAGCCCTATACATTCTCAGGACTCCACATTCTCAGCACTGGGAATTTAGTTGCAGCTCACCAGACCTGGCTCTTTCATGAACACTGGGGATCCATGCTCAGGTCTTCATGCTTCCACAGCAAGCACATTCTTGACTAAGTCATCTCTCCAGGACCCTAGTTCTGTGTGCTGTGCTTTTCTGAAACATATACTTTTAAAGAGTTTTTAATCTAGTTGAAGGAGACTGAAGCAACAGTCTTTTCTTGTGCTGTGACATGTCTGTCAGGGATAAGGTACTTAAGCCCATATTAATTATCTTTGCCATTGAATTAGGCAGTAAAACTTTCAGGGGTGAGGATGTATCTTAATAGTAAAGCACTTGTTTTTCATATGAAAGACCCAGCTTGGGTTGTATGCTCATAGCTCCAAAGATAAACACAAGCAAACAAATAAAACCAGCCCATCCTTCAACCTCATTTAGTAACACCATCATCCATTGACTGTGCATGTCAGAATCCTACGCATCTTCTCAAGTCTTTCCTGTATTTATTTCTCATCAGGGCTGCCATCTAAAGATTCCACATGTAAGACCTACTAGTCTACATAAAGTCAGCCTTGAAAGTATACTCTTCCCTCGTACCTTGTTGCTACATCTTGCTGTGAGTGCTGGTGACACATCTGATTTAAGTCATTTCTCTCCATCTTTCACTTTCATGTATTTTTATACTATATAGTCAATATAAACATGCAACTTGTGAACCAATACCATTGCTTAAATTGTTTCAACAGCTCCCCAATGGCCCCTGATTATCTCAATTATTTGGACAGGGTTAGAAGACCATCTTTCACTATGTTCCTTTAAACATAGTTCATTGTACCCTTCCCCTCACCCACTAAGTTCCCTGAATATCATATTTTCTGTTTCCCTGCTGTACCAAGCTTGCATAGACCTTTGACGAATCTCACTTGTTTCTTTTTTCAGCTGGATTCTCCTATACATCTTTTCCAGGACACAATTCCTTGTTCACTAGTTAGGCCCAAAACAGTGATTTTTCTTTTCTTTTTCTTTTCTTTTCTTTTTTTTAATGCATGCATACACCAGTTTTCACACTGCTAGTCAGTATCTGTTGTGATAGAATCAATATCAGACTACAGTAGTTGTTATTGCTATCAACCACAGATCTTCCATTATATGAATCAATTATGTACCTCCCCATGCTTTACCTCTTCTTTTATTTCTTCCTCTAAGATCCTGTCTCCTTTGTAAGATGTGAGATTTAGATTCAAACTTCAATGTCCCTCAGGGATATAAAATTATTATTGATGTAAAATAATATTGTAAACAATAGTATTTACAAGAGAATGGCACTGGCATAGAATTAGACATCTAAATCTATGTGAAAGAATAAAAAGCTCAGAGCTAAATACATACACACAAAGAAGAAATCTTAATGTCTAAAAATATTTGTGTTCATTCATTGAGAATTTCATAGATGTATTCGCATCCTATCCATCACACACTGACCCTTCCAATTCCTCCCAGTCTATTTCCTTACAAATTTCTAGGAATGCACAAAGGGACATGGATCTCCTCTTTAATAAATGGCGATGAAAGAATTAATGAAACACACATGAAAGAACAAAATGAGATCTCTTTTAGAACTTTCTCAAAAGCTAAAATGGATGTTCAAAAACTATAAAACTCATACGGAAAAAAATATGAAATACATTTCTTAAAGATTACAAAGTCAGAATTAAAGGTAGTAATAGCTGAAAGATAAGTTGGAGCACATCAACTTGATATGCTTCTTATCCAGATGATTAGCTAGGAAAGTCACTGGTGTGCAAGCCTGGTGACATGACTTCCAGCTCCAGACCCAGGGAGAAGGAGAAAACTACCTCCTGAATGATGTTCTCTCCTTCCACAAGTGTGCCTTGGCACACATGCTTGCACTTTAATAAATACTTCATAGACCCACATACTCACAAACAATGCATGAATTAAATATCATTTCCAAAAGTTTCTGTATACCATACATAAGAACTATTATATAAAAATAATAACCAACAGAATAGGAAAAATCACTTCCAAAGAAATTATCCAGCAATGAGTTTACTAACATCTAAATACAAAAAGAATTTACTACTCAACAGTCAGACAAAACAACCTGGATTAAAAGGACACACCCTGAATGCATATTTCAAAGATAATCATTATTCAAAGAGAAGAAAAAGTGCTCAAAGAAACGTTAATCAAAGCCGCAGTGATATGTGATTGTATATTCATTGGCATGAATATTTCTGAAATGACAGGAGATAACAAGAGTTAGCAAGACAACAAAGAAAGAGGAACTCTGATAGAATATGCATGAAAATGTATAATATATAAATTTTTGGAAAACAAGGTGAATGCTTCTATTAAAGTGTTTAGTTCTATTAAAGAGTGTCAGTGATGGGGTGGCCCAGTGGATAAAGGAGCTTGCTCTCAAGGCAGAAGAAATGAGTTTGATAACTGGGACCCTTGGGGTAGGAGATAACTGATTTCTGCAAGTTGTCCTCTGACCTCCACATGTGCACTATCATGGCATGTGCAAACACACACACACACACACACACACACACCCACACACACACACACACACACACTCCAAACAATCACACAAATAATTAATTACAAATTTTAAAGTGTAACTAGCACGTGGTTTAGCTATCATGTATATATGTGTATATATTCATATGTATATTCCATCTATTGTAAAGAAAATTGGTATTTCAAAGAGATACCTGTATCCTACCTGCTTTTCTGCATAAAAGACATACTCAAAATATAGAGCTAAACCCTAGATATCTGCTGATACATGAATGAAGGAAATCTAGTTTATGTGTTCAATGGCTTATAAAAAAGAACACCCTTCCATTTGTAACATGGATGATTAGGAGAGGGGAAGAGCATTCTGTTAAGTGAAAAGGAACAGACACAGAAAGACAGGTAGCATAGAGACTCTGAAAATGTAAATCCAGGGGAGAGAGTTGTAGTGGTATGGGGTAGAACAAAAAGAAATAAAGATCAAAGAGCACCTACCTCCTGTTATAAAAGGAAGGACATGTTTTGAAGACACATACATTGATAACTGGAAATGGAACTGTTATCCGCTGCAGCACTTATTACAGAATCATAATTTATCTACTGTGCATATACTGAATCTTTGTTAGCTTAAAGAGGTAAGAAGGGGAAGTGGAAAGAAGGCCTAGCACTTACAAGCATCTGTTACTCTTACAATGGCCTGAGTTCAGTTCCTGGCACCCATGCGAGGCAGTTCACAACTGCCTATAGCTCCAACTTCAGGAAACTAACACCCATTTCTGGCCTCTAGAGCACCTGCACATGTAGGCACATGCCCACACACAGACACATACCCACTATTCAAATATAAATAAATCTTTAAAAATACAATGAGATTATTATGTTCTTTTTTAAGTCTAATATTTGGAAGCTGTATTGGCAAAGCTGTATTCTGTGAAAGTCATAGTCACCTTTGTAGCAAAGGTAAATATAAAGTTTATTCTACACGACTTCTATTTTAGATGATGGGTGGGCAGATTAGTAAGAAGAAAGTCATTTATTCTAGAGCTTTTTGAGAATTTTTCCTGAATCCTAAGCTCCCTCATCCATGCTGTTCTTACACCTTTCTTGGGCCATATTTTTCCTTATTCAAAACAACCTTGAAAATCCCCAGAGGAAGTAATAAAGGGACACCAAGGCCTCCAGAACACTCATTGGATGGGCTCTGGTTTACTTTATTCATCCTAGTTCTATTAAGAAATGATAATCTTCTTTATTTCACTGCTTCTGTTTACCCTAGCGCTGAGTATCCCACAACCTGTCTTGCCTTTGGGTAAAAATGTTTTTGCACAGGATCAAGTTCCATACTGCATCTGAATACAAATCAGTTGCCAATTTCCCGAGGCACTCTGTTCTTATATGTTTCTCTATGCCTTGGTATATGGTATGGGAGCCTTCCCTGAATGGTGGGGAAATATGCCAAAGGATGAAATGAAGTTTCCTTAATTTTAACTACTGACTTGATAGATATTATGTTTTAATTATTGATTTGTCACAATTTGAAATCACCTGAAATGAGAGCCTTAACTAAAGAATTGTCTATGTAATTGCAGACTGTGGGTATGTCTGTGAAGAACTGTCTTCACTTCTGATCAATATGGGAGGACCCAGCCCACTTGAGTAACACTATGTCTGAGGCAGGGGATAATGAACTCTATGTGTCAGAGCAGAAAAAGAAAGCAAGATATGAAACAGGCAGGCCTGCACACATTTATTTCTCTCTGCTCTCTACTGTAAATAAATGTGAATAGCTGTTGGATTTCCCTGCCTCTGTGGACGCTCTGCAATGATGGGCTGTGATGTATAAATGTAAACCCAATAAATTCCTTTCTCCCTTAAGTTGCTTTTTGTCAGCTTTTTTTTTTTTTAAATCACAAACCAGAAATGAAACCAGAACAGATGTGAACAAATCTACTCCAGCTTCTTGCTTCAGACCTATGCTTTGAGCTGGGTCTGTACATATATGTGAGACTCTGGGTTCACAGGAGATACTCAGTAATCATTCATGTGCTTAGAGATCCCATTAAGCTACTAACGATGCATGTTTCTTTGTTTGGAGACCAATTAAAGTTCACCTCCATTAAAAGAACATTTCTCCTATTTGTATATGATATATGTAGTTTAAAGGCAACAGTCATTAAGACTCACTGCCACAGTTAGTCTTTATAGTAGTTCAATGTGGCAGTTTTATGAATTTCAAATTATGCATTATAATCTAATTTCTTTTGGCTATAGACACTCTTCATAACAGCACTTAAAACTTTAAATATCTAGCAGTAATGTTATTCATATGTGTCTTTGAATACTTTTTGATTGCCTCACTGGCCACAGAGACTGATGGAATGAAGGAATACTGGAAGAAGATCTGAGGTCTGGGGTCAGGTTGGTGGAACGCTGCTAAGAGTGTCTACCTGCCTCTCAGGAGGAACTCCTCCCATGTTCTTCATCTCTTTTCTGTCTTGGGAAGGGTTCAGCCTGTGTGGGCCATCTGTTGACATGTTCCACACAAGGTGCACATCCCTCTGCCTTCACAGTGTTACAGGTGCCCACTCATAAGAGCAAGGCACCAGGGAGCAATGGAGAACCACACATAGTCATTGTGAGGTGATCAAAAGAGGTATTACAAGAGAGCTGATTCAGGTCTAAACAAGGGAATCACAGTGTTTCAGACGAGAAACATTTTGAATTGGCTTCTGGAAGACTATGTAAAATTTACAAATAAGGGCCTGGAAAAAAGTCTGTAGTGTGCTTGCTGGAAAAATATAATGACTTGTTTTTTAGTCACAGTATTGATGAAAAAGCTCTTTCACACAGGGTGCACACATGCAACCTCAGTATCAGATAAAGGGAAAACATTTAGATCCCCAGAGAATGCTGGCCAGCCAGCCTAGCCATTCACAGAGTTTCAGTTTGTTAGAGAACCTGTCTCAGAAAATAAGCAGGTGGAAAGCCACAGAGTAAGACCCAGACTTCTGCTTCAGACCTCCACAAATGTGCACATAAACACAAACACCTATGTATGCATAACACATACTGACATGTACACATACACACATACAGTACAAGCAATAGGTAAAACTGAATGCTTTACTAGAGGAAAGAATATATTTTTAAAAAATATGGAAATAGGGATACCGGGAGAGAGCTCAGTGGGTAAGGCCACTTGTGCAGGCATGGGGAGCTGCGTTTGATCTCCAGCACTCACATAAAACCTGGCTATGACAATACTAGGGTTTAATTCAAGCACATTGAAGGCACAGAGAAGGAGCCTGGGAGGTCTGGTGAATCGGCCTTTGATTCAGTGGGAGATCCTGTCGCAAGGGCTTAAGGTAGAAAGTGACAGAAGACATCAATTATATGTCTTCTGCAAGTGTGGGTATGGGTGCAAACACACACACACACACACACACACACACACACACACACACTCATTCACTCACCATTCCATTTGCAAATTTAATCTGGAAAAGGGATCATGTCTGACTTTATGCAGTTCCTGGAACAGGGGAGGTATGTCTTGGTCACAACTGTTGCACTCACTTTGCATCTCTGAAGAGTTGTACTCAGGTAAGTTCTAACTGCAGATGTGCATTGTCATTGAATAGTTATTTACTCACAACTCACTTTTATAATCAGAAGCCCTTAGTTTTACACATAGAAATGAGAAACTGCTACTTTATCTTTCCCTTAAAAGCTTGAATGAAAATTAAACTAAACAAGATGAAGCAAGAGAGGAACAAAGGACAGATAGAGCTAGTGCTATGGAAAGAAGGCTGGGATACTTGTGTGTTTGGATGGGGGGGTTGAGGTGTATGTGAAGACTAACTGGAAGACAGTGCCTAGCAGAAGTTTGGCATATGAACAAAACTAGATGCAGGGAAGCTATTAACTCAAACTTTGAGCTTTGTACAATACCATCACTAATGTCTTCTAAATAGCACACAGGCCAGTGCACTGTGAAAGGCAGCTCGGGAACATCACTACCACCGTGTCCAGGATCGGGATGGGTGGTAGACAAACCACCGCACAATTATTCCACATGAGAGAGAGCTGAACCCTGCTCTAGTCAATAACCTGCTCTATATAGTGATCTCTGAGGAAGCTAGCTTACTTATGGTTAATATTGCAGTAATGAAACACAGTGACCAAAAGAGAGAAGGGTTCATTTGGCTTACATTTCTAAACCTCATTCCATCACCAGAGGAAGCCAAAACAGAAACTCAAACCTTAAAAGTCCATCAGTCTTTACAAATTCCAACGTATTAAAAGTTCAATCCCTTTAAAATAGCTATTCTTTTTAAAAATCTAAAATTTCTTTTAAAAGTTCAAAATATTTCAACTGTAGACTCCTGTAAAAATCAAAATTAAGACAAATCCATTGCTATCTAAGAGGAAAGAACCTGAGAAAAGTCACCATCCAAATAAAACAAAACTAACAGTGTAAGTTTGCCTAATGTCTAGGATCCACACAGGGTCCTCTTGGCTTGGTTCATCTTTTTGGCTCCACCTTTCTGCAGGACATGTAGCTTGTCTTCTAGGATCAGGCCTTTCCACTCCATGGCTATTGCTTTTCTTGGTGCCATCCAAGGTCACCAGAATCTTTAAAATGCTGGAATTTTCTTCTGCACCTGGACTGTACTTTCATTAGTAGCCTCCTGGGCTCTCTTCAAGGGCTCCAGACCTGCCACACAGTGACAAGTTTCAGCTGCTCTCTATGACCTCTACATTCCTTCAAAGCCAGTACCACCTGCATAGGTCATATAATACCAAGTGTGGCTGCCAATAGGAGGTACAGCCTTGGCTACTTTTGAAACACAGCCTCTGTGTCCTGATTCTGAAGAGACACTTGCTATAAGACTTTGCCTCAATGATTCTTGTTTATTCTCAATCACAGCTGAGTATTCAGCCCCAGAAGACTAGCACTCATTATCCCAGCAAAGCAAAAGTTTCACTTTAGTGGCTCTCATATCTTATTAATTAAAGCCAATTCTTCAGACACCAGTTAACCAAAATCACAGACTCTTTATTCAAATGACCTGGTAGTCTTGATTCCCTCTGAAACTTCACAAGACAGGCTGCACTGTTTTCAATATTCTTATCTCTTACCCTCCTACAGAACATCTCACTAAGTTCTCAACACCCAATGGCTATTATGGCCCATAGTCCTAACGTCATTCTATACTCCTCCCAAAATAACGTGGTCAGACCTGTCGTAGTAAAACTCTGGTGCCAACTTGTCTTAGTTAGGATACTACTGCTGTAATGAAACATCATGACAAAAAACAATTGAGATAGAAAAAGTTTACTTTGTTTATACTTTTTACCTTGTAATCCATCATGGAAGAAAGCCAGGACAATAACTGAAACAGGGCTGTGATATGAAGAAAGTTGCTCACATAAAGGCCATGGAGGAGTGCTGCCTACAGGCTTGTTCCTTATGGCTTGTTCAGTCTGCTTATTTATAGAACCCAGCGCCACTAGCCCAGGAATGGCATCACTGACATGTGATGGACCCTCCCACATAAATCACTAATTAAGAAAATGCCTTATAGCAAAATCTTCTGGAAGAAGATTCTTAATTGAGGTTCCCTTCTCTCAGATGACTTTAGTTGCTGACAAAGTGACATAAAACTATCCAGGGAAGAAGCATTAAAATATACTTTTTGTTGAACTAAGATGTCTCAGTAGGTGGAAGTGCTTGCTGAGATGACAGTAGATGACTCCTGGCTACCACAAACAAAAACAAACACACATCTTCTGGATTTAATATGATTTCACCAGTTCACTGATGTGAAAATTTAGGTTAGTCAGAATAAAACCCATACCTGTGGGCCTTGTATCTTCTCAGTGCCTGTCAACACCCCACCAGTGTTCTCCCAAATATGAAGAAGACAAAGCAATTTGAACCTGCTTCACACACTTCCGTGTATGAAAATATAAATGATGTTCAATTAGAGAGGATTTTCTAAACCACTTTCTGAAACCATTAACACAAAGAATAATAACTAGCTCTTAAATAGCTTTGGGCATTTCCCACATGCAGAACCTCACATTGTCACAGTGTCTTGCTTGTTGTCACAGGTATTTCATTACTTAGCATCTTGGAGTGAAATTGGGGGGAGAGTTGCATTAAGTTAGGGCTCTAAAATTTCATCCTTCAGAGATGAGATCCCTCTCCGGGATGTTGATCTTCTTAGATCAATTACACAGTTTTATTTTAATCTTGCCTTGGATACTGGAACATGGAAGGAAAAATGGGGCTTGCATTAAGGTGAGGAAGCAATTCTTGAAGATCTCCCCTGGAGGCCCAGGTCCTACCTCCCCAAGGTTCCATGACATCCCAAAACAGCACCATGAGAAGATTAAGTGATCTTACACATAATTCTTTAGGAGACCTTGTATAGTAGGTGACAGTGTGAAGAAGCAGTTTAGAAAACTGCAAATTCAGTTCTTCAGTCTAGGGTAGATAGGTATGGCAAGTATAAATTATAGCACCACATTTTGCATAGAATATTTTATTTAAATAACTAGCAAGATGTGTGAGACTGAAATTTTAGAGGGAGGTAGAGACCAAAAGTGCCAGTCTAAGCACCATGAGCAAGAAGCTATTACAGACAGATGACTGACTTGTTCAACGCATAGGTAGCCACACCTAATATGACTTTGAACTAAAATCATTCTGCAAGCTCAACTTTAGCTTAGTTCCTCCAGAACATCAAACAAAATCTGGCTATGCTAAATGAGGTCAAAAACCATCTTCTTCCATAAGATACCTAACACTTTTTGAATAACAAAATCAGTATAGAGGTCTGTAATATGTTGGTCACATTCAAATCTTGAGATCATGCACCTATTCATTAGCAGGCTTTTTCTAAGGGGAAAGAAAGAAGAGTAATGAATTCAGACAGTTTGTATCAGGTTCTGGGGCCTCAAGATATTCTCTAAATGACCGTGGTCAATCATACAAGCATCCAGACGTAAAATGAATAACCAATTCATAAACTTGTGCAGTATGAAACTATCTAAAATACACTGAGTATCTGGAGCATAACACTAAGAAATGTTAAGTTACATAGCCAATTATTATATTGTTTATTATTTTTGATTTTTCATTTCTCAAGCTACATCCTCAGGAAAACAATAAGAAACCAGGATAAATGCGGCACCACCTTCGTCACTGTTACCATCACATTCATCATCATTTTCTTCATCTCCATCATCATCAAAACAGATGATATCCTTCTGTGTCATTATTTTTGTCACTGATAAAATGGTTCTGAATATATCTCTGTTAATTTCACATCACATTTAAGGTCCTCTTTCACACCACAGGGATTTAGAGAAAAAAACAAACAAACAAGCACAGCGGTGAACACAGAGAAGACTGCCTGGAGTTTGTCTCATTAGTAATTGCTAGCAACTGAGTGTGCACAGTTTTCTGGGTAGGCAACAGTCTAGAAGAATTCTCAGACACCTAAAATTCATCTCAATTTTAGATTTCTGTGCTGTGATGAGAAACTTTAAAAAACAGGTGAAATACTGGAGTGGTAAATTAATGTAGAAAAATACCAATAGTTTTTATTTATTTATGTTTTAAGGAAAAACGTAGGACTCAAAAACACATTTGGTGAATTCTAACTCAATTATACTTGAGTTCTATGGTAACCAAAGAAAAACCCACATATCTCCTTTACCTCTTTTCTCTGGATAATGAGGGACAAACATAAAGCAAGTTCTGACACAGAGGGTATCTTATCTGCATCATTTCTTCTTTAAAAATTCCCTCCGCCAGAAAGGAGACCAGAGATTTCAGCTACAGTTGGGAATTAGTCACTGAGGCATTTTAAACACAATTCCCCCTCTCTCTTTTTCCCCCCCCCCATTGGAGAATCATGGCCTATGGCTTAAATTTTCCTTCCCCATTCATTTTTATTGCTGACCAACACAACACTCAATAGTTAAAGTTAAAGCAGGACTGTGGTGGTTTCATACTAAAAGCCACTGTCACCTCCCTGATCGTCAGTTTATAAAACTGTTGTCTCGGGTATCCATGTTCACTTTAGTGAGAGATGCTGGATGAGTGTTTGCAGTTTTCTCCCACAGGGAGACTAGGTGTGCTTACTTTTGCCCTTGGGTGGTAGTGGTGCTGTTACTGTTAGAATGCTTGGAAAGACAAACATTTAAGTTGTCAGTGTTGGGTCCCTTAGAAATCTAAGGCATTATTTATTGTTTGCAATTAATACTTGCAAAGTGCTTTGATCCCCCTGGGGAAAGCTGGAGCACAAACATAGGGAGTGTGCACAATTAGTGATATGTCAACAGGGATTACAGCAGCTTCTGGGACGAGTGTGTTTAGATATTGACTCTCACACAAGGAACTTAAATGATTTCAAAATAACCCAGGGCACAGTCTTACCTGGCTGTAGGGTGAATTCATTTACAGACTGCTCAACAACACAGTGCAAGCTAATCACAGGCAAAAAGCATTGCAACCTCTTTGCCTTTCTGGATAGGAATTGAGCATTTTAGCAAGAGTCCTCCCTCTTAATTAGTTTCTTTAGGTGTACAGATTTTAGTAGGTTTACCCTATATTATATGTCTATGTGAGTGAGTATATATTGTGTGCATCTTTCTGCTTCTGGGACAGCTCACTCAGGATGATCTTTTCCAGATCCCACCATTTACCTGCAAATTTCATGATTTCCTTGTTTTTTATTGCTGAGTAATATTCCATCACAATTTGTGCATCCATTCCTCCACTGAGGGGCATCTGGGCTGTTTCCAGCTTCTGGCTATCACAAATAAGGCTGCTACAAATATGGTTGAGCAAATGTCCTTATTGTGTACCTGAGCCTGTTTTGGGTATATGCCTAGGAGTGGTATAGCTAGATCTTGAGGAAGCACTATTACTAGTTGTCTGAGAAAGTGCCAGATTGCTTTCCAGAGTGGTTGTACAAGTTTACATTCCCACCAGCAGTGGAGAAGGGTTCCCCTTTCTCCACAACCTCTCCAGCATGTGTTGTCTCTTGAGAGGCTGGACATCAGAAGAAGGAAAAAAGAGGGAACAAGTCAGGAGCCTGACACAGAGGACCTCTGAAAAGCTCTGCCGTGCAGACTATCAATGTAGATGCTGAGACTTATGGGCAACCTTTGGGCAGAGTGCAGGGAATCTTAGGAAAGAAATGGGAAACAGTAAGATCTGGAGAGGACATGAACTCCACAAGGAGAGCAACAGAACCAAAAAATCTGAGCACAGGGGTCTTTCCTGAGACTGCTATTCCAACCAAGGTCTATGAATGGAGATAACCTAAGACCTCTACCCAGATGTAGCCCATGACAGTTCAGTATCCAAGTGGGTTCCATTGTAATAGGAACAGGGACTGTCTCTGACATGAACTGATTGGCCTGCGCTTTAATTACCTTCTCCTGAGGGGGAAGCATCATTACCAGGCCACAGAAGAGGACAATGCAGCCACTCCTGATGAGACCTAACTGACTAGGATCAGAAGGAAGGAAAAGAAGTCCTCCCCTCTCAGTGGACTTGGGGAGGGGCATGCATTCGGAGGGCGATAGAAGGGAGGGATTGGGACGGGAGGAGGGAGGGGAACCACGGGGGGGATGCAAAGTGAATAAAGTGTAATTAATAAAGAAAAAATGTTAAAAAAAGCATTGCAGGCTACTCCCACCTTCAGAGACCACAGCACACTTCCACAATTTATCGCAGTGGCACTCCTGTACATTGAAGGGGAGAGATACTCCAGGAACAGGCAGGAAGAATTTGGGTATCAAGATGACTAAACTGTACCAGAAATAAATCTTCTCTTAATCTTGAAGCACAACAGAAAGGCAAAACAGCAGTTTTAGTTGTCTCCTCTATAGTTAACTACACAAAATTGGAGGCATTAGATCTGTGCCATTGGTTTTCAACCTTCCTAGTGCTTCATCCACTTAGTACAGTTCCTCATGCTGTGATGACCCCCTACCATAAAATTATTTGTTGCTACTTCATAACTGAAATTGTGCTATTGTATGAAACATAATGTAAACATCTGATACCCAGTATATCTGATATGTGATCTCTGTGGGGCTCATGGCTCATGAATTGAGAACCACTGATTTAGACAGACAGATACAAGAGAATCTACAAGGTGGAGCAAATTATTTTAGAGACTGATTTTATTTCCAAATTGAATTGTGATCTCAATCTGCCCTGGTATTTAAGCTTCCAGATAATACTGTTCAGACAATAGCATTTTTATGAACTGGACAAAGCACCTTGCTCATATTCTTTCACTTCAGAAGTTTCATGTTTTCTAAAAGGACAATAACTTCCTTAAATCTGTTTTTAGACATTATATTTCTTATAGTCACTGCAGTGGTTAATATTGTCAATGTGACAGAATCCAGCACTATGTAGGAGTCAGATCTCTGGGGAGGTCTGCTACACAGTTCTAGACTGAGTAAACTAAAGTGACGTGGGAAGGGCCACTCTCAGTATGGTGACGTCACTTCATGGGGAGGGATCCTAGAAAGGAAGAGAGCTCAGATTCAGCTTTCTCCAGTCCTTGTTTCCAGACTGCAGATACAATGTGACCAGCTGCCTCATACTGCTCCCCCCTTGACCTTCCTGCCATGATGGACTACACTTAAAACTGTGAGCCAAAGTAAACTGCTAATTCCTTAATTCGCTTTTGGAGGTATTATTTCATAGTCATGAGAACAGTAACTAATACAGTCATTTTCTGGAAAAATAGGTTCTTTTCTGTGGGATGACAGATTTCTTCTTTGTAATTTCTCTGTGTTTAAACCTTGCTCTGAATTAAATACTAAACATCCACATGATTGTGATTTTTAATTTAGTTATTCAAAATTAACTATAATAGCTTAATTATAATGGTTAGAGTTGTGTATGTAAAATCAATATTTAAACAAACTCACTCTATTTAATTAGTATTTTATAAAATAATCATTGGGAATTCATGGTATATGTTCAGCATGGCTTTTTTTTTGGTAAGTTTTGTTTAATTGTAATAACAAATAAATTACTAGATAGTTGACACTTGTAATGTATTCATTTTATTGTACCTTTTAGAAATAAAATAATATCTTAAAAAATAAAAACTAGCTCTGGCTCACTACCAACTACAAAACAAAAGTATAGTTTTTTTTTTTCCAGGAAATAACAATCTCAGTTCCAACTCCTCTTTTCTCTCTTTTCATGCCTACCACAATCTAGTGGGAGCAGTGGTGCCTGAGACACTGAGGTCCTGACGTTGATGGTAATATTTATGGTCTGGGTTAAGAGAGATGCAAATGTCTTATGAATTCAGTCAGGAAACAAAGAGTTAAGCTGTCCCTCACTGTGGGGATTCTGAAATGTCATCAGGCACCTCTGCTTCTTAGCTACACAGTGAGGATGTTCATGTCTGCTGCACTGCTGCACAGAGGTTTCTGTTAGACTCCGACAAAATGTAAAGTAAAACCTTGTGCCATCCATTACAGGCCCTCACCAAATCGTTTTCTTGAGTTTTAATTGCATGCGTGTGTGTGTGTGTGTGTGTGTGTGTGTGTGTCCCTCGTTTGTTTGTGCACAATGTGCCAGTGAGCCTCGAACTCCATGGACCTGTCCATGGACCTGCCTGTCTGCTCCCTATTGCTAAGATTACAAGTGCATGCCATTATCACTGATTTGAAAAAAATGTTGGCTCTGGGGCATTTAACTTAAATCCTCACATAGCTAAAGCATTAGATTAAAAAAAAAATCTTAACCCATCTATTTAATATGATTGAAAATATTTGGCTAATTATAATTTATGAGCTTATTAATTTATTTTCATTTTTTCTTTATTAAGTGTTTGATAGTTGTGAGTTATCCTAAACCTCCCAATAGTTCTATGGTAATGGCTTTGAGTCTAGAAACCCAGAACCCATGTAAATCCAGACAAAGTATCTGTAACTCCAGAGCTCCTGTACCAAGAGGGGAAGCAACAGCAGAAGAAGCTCAGAGGCTCTGGGCCAGCATGATCAGTACACACAGTATAGAACAAGAGACCCTGCTTCAACAAGGTGGCAGGTGAGAGCCAGCACCCGACTCTGTACTTTGACCTCGCAACTGCAGTGTCGGAAGGTGTTGGGTAAGGCATGGAAGTGACCCTGTTCACGTCCATGCTCATGGATTCTCCCTGGGCCCTCTCAGCGGGAACTGGAACAGCTGCTGTCTGTTACTTACAGATCATGTTGTCAGCCGCTGCTCCTATTGCCATTCGAAAAGAAATACCTTCTGGCAGCTTGCGCAGGCTTCTGCTAGAGTACCTCTTCTTTATAGCGTGGATATTTAAACATGAACTAACTCTCTGTATGAAACAGCTGTCTAGGAAGCCTGTGCCTTAATTAGCATCTTCTCCCTGGGGATTTGTGCTCAGTAAATTCACTCTTCAGAGAAAGTACAGCTGGTGAGATGAAACAATAGAGCCACTTGTCTACAATTTCATCTTCAGGGAAAACTTGTGAATGTTTGTGTATACAGGTGCCTGTTGGAAGAGCTCATTGGAATCTTCGTATTAGAGGGCAGGCTCTCCTCTGAGCCATTCAGCCCTAAATTATGTTGCAGTGGTGATTCAAACAAATTTTAAAGCAGCATATGGTCTGCAAGGCTCTGGTTTGTACCCTTGTGTCCATGTTTGAGACAGGGTCTCATGTAGTCCATTAGAGTCACACACTCCATTAGAGCCAAGGACGGCCTTGAAATTCTAATCTTTCAGTCTCCACATGCCTGCTAGAGTTAATGGTGTGTACCACCTGCCTGGTCCCTGTGATACTGGGCTGAAAAGCAGGGCTTTATGTAGGCAACCCAAAGGTTTTTACCTACTGATCTGAGCCACAGCCACAGCATCATCTCCTTCTTTATTGAGAGGAAGTTTATTTAAACCCACTTTGCCTCAATTTCCTTCATTATTATTTGGAATTACTTTGATAGGATTTATCATATAAAATTACAGACTTAAACATGCAGCAAGGGCTGGGCCACCTTGTTTCCTGGGAAGTATCTGTTAGTGTGCAAGGCTCATGGCAGGACCTTTTTAGACAATTTCTGAGCAAGTAGTCATAGTGTTTAATAACAGAGAAGTCATTTCTCCAACACATTATATTACACACTCACAACTCAGATGAGGACTTGTTTTTTCATTTTTGTGTGTGTGTGTGTTTGTTTGTTGTTGTTTTGTTTTGTTTTTGTTTGTTTCAAACTGGTAAACTGTTTTTTGTTTTTTTTGTTTTTTTTTTTGGTGTGGCTTTTTTTTTTTTCGCAGAAACTGTCTTCTGGGTTGTTTCCCATTTCTAGCTATTATGAATAAAGCTCTTTTTTTTTTTTTTTTTTTTTTTTTTTTTTTTTTTTTTTTTTTTTTTTTTTTTTTTTTCTTATATGTTTTCTTCTGGGTTGTTTCCCATTTCTAGCTATTATGAATAAAGCTCTATGAACATAGTTGAGTAAATGTCTTTGTTGATATATAAAGCACCTTTAGGGTATATGCCTATGAGTGGTATAGCTTGGTCTTGAGGTAGAGCTGTTCCTAATTTTCTGAGAAAGTGCCAGATTGATTTCCAAAGTGGATGTACAAGTTTGCACTCCCACCAGCAATGGAGGGGCGTTCCCCCTTTTCCACAACCTCTCCTGAATGTGCTGTCCCATGAGTTTTTGATCTTAGCCATTCTGATAGGTGTAAGATGGAATCTCAGAGTCATTTTAATTTGCATTTTCCTGATGACTAAGGACTTTGAGCCTTTAAGTGCTTCTCAGCAATTCAATATTCCTCTGTTAAGAATTTTCTGTTTAGCATTGCACCTCATTTCTAATTGGATTATTTGGTTTGTGAGTGTTTAAAATTCATGAGTTCTTCATATATTTTGGATATTAGCTATGTATTGGATATAGGATTTGTGAATATCTTTTCCTAGTCTGTGAGCTGTGGTTTTTCTGTTGACAGTGACCTTTGCTTTGCAGAAGTTTTTCAGTTTCATAAGGGCCCATTTTTTAATTGTTGATCTTAGAGCCTGAGCTGTTGGTGTTCTGTTCAGGAAGTTGCCTCCTATGCCAATGAATTCAAGGCTCTTCCCCATGTTTTCTTTTAATAGATTTGGTGTATCTGGTTTTATGTTGAGATCTTTGATACACTTGGTTTAGATGTCTCTCAATCAAAGAGTGGTTAAAGAAACTGTGGTACATCTACACAATGGAATTCAGCTATTAAAAACAAGGATATCATGAAATTTGCTGTCAAATGGATTGATCTAGAAAAGATCACCATGAGTGAGGTAAACTAGACCGAGGAACACACACATGGTATATACTCACTTATAAGTGGATATTGGGCATATTATACAGGATAACCATACTGTAATCCACAGATCTAATAAGGAGGACCCTAGGGAGATTGCTTAGTTCTCATTCCGAAGGGCAAATAGAATAAGCATTGGATCAGTTGAAGAAAGGGAAGAGGATGGGAACCTATCATTGTTGTCTTCTGAAAGACTCCACCCAGCAGGCAGCGAATCAAATCAGGCCACAGAGGAAGAGGATGCAGGCAGTCCTGAAAAACTTGTGAGGCAGGGGTCAGTTGGTAGGGGAGGAGTTCTCTGCCTTTCTAGAGAGTAGGGGAGGGAAAAAGAAAGATGGGAGAGGGAGGCTGGGACTAGGAGGAGATGAGGGAGGGGGCTATGATCGGGATGTAAAGTGAATACAATAATTTATATATATATTATTGTATATATTATTTATATATATTGTACACAATATATAAAAATATATCTATATATTTTATAAATAATATTGTATATATTATATATGTATATATACATATAAAATAATGTATTATATAATTATGTAATATTATATATATATATATTTATGAATTAAAAAGTCATATTCCGGAAAAAGAAAATAACGAAAAAAGTAAATTGTCTCCTGTAAGTTAAACTGGCTTTAAACTTACTACGTTGCTAAGGATCACTTTAAACTACTGAGGCTCTACCTTCCCCAAAAAGTGTCAGACCAATAAGCAATTGCCACCATGGGTGGCTTATGTGGAGCAATACAGAAAGTCTCCTCACCAACAGAGTTATATCCCTGTCCTTAAATTTGTTTTCTGATTGTCAAACAGAAGAGAAACAATGTACATGGAATAAGATGTCAAGTGATACATTAGTACTCATACAAATTGTGTTATATGATACTTCAGAATCCATACTCCTTGTCTCTTGTGATATTTCATTTATTTGTACACATTGTGAAAACTTAAAATCAGCTTAATCAAAGCATGTACCTCATTCATCATTTCTCTAAGATGAAAAATTATGAAATATTTTCTTGTAGTTTTTTGAAAAGCACATTGTATTGTGATTTATAGTCACTATAACCAATGACTCACAGCTGATCTTTTATTCTTAACTTAGTAACCACTGGTCACTTTAGCCTTTATCAGATAGTAGCTTTTCTCCAAGTCTGTTGGTCTCCCATTGTCTGAAAAACGATAATCTACTTTCAATTTCCATGAAATGAACATTTTTGATTGCACATATAGTGAGATCTCGTGGTTCTTGATTGGTTCATTCATTTACTATATGATGACTTTGATGATTTACACAAACTGTATTTGCTATTCTTGTGTGTGTATGTGTGTGTGTGTGTGTATGTATATATATATATATATGTGTGTGTGTGTGTGTGTGTTTGTCCTTGCGTGGATAGAGTGTGAGTGTGGCTATCTATATGCATGCATATGGAGAAAACAGGTGAACAAAGGCTATCTTCCTTTACTGCTCTTACCTTACCTTTGAGACAGGTCTCCCAGTGCACCAGGTCTCATGGGTTCAATTATAATGGTGGACCAGCTAACCCTAAGAATCTGCTTGCCTCTAGGTCCTAGCACTGGGGTTAAATATATACAGTATTATACTCATATGGGTGCTAGAAATCTAGTTCAGGTTTTCATGCTTGTGTGGCAAGGATTTCACTGACTGAGCTATGTCCCCACCTTTCTTAGTTACCTTGTCCCACACTACCAAAATATCTCAAAAAGAAAAATTAAGGGAGGAAAGGTCTCTTGGCTCCTGACTCCAGAAAAGCTTTAGTTTGTGGCAGGGAAGTCAGGCAGCCCATCCCATGTACTCTTGCACTGCCTGTGGCTGAGTCTCTTACATTGCAGAAAGCAGAGAGAGAAGGTTTGATCCTTCACAGAATACTAAGAGTAACTTTTACATCACTCAAGCCCCAAGTCTTAAAGGACCCACTGCCTTAATATAGTGCCCCAAGCTGGGACCAAAAAAATAATTGAAACTGTGAGCCTGAAGGGCACATTCAGCTTCACACTGTGACATAGACATTGTTATCAAACTTTATGGCTGTGGTCTCTGAGACCACACTCTTGCAAGGTTTACAGCAGAGGTGGTGATTGGTGTGAAATGTTAGTATTCTTATTAATAGTTGGAATGACATCTCAGACATGGGTGGGAAAAGAAATCTGGAGGTGAATTGGACTCTCTTTCTTTAAACATTTCCATCAGAAAACAGGTATTTAGAGGTAACAATGATGGGCAACTTTAGGCAAAAAGTTAAAGAGCCTTTTGAACTTAAAGAGCCTTGATCAGAAAGAGCTGGCAGCAAGAAACTTAAGAAAAAAATTGCACAATGCAGAATAGAAAACACAGCTGCCTGAAGAATGACTATCAAAGTAAAAAACAGGCACTGATATTTCATTGACCGATGCATTATTTTAGTTGGTAATTGCAATAATGAGGGAGGGTTTATCTTGAAACTGAAACAGTGATATTTTATTTCTGCCATCCTCATTCTCTCTCCTCAGATACCTTTGTGCCCTCAAGAAGCTCAGGTGCAGGAGAAGCACAGTTGTTTTCTAAAGTGGTACATTATGAAGAAGACAATTCCAGACAGTTTTGCAGAAAAATGCTAGTTCAAGCCTCAAACACCTCATTGTGCTGAGGAAGGACAGAAAACAGGAAGTTATTACCATGGTAAAGGAAGAGGGTCTTCACCACAGCCAAGCAATCCTCTCACCTGCTGAGAAGCTGAAATTCCAGCACAGTCAACACTTCCCGTTAAGGAGACAATACTTCCTTTATATCAAAATGTTTTCAATGTTAAAATATCAATAAAGCAAAGCTTAAAGACTTTTCTACTTGCATTTCTGTTTCTGTGATAAAATGCTGTGAAAACAAAATGAAATAGGGGAGAAGAGATTTATTTCTCCTTACAGTTCTAGGTAAAGGTCCATTGCTGTGGGAAAGTCAAAGCAGGAATGTAAAATGTCAAACCCACAGTCAAAAGCAGAGACAATAAACTTGTGAATTCTTGCTTGCTTATCATCAGCTAGCCTTCTCCACTTTTATGTACCTTAGGAGTGGAATGATCCTGTTCATAATGGACAAATTCCCACAGACACACTCACAAACCAACCTGCTCTTGTCATTAAGATTATCCTCACAGGTGAAGCGAGGCTATGCCAAGTTCACAATTAAAGGCTTGAGCAAATATTACCTTGGGAAGGATCCCACTCCTTTTGCTAAGGACCAGCTTAGGCTGGTCAGTGAGTCCCTAGGAAACCACTTTTGTTCACCTCCCTAGCACTGGAATTACAAGGGTTTTTACACAGGCTTTCCCAAGGTCGAACTCAAGTCAATGTGTTTGCATGGCAAGCCCTTCACAGACAAAGACATCTTCTTAGTGCCTGATAGATGGCTTATGAAGCAAGGTCTTTACAGGGTGAACTGTCTTCCCCAACCCACTCCACACATTTTTCTCAGCTCTGATCAAGGCTGGCTGGCTCCTAGCATTCCATGCAGACACACTGAGCTTGCTCTCCTTCCAGGGCCAAAGCAACACCAGATTTGCTCCCAGGGGCATTGTCAGTAATCAGTGGGAGTTACTATGCACATCCCCATACCTACCTCACAGCTTCTATAATAAAAATACATAGATTTCTCATGCAACACTCACTAGATACCATTACTGAGGGATTCCTGTCTGGATAAACTGTCTTAGAGGTGAGCTTGTCACTGACAAACCCTCCCCTGCTCAGGGTGGATAAGTCATTACAGCTTGCTGTGTCATCACAGATTATGGTTTACTTTTTCAGCCAAAGCAGCTAATTGCAACTAGTAAGAATTCTGCTTCCTGCTTGGAGATGCTGCAGAAGAAAGAGCAACACGTTTTTGGAATTTTAACAAGGAAATGGAAAATAGCAAACATACATACAAATAATGGCAAGAAGCAGCTATGGTTTTAGTAAACAGTATGGCCATTTGAATTAAATGATAGTAAAGGTGTCAATCATTGGTTCATGTTACAATTGGTAGTGACAGAAGTCAAAAGAATTATGGAAGCAGGGGCTGGAGAAATGGGCTCAGAGATTAAGAGCACAGGCTGTTCTTCCAAAGGTCCGGAGATCAATTCGCAGCAACCACATTGTGGCTCATAACCATCTATAAATGCAATCCTGTGCCCTCTTCTGGCGTGCAGGCACACATGCACACAGAATAATGTATAAATAATAAATAAATAAATCTTTAAGGGGCTGGAGAAATGGCTCAGAGGTTAAGAGCTCTGCTTGCTCATCCAGAGGTCCTGTGTTCAATTCCCAGCAATCACATGGTGGCTCACAACCATCTCTAATAAAATCTAGTGCCCTCTTCTGGCATTCAGGTATACATGCAGGCAGAACATTGTGTACATAATAAAAATAAATAAATCAGCTAGACACATGGAGGCCCTTGGTTGAGGTAAAAAAGTCATCCTTCATTGCTCTCAGTCTTTTATGGTGAGGCAGGGTAGCTCAACTGAACCAAAAATGTGTAGAAAGGGGTTATTCTCACAAACCAGCTCACTCCTGGGATGCTCACTGTCTGCCTTCACAGGCACCTACCATGCACACCTAGAATTTTACCTGTGCTCTAGTGATCTGAACTATAGTCTTCACTCTTCCATGAGATGCACTTTATTCGCTGAGCCATTAGGACATTCCACATGAGCTTTGTTAGGGCAAGAACTGTGCTTCCCACATTCTTGATTCCTTTGTCTCATTCTGGTTGGACACATGGGTTCACCTGCTGTATAGTCTTATTCTTAGATATCATCTTGCTGTTTTTTTACATGACAGTTCTACTGTGTGACATCTAATTTCTTTATTTAAATTTTCTTTCAATTGTCAAAACATGGACAAACAGAGCCTACCAAAACTCCTGGATGATCCAAGCCACCGCTGAGTAGAAAGGAAAGAGAACATCTCTGCTTGCTCCATAAGCATCAAGGATGTGGAGCAAAATGCCTCAGAGTTTTCTAAGACATCACTGCAGTGTTGGTCCATTTCTCTCATTTTTCTGCAAGGTTGCTTTCTCTTTCTTTCTTTCTTTCTTTCTTTCTTTCTTTCTTTCTTTCTTTCTTTCTTTCTTTCTTTCTATCTTTCTTTCTTTCTTTCTTTCTTTTTTTGTTTCTTTGATTCTTTCTTTCTCTCACCCTCTTTCTTTCTTTTGTTCTTTCTTATTCTTACTTTTTTTCAGTATTTAAGGAAAAAATAACTTCTGAGTACATCATGACTGACCATGAAAGTGCATAAAATGTGATTAAGCACTGGATTACCTGTACACTATGAAAACAAAGAACACTAGGCAGACTATGATCGTTTAGTATGCTGATTTAAAGCCACTATTTTAGTCTCAAAAATGAAAAAAAATGTTAAGTAGGATGAGGTTCTAATGTCCTAATGAATAGGATAGTGAACAGTCCTTTTTAGTTCATACATGAATGTTTATGTGTGGTATGCACATATGGGTGCATGCATGCTCGTATGTATGTACTTTTACATTAGAGAGTGGATGGATTTTCATGCATGCAGAGCTCAGAAATTGACACCTGGCCTCTTCCTCGATTAAACTGTACACATTAGTGAGGAGGCAAGGTCTCTTGCTGAAGGTATTTTAATTAACCAGCTTGCTCTGGGCATTCTGTCTCAGCCTCCCAATTTGCTAGTATTACAGAAAGACCAGCATGCCCTCCAGGCTATAAACTGGGGATCCAAATGCTGGCCCTTGTGTTCATCCTCGGTTCCATACACCAAGTGCATTATCCACTGAGCCAGCTCCAAAGGTGAGAAGTCCTAATGGATAAAGCAACTATGAGACAGAGGCAGCATTGTCTCCTTTCTCATTGTTTTGACTGAGCAAGAAGCATCTGAAGGATTGAAATTTATTTCATTCTCCATTTGAGAGTATACAATCCATTGTGGTGGGTAAGTCGTGGAGGCAGCAATAGTGAGCTGCGGTTGCTCATATCTCTGTGGGCCAGGAAGCAGGGAAACTGGGACTAGACACATTGCTGTATCCATCCCCAAAGCCTGCCCTACACCTACTAATTTTTTTCCCCTGACTTTTGCCTTCTAAACATTCCACAGTATTCCCAAATTGCTACATTTTATTTTCAAAACCATGAAAGATTTTCAAGTCGTAGACATCCATATCTGTCCAAGAGGTTTGGCAACCTACACCCAGGCTATATTTCCTCACACTTCTGGGCAGAAATGAATCTTGGGGCTAAAGACTACAGAGTCAAGCATAAGCCAAGGCTGGGGTGGGGGAGTCCCAACTGAAAGTGAAATCAATGTGCAACTATTTCTAAAAGCCTGGTTAGTGACAAGCATGTAGAGCTGTATATAACTGCAAAATTTCAATTGTCGACACATCATCCCTTTTTCTCTCATGTGCCTATATTTAGAAATATCTAATCTCTTCCTTAAACTTAATATTTTTGTGAAGAAGATGCAATCATTTAAGGAAATCTCAGCTCATCCGGTATTACTGTCTGATTCTTAAATTGATGACAGGCTACTCCCAAAGTGGACTGAAATTTTGTTTTGTTTTGCTTTAATACAGATAATCTGTCAACAGCAATCATGGTTTATTGTTTTGATGTCTTTTTTAAGAAAATGATACATGATTGGAGAGGTTGTGGTTAAGAGCACATGCTGCTTTTTTTAGAGGATCCAATTTAGTTCCCACCATGCATATCTAGCAGCTCACAACTGCCAGCAACCACAGCTCTAGGGGATCTGATGTCTCTGGCCCCTCTTGGCACTTTCAATCCTATGTACATACCCACCCACCCACACACACACTCACACACATATACACACACATAACTGAAAATTAAGATAAATCTTAAATTTTTCCATTCAATAATCCTTGAGCCATGTGGAGAGGGGAATAATATAAATGTCTCATTTAGTGATGAGCAGTCTTGTTCCTCAGTTTCTGAACAATGATCAGCAATGTGTATCATATTAGTTACTATTTATTGCAAATGATATTCTGATGGAAGTTACCAATCTATGGCTGTAGAGATAAGGAATTCAGAAGGATGCTAGATATAATTGCCATTTACCAAGCTAATTGTAGTGGGTTCTCACCTAGACTATGATCTCTCTGGCCATGTAACAGTATACATGAGTCTTGTTCTGTGGTGGAAGCTTTAAGTACAATTAAATAATATCAAGAATATCAGATGTTTAGCCCCATAACAATCATGCCATTATAAAAAGGGGAGAGAAGACTGTAAGACCCAAAGGTTGTTCTCATTAACTGGCAGCAACTGTGGCTGCTTGTGTGTGACCTACACATGACTGAGTAAAAATCCTGTACAGAAAGGAGAGATGCTGAGCTGCATTGGCAATTGAAGTCTGTTGGGGTAGGTAAAGCCAGTTATCCCCAGTAAGGGAGTCCATGCTGCAGTTCATGGCTCCACATGCATGCCTATAATGGCAGTACTGACTGTGCTCAGTGAGGTATGAGAAAAAGAGATAAAGTCATGATGAGTAAATGGTAGACAGGGGCCTGAAAGGAGTTGGAGGGATTGTCAAGTATTGAGAAAATTAAAATGCATTATACAAGAATGAAATTCTCAATGAATGTATAAACAAAGAAATTATCCCTAAACTGATGGTTGATTAAAATTCCAAAGCAGCCTGAGGATGTGGTGTCATGGAGATTCTTCCTACCGTCTTACTGGTTGAGAAAATTTTACTAGTTAGATATAGGAACATCTAGTTTTCATATGGACCCAACCTGCATACATTGTGGGAGGTAGAATATGCAAACTGTAAGCATTTAATATCCAAGTCAAACACCAGCCTCCTCCTTTTCATAGATACCAACAAACACCCTACAGTGACACGGTCTGTGAGTCCCTCGCTAACAGACAATGCCAATGCCCGATTAATACATCTGGAAAGTGAGTTTAGCTAACAGAAAATCCCAATGCCAGGATAGCTCTCCCTGGAAATGAGTTTATATCAAACATATATCCAGTTTCCCATGCCCTTCTCTGCCTCCTGCCTGGGCATCAGAGACCTCTATGCAGCAGGCTTGTGCTGTGAAATCCCCACGCCATCTTCAGAACACTATACGAACAGACTCCAAACCACATGAACTCTGATTCCTTTCTTCAGAGCCCCTGCCAGAGCCTATCCCAAGTTGTTGCCTTATTGTCTGTTTGTCTATTGCAGTAATAACTCTTCTACTTATTAATAAAAACTCCTCATTCCCATAGTAATTTATTTCAGTGTCCTTTTAAAGGCCTTCCCCATCAATAACACAACATAGACTAATAGAACCTTGCCCCCAGTAAAATCTGTGCAAGACCAGCATGAGGCAAAGTCTTCAAACAGGGTCAAGGCTAGAGCTGGGTCACACAAAACTTGTTTTTGCTTTGTTTCATGCTATTTGGATTTTCACTGAGGCGTAATGTATGGTTATATTAGAAAGAGAACTTGAGTATTTAGTAAGATGGCCCACCCACTTTCACAGATGGATGCATCCAGATCAGGAAACTGAACAGTGCAGAACCTCCACATTGCTGCTCATGCCCTTATTGTCACTGACATTCTAGGTTAGCTACTTCTTTGCCTTAAAATAGCAGTGACTCACTTAGCAAAATTTAAAAACTTACAAATGGATCTTAGATTATGGGACTCTTTTACAGGAATTTTATTTTAGCCCTGTGGGATTTATTAAGTTTAAATTTAGCCAATATAGAAGACATACTTAAGCTGCTTAAATGGACTATATGAGAGCATCTAACTTTACTAAGGAAGAAGCAATGTGGAGGAAAGTTGAAGGTAGCCTTAATGCCGATGCCTCACAGAGAACACAAATTCTTGAAGGGAAATCAGACTTCTACCCTCTTTCTTTAAAATCTTTCTACTTAATTTTTTAATATATTTTAGCATATTATATCCCCTTACTCAAGTTTTCTAGAACCTCTCAAACCTCTCTATTTTCCCAAACTTAATCTCTTTCTCTTACCTTCTCTCTCTCAATTAAAGGGATAAAGAAAAATAAAAATGAAATCAGAGAAACTCAAAAAGAAAAAGAAAAAAAAAACAAGATAATAAAATTAAGCACAACACACACACACACACACACACACACACACACACACACACACGGGTGTGCCCATGTGAATGAACAAGCAAGCTAGAATGCAGAAAATGGGGGAGAGTTTTGTGCTGGTGAACTGAGTACCGAATATGCCCTGGAGTGTGGTTGATATACCCAGTGACACTCCACAGGAGAAAACAGATTTCCCCTTTTGTAGAATGCATCAATGGTAAAAACTTCTTTGTTATGGCTGAGATTTAGTGTCCTTTTCCTCTTCACAGTGCTGGGGTTTTGTCTGCTTTGAATCTGTGCAGGTGTTAAACATGCTGTCACACTATCTGTGAGAAAGGTATTAAAGAAATCGCTATCCTCAAGTAACATGCAGAGTACCTTCCAGCACTATGAATGCTAGTCAGTAGGGATGATGATTCTAGCTGGATACCAGGTAGAGTTCTCTGTTTTCTTGACATAAGTAAATGTTGACATGTGTATCAGTCTTGATGTATCTCAAAAACACTGTTTCCTTGGACAACCACCACCTCTGCCTCTTACAATCTCTCTGCTTACCATGAACACTGGTTTTAAGACCAGGCAACAAGTGTTCTGCCCGTGATGTAAGGGAGTTTGGAGACAGCATTCTTAGTAGAGGATTCCTTGAGTCCACAGACCAACAATGCTGTTTTTTTTTTTTTTTTTTTTACTCATGTAACTACAACCCCAGGTGAATTCTGATTAGATGCAGCATAATTTAACTTTCTCGTTGCAGAGGAAATGTATCTGCTCAAAACAACCAAAGAAGAATTTATTTTGTCTCACAGGTAAAGAGGAAGTCTATCATGCTAGGTGACTCATGGCACCAAAGGTGCTCATGGCTTTGTATTCTTCATCAGAATCCACTAGAGATGGATGTCTGTGCTCAGTTTACTTTCTTCTTTCCATAGAAAGCACATGAAGTGAGGGTACCCGAACTTAGAATGAGTCTGCCCAAATCATTAACCTAGTCTAGAAAGTTTCTTAAGGGAATCCCAAAGTACAAAGTACGTGTTTCCTTCAAGTTGTCAATCAAGACTGAGAGCATATGTGGCACTTTTTACTCTGGTGTAATAAGATGTCCTCTTTGAATCATCCCAGTATCCATGGCTACTACAGCAGGCCAACCCAGTAGCAACTAGGTCTATGATAATATTAATGGAACTACTAACACTTCCTAGGAGACACAACTCTAGAGAGCTACGAGACCCTCATATAAGATTTTATTTCTTGTTCCTCTCACTTCGCACAACTATGAATGGTTGTGGAAGGTGCTAAAGCATATGGGTATAGAAAAAAAGATAAATTAAAAACAAGATTTTGTCATGCAGTTCTCTGGAGGTTGCCATCAATGGTTGACTGTGCCTTTGTGGTGACCCAACTATTTGCTGGTGGGATATTATGAGATGCAACTGTTTAGGGCTCATTCATGCTTGTACAAGTAGTCTTTTACATGTGCTCGGTAAACAAGCCTTAAAAAATCATTGGTCTATCAAGTTGGACTTTGGAGTAATCGACTTTGGCCTTTTGGTGCCTACCTGAAGTGAAAATGAGTTTGATTCTTCCCAGGAAAAGTTAATGCAACACCATCCAGATACAAACTGTGAAACACTATAACAGATACCTGATGGACAGTTTAACCTTCTTTCTAAATAAGGCATTCTCCAGAGTAACCAACTTGCCAAACATAAAGCATAACAGCAAGGTCTTGGTGTTATGATCTTAAACTTCCAGAGTCTCCATCTCCATTCCCTTATGAATCTGATATTTATTATTCATACAGAAAAATAGAAAAGCAAGAAAAGGAAAATTAGGTTGGGTCACTTAAGACTCTACTCACAGAGGAGAAAATAAGGGGAAGAAAGCAGGGTGGGGCCTTAGATGTTTAAGAATGCTGTTTTAAATGTATCTAAAGCACTTGGAGCATTGCCAGCCAGGGTGCAGTGTGGCTGTAAGTAAATATCTTACAACATAGGCACTTAGCAGGACAACATGCCTGATGCAGTACACCTGCAGGCATGAGGAGAAAGCTGGCCCACTCAGGGGAAATAAGTTTCCAATAAGCTCTTTCTATTCCTTCCCACTCTGTCTTTGATTTATTGCCCATGTTACACTCTGCCAGGACAAAAGCTTCAGCTTTCTGCATGAAATGATATTCCAGACTCCACTAACTATATTCGTAAGACAAGGGCAGCCAAGAAAATTAAACTTTGAGCACAGAGATGGGCTGTTATTTGAAGCTAGCGAGAAATTATGGGAGGATTATTACCTTATCAAAACACATTCCAGCTACGAAACAAGAACTGAGTTCCTTGGTACCTTTAGCAGTGTGCTAATTTATCTTCCTCCTTGCAAGGATTTAGACTTTCATTGCCAATTTATTGAAAAGCCTGACAAATGTCAGTGGCCTAAGTTACAGGACATCCAGGCTTACATAGTTATTGCTAGGAGAGCTGGGAGTCAGGACCTTCAGAGGAAAATTACATGTGCTGTTCCTTTGAGTTTTATTGTTCTACTTTCATTTGAATAATCAACTTGAATGGTCAATTTGATCTCCATCTTTTTGAAGTTCCTTCTGAAAAGGGAATACAAACATACACAAAACTTATTCATTACCATAAGGAGCCACATTCTTTCCTTTGTTTTTGCTTGTTTGTTTGTTATAATATAGCATATTTTATGTACACTGAATTGCCTCAGTCTTTTAACATTTTTGTATGTCTCTATCTGTGTGTATGTGCTTGTCTCTGTGTGTTCAGGTATATACACACCACAGTAGACATACAAGAGTTAGAGGAAATTCTCAGGTATGGGTCCTACCCTTCCATATTTTTTGAGGCAGGATCTCTTGTTCTGTGGTGCATTTACTAGATGAGCAGGTCTGTGAGCTTCAAGGGAGCCTGATGTGTTCAGCTTCCCTTTTTTACCACAGTTGCACTGGGAATAAAGACCTATGCTTGTACTAGTGCAAGTGTTTTTATATGGGTTCTGGGAATCTGAACCAGGGACCTCATGCTTGCATAGACTGATCCATTCCCCAGCCCTGCGTCTTTTAAAGTATTACCTCCTTGAATCTTTTTTTCCCATTCTTTAGTAAATACTCCAAGGAACTGGAAGTAGGGATCTAAATGCATATTTGCACATCCATACCTATACCAGCTACACAAAACAGGAAAAGAGAAGCAACTCAACTGCCACTGCATGGATGAAAAATACATATACAGGGGCTGGAGAGGAGGCTCAGTGGCTAAAGAGCACTTACAGCTCTATCAGAGGACTCCAGTTCAGTTTCCACCACCCACATAATGACACACAACATCTGTCATTACACTTCCTGGGGATTTAAGCCCCTTCAAAGGCACTGTAGCATGCTCATAGTGCACTTACATACAGGCAAAACATTCATATGCATAAAAGAATAAATAAATTAGAAAGAATATTGAAATATACATGCTGAAATGGTAATTAGTTGTCAAGGAAGTTACCACAAAAGCTACACTATGGATGAAACTTAAAGATGATGCTAATTAGACCAGTCGTTAAAGTACGAATTCTGTATGATTCACCTTATGTGAGACAGTTAGAGCAGTGAAGTTCATAGGACGGAGCTCAACAATAGAGCAACTCTCTACCCTTCATGTAGCCCTGAGTTCATACAGCTCTATGGAAGGAAGAAAATGAGAGAGAGAGAGAGGGAGGGACCAAGGAGAGCTCCCTTGAATCTTTAATGTACAGTGAGAGGGAAACATTAATCAAAATTAACAGCAAGAGAATGGCTGCAATCCATTTTCGTTATTGTCTGTAAACTTTAGAAGATTTTCTGTAATTTATTTTAATACCTTGAAGTAAGGTTACTATCTAGTTGAATTCCCTTCTTTCAGTCATAAGTGTGTTTCAGTGCACTACAAGATGAGATATGAGAGTAAGCACTGACAAAGACGGAACATAAGCACATGCCTTTAAGAAGGGTCTTTTACTTGAAAATATCCTGATGTTTGTTGAGGCTATTTAAAAAAGGAAACTCTCAAGGAAAGTTGTTCTAAGTGTAGTCTGTTTCTCCTGCAGAGACTCTGAGGAGGTAAGTCAGTGGCAGTGTGTTCTGTAATATGTGTTCACAGTGGATGAAGGTAACAGTGACTATCCATTTGTATAATTCACCGCTAAGCATATGCTTCAGGAGGGCACCCAAAGCATCCTTTGGGTGGGAGGAGGAGGAGGAGGAATAGTTCTTGTAATGGACAGCTAAGCAAGTGGTTCAGGAGGACAACCAAAGCATCCTTTGTGTGAGGAGGAGGAATAGTACCTATAATGAACTGCTTAGAGAGTGGTTCAGGAAGACACCTAAAGCATCCTTTGTATGAGGAGGAGGAGGAATAATTCTTATAATGGACTGCTAAGCAAGTGTTTCAAGAGAAACTGAATGTATTCTTTATGGAAGGAGGAAAAATAGTTCTTATTCAAATGAGATTTACATAAGAGTGTTGTTGCAAGGAATGGAGGTAGGCAGAGGAAGAGGCAGCTTCAAACCAAAGCAGTGACACTTGCAAAGACCCCAAGGGAAACAGAATAAGATGCTTTTGGTGATATAAATATAGAATAGAGTAAATGCAGGTACAGGCTCCAATTTGGTATGTTGATATTAAGAACACAGAACTCAGAGGAAAGTAAGAAGCTGGGAAGGGCTAGACACTGAGATAGAACCAGGGACAATAGAAAGCTGTGGGGGAGCAGTGGCCTCAGCATATTTGAATCTTTAAAAGACCTCTTGGTCAGAATGTATAATATACACATGTAAAGATTAGAGAACTCACTAAATACTGGTGCTAATTTGCTTCCAAGATTATGGTGACTAGAGCAAAGATGACTGAAGTGGGAGTTGGTTGAGAGCTGGGATATGACTCACTTAGTAAGGTATTTTCAGTTAGCGTGAGGACTAAAGTCCAATCCTCAGAGCCTGTGCAGAAATACTGGGTGCTGGAGAACATGCTGCCAATCCCACCACTGAGATGGCAGAGACAGGCATGTCACTCAGGCTGGCTAGCCAACCAACTAGCTGAGCCAGCAAATTCTAAAACATCAAAAGAGCAGTTCAACAAAAATCAAGGTGAACAGCTCCTGAGGAAAATCACCTGCACTGTCATCTGGTTTCTAGATGTATATATTCACCTGCATGTACACACACACAGGCAGAGAAGGAGAGAGAGAGAGAAAGAGAGAGAGATCTCATTTCACATTTGCTAGAAATTTACTAATTAGCATATCTGGCCAGTGAGATTCTATGGACATTTGTGGATGACAAGTACTGTACCGACCCCCCCCCCAACCCATTCTATACATCTTCAGTGAAGTACATGGCAGCAAGCTGCTTCTATAGCAGCTTTTGATATATTTTGATATATCAAAATATCATTATCAAAATACATACTTTGATAAATATTATCTTTGGTGATTCCTGTACCTTATGTCATTATGCTCTGCCCCTCTATCACTCTATTGTACAAATGTCTTCCATTTCTGTCAGGTGTTCTTTTGTACTGCTTTCCCCATGGGACTCAGCTGCCATTTCTTTTTTTTTTTTAATTTTTTTAATTTAACTTTTATTAAATACACTTTATTCCTTTTGTATCCCCCCATAAGTCCCTCCCTCCTCCCCTCCCGGTCCCA
>REGO01000381.1:937217-967756 GCA_010120015.1 Rhombomys opimus | reverse complement strand
GTTCTTCTCAATGCAGTTTATTCAGGAACCTTGAGCATTCTTCTGACCCTGGGGAAAGCCAGCCCACAGCTTAAAATAGCCTCTGGGTAGCCAACCCCAGCGTGCCTCGTGGGCAATGCAGATAGGTCCACATACACGGAAGGAAGCCAGATCCTCAGCCTTAGCCAAATATGGAGTTGTGACAGAGAGCACTCACTATCGGGAAGGTGGAAGGCGGAAACCAGCTCCATCTTTAAGGCGAGGTATTACGCAGCTCAGCTGCCATTTCTGATGACCATTCCTAAAAGCAGAAAGCTGAATGCTTGACCCTGAGAGCAGGCACAGAAAGAGCCTTAGAGACAAACTCTGAGACCTTTCTAGCTTAGGACAAGAGTCTGGTCTCTTTGGAGACCAGAGCTAGTATTTGCCAACTAAGCCAATCCCAGATGCTTCCAGAATGATGTGACATGGTGTTTTCTGCTTTGATAAGCTAACTTTGACAAAATATCACATACAGAAGAGAACTTCCCAGTAAATGTCCTTAGGGAGGCTTAAACAGCATATCATATATGGTTGATTATTTAACAAAACCTATAATTTCAGCTTGGAAATCATTTTGACATGGAATTGTGAGGCTAGTTCTACCATTTCCAAAGCACCTGCATTTCCATTGAGAAGTTCTATCCTAGTTTGACTCCTAATCATATTTATATTTAGGCTTTGGACTTTGCTTGGATGTGCTATAATTCTACTTGCTGTGCTTTATTAAAAAAAAAAAAAACTAGCTCCATTTCTTTTTCTCTTCATTTTATGAAGTATTTTTAATTATATTTGCTAATATCGTCTTCCACATCTGATCTTTCTTCATGAAAATTCCTTTAAATATTAGACACCCTATTTTAAACTTATAATTTTCTTTTTTGTTCCTGTATTATCTGATCATTCAACACACCCATTCATCCCTGTTCAACACCTTGAGTAGTTTTTCTGATTCTGTCTTCCAAATTCAATGTCTTAAAAATCTCTTCTATCAAAGTTTCAAGATTTTTTCTAACTATTTATAAGGTTCATTTTAAAGAAACATCATTTTATGTCATAGATATACATATTCTCCTGTGTCTATAAAGATGTTGTATATGTTACATATACATGTTAATGTAGATATTGTACATGTTTGTGTGTATATCTACACATATACTTGCACTACATGAAAGGATAATTTTAATTTTTTCTTCATTTCCATCCAATATTTGATTTCTGTACCTGGAATTCTCTGAACTTGGTATTCATTAAATGGCAATAAGAGCTGGTCAAAGATCTCCAGAGATCCACCTGTCTCTAACTTCCAGCATTGAGGTTACAGTCACATGCCACACACAGAATATAGTAGATCTGTGGTCCTTCTGTTTGTGTGAGTCATCTCTTAAGTTCCTCTGAAGACTTATTTTATTTTCTTTAGTTTTCTGCAACATTCTTTATTCTTATGTTTGTGAATATCTTAGCTTGTTTATTTGATTATTTTATTTCTCATCTTGGAAGTTTTTTTGGGCACAGGTTTTTTTGTTTTTTGTTCACCCATATGACTGAGACACTACATATCAGATAGGAAGTTCATTGTGGGCTGATCATATTAGTGAGCAGGTACCATTGCCTGGGGATCATATGGGGAAGTGATTTTTCAATGGGAATATTTCTAAAGGCCTAGACATGTACTGTTCATTCTTCTGTGAAAAAAAAAAAAAAGAAAAAAATGTTCTTTTTTTTTCTTTATTGAAGAAGAAAAGTCAGAAAAATCAGACTGGGATCCCAGGACTCAGTGTACAGAGTGTACTTCATGTCTAGTAAATGCCGTATCTACAATGAGACTTCTCAACTGGCTAAGTGAAAGTTGAAGGTGGAAAGAAAAATGTGGTTTATCTTCTTGGACTAATTTTCTGTATGTTTTTCTTGGACTGAGATTTGACATCTCTCTACATACACACAACCTGATTTTCCCCCATTCCATGTTCAAGCCAAACATTAGAGTGAGCCCAGAAGCCCCATGATAAGCAGTTGTGGTGAATCCAGCAAGCCTGGACCTGCTTGGATTAAGCTACACACAGCTCTTAGCCTAATATACTTAGTGACTTGGCTTCAACATAGAATTGAATGTATGCCCCTTTCGAAGCAATGGGGTTCCCCCAAAGCCTTCAGTAATCACCCTTGTGTGGCTGAACACCTCTCATGCATATCCCAGAGCTACGGTCAGTTCCGTGATGCAGACTATGCAGGATTTGGATGCTGGCACAGCAAGGCAAAGTAATTTCATGGAAAATTCCTTATTTACTCATTTATAACTAAGAATGATGGGTGTGTGTATTACTAATATTAAATGCATCTTGAGGAAGGATGTGTGCAATGAACAGAGACCTACATAACCTTAGCCTATCAATAAAAATAGAAAACAAGTCACATGCTTTCCCTAGCAACCAACTCCTCTTCTTCTTCTTCCTCCTCCTAGCATTTTCAATTTTTTCTAAAATTTCTTTATATAATTTTGGAAGTTTGGAAACAGAGTTAATAAGTTTGTATAATTATCCATGTTGAAACAAGGCCCTGCATATTTATATGTGGTTTGTCTGAATATGGCTAAGCCTTATTATTAACTTTCAAATCACTTTTTAGAAGATTCATCCCTGCTTTATGCTACTCTAATGTTTCAGCTTGAACAGGACTCTCAAACTATGCTAGCTCCTTTCACAGCCAGGGGCTGTAGCTGTGCCCTACAACATGTGTGACAGAAATTTTCACCAATGAAGAAGTTTTCTTCCTTCCAGATTCCTGTGTGCGTTTGTGTGTGCCACAGTCGAATTACCAATGAGCTCTGTGGTAATCTCTTATTATTTTATGCTAACAACACATTTCTAAAATGTTTCACTGTTGGTTCCTTCTCACTCATAATTTCAAACTGAACCTTCTTTAAAAAAATGTCTCTTATGTGAAACATTGAGGTCAGCAAACACAGGAATGGCCAGTGACCTGTTTTGGCACTGTCCAAGCACACTGTTCTTCCAATGTTAATATGCATGTCAGCACAGCCTGAGACACTTACCTGCAAGAACTATCTACACCCTTTCCCCAAATCTGAGCAATTCACAAAGCAATCAGTCAGCAGCTTTGGACCCCTGCTGCAACCTGCGGCATGTTCACCCTCTTCTGACCAATAGAGGAAGCTTTACATGACCTTAAGGAAGATCAAATTTAGACAGGCTCTCTGCAATCATACTCTCAGATCTGCTCTGAACTTGTTTTGGGTTTATGTGTAAAAAGGCAAAACTGTTGTGAAGTAAACTTTTAAGAAGAATCCCATATAACCAAATAGGCATATTATTAAAATCAGATGCATTTGGGAAGGGAAAATCAGAGCAGAAAAATGATTATATAATTTAACATTTCTACCAAAATATAACCCCTCAATTTATGCCGCTTAGAAACTCCTTTATTCTCTTCAAAATCCAGACAAAAAGAGACCCCCGAGAGTTACTTGGAATGCTGGAGTATCTTCAGTCACATGGCTCATATCTCAAGTTTGACCACTTATTTATTTCTAATCTTTATCACTGTTTTATTTTTGGCTAGTTTCTTTCAATATTTGACAATTTCCATATGTGTGTGTGTCTGTGTGTGTGTGTGTGTGTGTGTGTGTGTGTGTGTGTTTCATTACATTTTTGAGTAACGGGCCTTGAAACAGTCACCCTAAACTTAGATCAGTAATAACATTATCACTAGAGATAGTGTTGGGTTCAGGCAGCCAACACTCTGTTCTCCACAGAGCAACTCCACAAATACTCAAAAAAACCTTGGGTGGTGGTGAGGGGTGGCCTGTCATAGGAGATAAGCACACTGTATGCACAGAAGGATGAAGAGAGAGTACAGACATCTACATGCCAAAGCACTGAAGAGCAAAAGAAATTCATGACCATTCTAGGTACACTTGCTGCCACAAGGAAAATGAAGTGCACATAAAAGGGTTTGAGTTAGCACCTTCTTTTCCATCTCAAGATGTAAATGTTTACAGGTCCAGTTCTGCAAGGAGAATAACAGCATGACTTTTATTTGAGAAATGCTTTCTTTGAACAGATGACAAACATTTCCTTCATCCTTAAACCTATAATTAGATGTTTAGTCCCAAAGTTAAATAGACAATTCCCTAATCTTTGCACTCCAGCATTTTAAAAAAGATCCAGGTGGTTCAGTTTGTGGCCAGCTAGCTCTTTGGTGCATTCTGTAATAACTCTATGTTGCATTTATCCCCACAACTTTCATCAGAGTTCTCCAAACCCTATAAAAACAGGTTCTTACTAATCCCTGAAACCTGCTTGACTAACAATTACCCTAAATCTACAGATGAAAAAAAGGGGGTACCTCGAGTACCTGACCCTCCCATCTCCACCCTGTTTTCAAACCTCTGAGCTTCACAAGGGAAGAAAATAATTTGAGGCAGACTACAGTGATAAAAAGCAACCTTGCTTGAAAAAGAACCAAGAAATTGCTCAGTTCTAAGAACATTTCTTAAGAGTTGATTAAACTAGGAAAGTACAAAGTGAGAAGAACCAGAAGCTTTTAGAAAATACAGCCACAGAGCAGCTGATCAACAGTCCCAATCTCCACCTCTGCGCATGTGCCAAAGGTGGCTCAATGGAACTTCAGAGAGACTACCCTGAGGAACAGTAACACTCAGTTCTGCCTCCACTGGTGCCCAAGTTTATTCAGAAGCCTTTGTTCATTAACACACCAGGAAGGAAGCATACCCTCTTCCCAGAGTACTCCATTGCAATCCTGTGACATTGTTTCCTCTAGAGAGCTGGAGATTGGGGAAAGGCGTTGCTCTTTAAATGACAAACGGACCTTCAGGTTGTACTTCTTTTGGGTAAGGCCCACTGGAGAAACTTGTAAGTAGTCGTCAAAAATTGCTGAGTTTACTCTCTGCGGAAGGCCTGATGCTAGCAATTTTTTTTGCTCATCCTAACACTAAATTCTCTGCCTGAATGTGTTCACTTCTTCCAGTTGTTCGAACATAGGACTCTGACCTAGAACCTGTAGCTATGAGGAGAGTTTCCTCCAGGAGTATGCATGTCTATCGCCAAACCCCTTTGCTTTCCCTGGGGCATGCACTGATTGGAGAATGACATGGTCCAGTGATAAAACTTTCTTCTGTGAAAAAAGTTCCTTAAAAGATCCAGAACTTATGGAACCTATGTGTACTTTGTCATGGGCCATTTTTAACATCTTCCATAGCTTCACTTGGTCATCTTTGTTTCTGAGCTGACATCTTCATGACCGACAAATAAAACCTTTTGGGGTATATTAACTTGAGAGGCCATGACCTCTCACCAACCAAATGACTGAGTCCCAGATAATATCTGCTTTAACCACCCTACCTAATATTTCCTAGTGTTTTGGTGAAGTGCCTTAATTGTAATTTTCTTGGTTCTGTTACAATAAAAATGTCACCAAACTGTAATGTTATCACATTGTAACATAAAAATTGAGGTACCTAAAATCTGTGTTCTGTGAATACTCCCTGTTCTGTGACTCAGTCACTCATAGTTAGCTCTAGGAACAAAATGCCTAATGTCATTTTTTAGGAGAGAGTTGAGTTTTTAAGTTGGTACCTCCCTCTTTTTATCTTTTCTTTTCACTGCATCAAAAGGCTAACCCATTGTGTTTGGTTACAAAATCTTCACATGGACTCCATGGGGACTTCCTACACTTGCTAGTTGTGTGATACTTTTTCTTACTACAGGCAAAATACATATTTCAACCAGAGAACATTCTGTGAGTTGAGATGCTTTGAGCAATAGTGATAATATTAAGATGAATCAAATGCATTTCTTTACTTCATGAATTTTCTGAAAGTAATACTTTGTTTTTCTATTACATATACATTTATCCTTATCTAGTACATTTTTAGGTGTTATCAATAAAATGTGTATATTGAAGATTAATATTTAATGTGGCCACATTTGGAGGTGAAAATTAATATCAGTTGTTACACTAAGAATAGAATCTACCTCTGTGTGGAGACACACCATTACATCCTAACCAAGCGTTATCTAACTGGACTGGCCACTCAACTGTCCACGGGACCACCCCTCAGGAAGGCTGGTTCACATTAAATCAAGTTAAGAGATGGAACGTTTAATTATTCCTTTAAAGACATAATATATCTTTCTTTTCCAGAATCCCTTAGTGCAGCTCCATAATTGCCATGAAGTTATGTTGGATCTGTCCTCTTTTCTGACACTGTAACTCTTACATTTTCTTCTGTTTTGTCCTTTCTTTCAGATGCTGGTAGAGCTCACTAGTCCTTTTTCGACATTCCCAGCTTTCTTACTTTTTTTCTTTTTTTGCCATATGGCCAATCTCCACACCTAGCTCTAAGAGCATGTCTCTCTCTCGTCATCTTCCTTGTCTTTGTTCTCTGGGCAACTGCCGAGAGTACAATTTGCCTGCTTTGGAGTTTTGTTTTAGATTTTAGTTAAGTTATCTTTGAGCTTCTTTTTGAGCTCATTCTTGACTACGTTTAAAAACCCCAAAGGGAAGATCAAATTCCACATTTATGAAAAGATGTCATAAACTATATTCCCTAATTCTAACCGAATTAGAATACTTCAAAGAAAATAAAAAACACAAGAGGAATTCAGAATTCTCCTTCTTTCTCTCTCTTCCTACTATCTCTTTCTCTCATGCTCAATCCTGCTCTTTCATTCTTCCTCTCCTTCTTCTCCCATTAATGTAAAAACATATCACAAATGGTGGTCAGCAAAATAAGAGAATGTCACCAGAAAATAGCCTGTTTGCCAACACTTGATTTTGCACTAGTCTTCAAACACTGTGAGGAAATGAGTTCCCCCCTTAAGCCACCCAGTCGTCAGCATTTTGCCTGAAGCCCTCACAGACTAAGACTATACTCAATAGTTGTTTTTAGAGTTAATTATATCTCGTATTTCATTAGCTTCATTTCTAAATAAGGCTGTGATTACTGTTCCTTGCCCAGGGACATAGAGGACTGATTCAGAAGCTTCAACTGTCCACATGTTGGTTTCTTTTGATGATGGTTTATGCAGGCAGGTAGTTCCACATTCATCATGACTGAAACACATAAAGAGTTTATACCATGTTTAATTGTATCTGCTGACTTGGAGTTAAAGTATATGGCCAGGCAGTACACAGGACTTTTTATTAGTCTTTTACATAAACTCTCTTTTCTGGTATTTATCCCCTCTGTTGATCTCCCTACTTCATTTTAGAAATTATTTTTTTACAAAATATTAGAAAAAGACATTCTTAAATACTCTTGCTTTCCTGCTCGTGTGTAGAAAAATCTGCTATCCTTGTTCAATGGCAGCCTCTTAATATGAGACTACTCATAGCCTTATCTTTCACCTTCCTCTAGTAATATTCTGCATGTGAAACACTCACCTTCTAGGCTCTGGGCAGTTTCCACTTCCTCTTCTAGTTATACTTTAACATCAAATGTTTTTAATAGTTTCCTTTGCATTCATGGTCTGATAATACAATATCAAGCTAATAATTCACATTATTGCTGCTATCACTAAGGTGATGAAATGATGTGTACATTACTGTCTATGAGGTACATACATATGCATCATTTTATTTTGTCTTTACTTAAATGGTAAAAATAAAAGACCGTGTATTGATTAACTCTTGACCTAGCTATAAGACATTCTATTTTATTTTCTTATGCTTTCAGAAGCTGTAGATACACCACGGGACTGTTTAGTTTTTCCTCATGGAGAAGGCTCTCATCTTTGCTTGTTGAGACTGACTTCCCAACTTTTTCCTTACTTGCTATGGAAGAAGGGGAATAAAGTCTTCTAGTGTCTTCTCTGTGATCAGGGCTCTAACCTCATGACCTCATTTGACTTAATTACTCTCTTACACCAAATACAACCTTAAGTGAACAGGGAGAAAACAGGACTTCACCATCTAGGCTGCAAAGTAGGGACAACGTTCAGTTCATAATAATATTTAGATTCTTACGAGAAAACCAAAAATTTAAAGTGTTCATTACAAAGAAAAGAAGAGAAATATGAAACAGTGTCAGCCTCTCTTTCTATCTACATGTCTTTCTTCCCCTGCTTAGACCCACAAGTTAGAACTGTGGATTAACTCTATGATGCGGGGCATGTCCTATCCTCAAGGGGCACTCATAGCCATTGCTGAAAGGTCACAACAAGTCACAACAATGTTTTATGACATGGAATATGAAAGAAAAGGAAGAAATTATTTAAAGCACACAAATGTATGCAATGATGCAATCAAATGTAATCTAGAAACTATCAATAGCGTAATCATAGTGGTCAGGACCAAATGAGACATGAAGAAAAACAAACAAACAAATGAATGAACAAATAAAAAATTCTGGGGTTTGCTTCTCTAGCTCTGTGTATCTCACCTCTTTCTGCCCAAAGGATATCAAGCATAAACTGGTGTCGAGAAATAAGTGACAAGAGGCAGCAGTGACCTCTGAAGTGATTTTTTGAGAAGAAGCAGGGACAGTAAGGTCATCCTATTGTGAACTTGACTCTGGCAACTGTTCATTTTTTGTACTTTGAAGGTTTTATTTCTGTCATGGTACATTCTTATTTCTGTTTCCACTGAGCTAGTACATACAAAATACAAAGTATCTCAGGTCATAATTATTCCTTTTGAGGTGTGGGCGATCAGTAATTCAGACTGTGAACCTTATAAATTTATATGCTCAAATAACTGATAAAAGAGAAATGCTGAGGCAAAGGCACACAAATCACTCAATGCCAGAGGCAGCTGAAGAACCACAAAGGGAAGGTGACCTGCAAACACCATTTGAATTTTGTATGACTTTGAGCATAGATTGGTGGGTTTTTTTTTTTTTTGTTGTTGTTTTGTTTTGTTTTGTTTTGGTTTTGGTTTTTTTATGCATCTCCTAATTTCACTTATTTCAACCAACAAGAAACCAAAAACACCAATAAAATATTTGCAAGGGGGGGTACATATATAGACAGTGTGATGCTTAGCATTGTTTGTCAACTTGACAGTATCTAAAATAAGGAAAGAGATAAGCCTCAGGGCATATCTTTACCAGGATTAGGTTAATTGAAGTTAGGAAACCTACGCTAAATGTGACCTGGGGCCCTGGACTGGACAGAGAGGAGGAACTGAGATGGGTCCTAGAATCCATCTTTCTCTACTTCCTGGCTACCTTCAGCTATTCGCTGCCTTTTTCCCCTTCTGTGATGGACTGTACCCTCAAACTAGACCCCTTCCTCTTAAATTGCTTTCTTTGTACCGTTTTTCCGAGCAAGGGGAGAGAAAACAGTTTACACAGTTTCACACACATTCACATTTTATAACATGCAGAGAAAATAACATGACAAAATAAGGAAAAGGTAATTAAAATGTTTTTATCAAAATTTTGTCTGCCAAGAGAATAATGACATATCTCACATGACTGAAAAGTCATCCTCTTTGAAATGTTTGTGATTTTCCAGGGTAAATCAGTTAATTTTGTTCTCTTTTGCTTGTATCTAGTATCTATGACTTTCCTGGGAGATAATCTAGCTGTACTCAGCCTGTACGAATCATATGTCTATGAGAAATCTGTTCTTATATATGTTTCTGGCTAAAAAATAGAATCCTTAATGGCAGGGCATGGTCCTGTCTGTCTCTTTGTTGTATTAAATACTTCCTGCCATTTATAAGGAGCTTCAGGAACATTTGTCATATGACAATTTTGAAGAAAAAGTTTGGTATTAAAGGGAAGGGAGATCTGTAATTCAGTGAAATGTCCAGCTCTGCCTTATTTAATAAAGCACTTACTTTGTGAGGACATGAGTTTGATGTCAGGTGTATTGGCATGTACCTCTAACTCAGAATCTGGGAGGTAGAGAAAGACAGAATCTTGGACCTCACAGGCCAGCCATACTATCCTAATTGGTGAGCTCCTACCCAATGAGAAACAATCTCTCAAAGAAGTGGATGAAATTCTCCAGGATGAAGCACCAGGTTGTCTTCCAACTTTTACATGTTCAAGCATGCATACACACATAAGCACACATATACTCAGAGAGAGAGAAATCGAGATAGAGAAAGAGACACTTACAAGCATACAGAGTAGAATGAAATGTAGAGATCAAGGGTATCCTTAGAGCACTTTTCTCTCTAGACAGCCTGCTTCCACTTAAAACTTCTTCTCCTCTAACCAAGTTTCTGAGTAGCAGAGTGTGATTCAAAACCTAGGCCTGTATTTCCTGGGGAGCTTCCTACCTCATAATCTCCCCCTCATCCTCCTCTGATTGTGGGCCTTCGTGTGTGAGTGTGTGTGTGTGTGTGTGTGTGTGTGTGTGTGTGCTTATTTCCCCCAAATGACAATCTTTTCCTCTACTTAAGCCCTGTTTTCATTAAGTCACACAGTGGTTTAGGCTTAACAAGTCCTGGACTGGAGACAGCAATACCAAGAAGGACAATGAAGAACCCCAGTCCTGCCAAACCAAACTGCTGTCAGACCTATGCTCACACACATGATTTTGACTCACAGGCATCTTCTTACCACTGGCCTGAGTAACCATTTAAAATAAATTTACAAGTTACGAACTTTGCTTTCTATTTACAAGATTTATCCTTCTCATCCTGCACCATGGCTTCTTATACTACAGTGCTGGAGTTGGAGTTTGCATCCTCCTGAGAGAACAAACAGGATTCTTTTTAAGCTGGCCATCTCATCATCATCACCAGATTCCCAAAGTTATCTTAAAATCAGAACAAGGTAAGAAGCTTTCTAACACAATACTGCAGATTCTACTGGAGACAGGTGTGAGTAGATTCTGTTTAGAAGCAGCCTTACCAGGCCACAGAAGAGGACAACGCAGCCACATTTGATGAGAACTAATAGTTTAAGATCAGAAAGGAGAGGAGAACCTCCCCTATCAGTGGACTTGGGGAGGGGCATGCATGCAGAAAGGGGAGGGAGGGTGGGATCGGGAGGGGAGGAGGAAGGGGCTTATGGGGGGATACAAAATGAATAAAGTGATAAAGTGTAATTAATAAAAAATTTTTAAAAAGTTAAAAAAGAAGGTTTTGAAGTAAACATCTTTCCTAATTAAACTTTTATTCTCTTATTTTAACTCCTGAGGATCCTTAACTTTCAAAAGAGGAACTGATTCCTGATTCTCTCTCTCTCTTTCTCTCTCTCTCTCTCTCTCTCTCTCTCTCTCTCTCTCGTGTGTGTGTGTGTGTGTGTGTGTGTGTGTGTGTATGAGTATGTGTGTGTGTTTATTTGTTTGGTTTGGTCTTTTTGAGACAGGATCTCCTGTAGCACATCCTGGCCTTGAACATGCTACAAAGCTGCAGTTTTTCTTGAACATTGGCTGTCCTATCTCCACATCAAGGTAGAACCACTGCTCTGGGATGGAAGAAAAAGTTTTTTTACTATTGTATATCCAAAATTCATTAAAATGTTTCTTGTTCCTGATTCACTGTTAATCAGGTCAATGGTTTAATGCTCTGAATATACCTGGATCACAATGAAGACATGAATTCTTCCTAATTCTTCGAGGAACATTTCAGGTTCCGGAAATAAAGTCTTTACAGAAAAAATATCCATGGAAGACAATACAAGGAAGAAATGAATACTCACAAAATCTAAAACTTAGGAAGAAACTTAACTCTTGACAGTTGTTATTTTGTCTCTCTGCTACTCTTAGAACTAATACATTTTTTCAGCCAATTGTCACTTACTTGTTATCTGAAGACCACTAATGTCAAGGAACTTAATACCATGCATGTGTGTGGTCATGGGATTAGTCTCCAGCATTATAAAATAAAATAAAGTCTGTCCTTCTCGCAACAGAAAAAAAAAAAAGAAAGTTATTTTTCCATTGGTATAATTACTAATCTCTTAAGTTTCTCCTTTGTTAATTTTAATTTTATTTATTTCATATTCTGACTTCACTTTCTCTTCCATTCTTTCCTCCCAGACCCTTTTCCCCTCCTCCCTCCACTTCTACTCTTCCTCCATTTCTCTTCAGAAAATCAGTGACCTCTATAGATATAAACCAGTCAAGGCATACCAAATTGCCGTAAGATTAGGACCTCCTCTTCTTTTAAGGCTAGAGAAAGCAATCCAGTGAGGGGAAAGAGTCCCAAAAGCAGGCAACAGAGTCACAGACAACTCCTGCCCCAACTGTAATGATCAAGTAATACAACTATAGCATTTATGCAGAGGATCTAGGTCAATCTCATATAGGCTCCCTGGTTGGCAATTCAGTTAGTGTGAGTCCCATATGGGTTCAGGTTAGTTGATTCTGTTGTTTTTTTGTCAAAGTCTAGATTGTTTCAGAAATCCAATCCCTCTGTCTAGATTGATTTTGCACATTTTAGGTAGTTTCTGAATCTGTCTCTTTTCATGTAGTCTGGAGACAGAACTGAATCTTGCTTGTCTCCACTCTCTTATATTTATCATACTAGTCACTATTATGAGCATTAGCAGAACAATAAGGATAATCATTCAGGGTGTCTTTGAGGGTTAAGGAGATGGCAAGAAGTAGCACAGATTCTAAATAAAGCATCTTCAGGACATCCAGACTACTGCATGGTGGACCTTGTTGTGGATGGTGAAAGTAAGAGAGAGAGAGAATGAAGATTAGCATATGCATAACTCTCATCCCAGCACTCATGGGCTGGAGCAGTAGACCTGAGAGTTCCAGTGAGAGTCTCCTATAAGAAAATACAAGAACAATAAAAAATATAGCCCGACTATGCTACTGGGATTAGTAAGAGAGGGTGATAATCTCCTGTGACTGTTAATCTCTGTGATATTATGAACTATGATGTCATTGTGCCTCAGTTTCTACAACTGTAGAAACCTGACATAGCATATATATATATATATATATATATATATATATATATATATATATATATTAGTATCAACTGGCAAACAAACAGTTACTAGGAGAGTTAGGCACAGTATGGGTTCATTACACCGATTAGATGCAGTGATTCCGGTTCTATATTTCATGTATTCTTGGTCTTCTTATTTTCAGAGTACAGTATGACTGGTATAGGTATGTGAAGGCTTACCCTAAAAACACTTCAGGTGACTCTCTCTATAACCATCTTAATATGATCCAAACACACAGGAGAAGATGATGCAGGTTACAAGGACGATTACAGGGCTGAGTGTTGGGAGATATTCTTGTTTGTTCCATGGAATATCTATGTACCTTGAATGTACCTGCCCAAACTGTCCATGCCCCAGGATCCAAAGACATCCTCATATACTTGGCAGGCTTGACATGGCAAAGCTGAAAGTCTCATCTGTTGGTGTGATTTTGGCAATAAACCAGTAAGTAGGTGATTAAATGGCCCATGACCGAGAGAACCTGGCTAACTCATTTTTGAGGCGTGGCCCAAATCTGGGCCATAGAGTTTGCACCCTTCCCCTTTTCCTGCATCATGAGTTCCTGGAGACCACAGGAGATGGGCAACTGATAGTGACTGCCCAATATCTAGCCAGAAACTAAGTCAACCAAACAAAGAAAAGTCCCTATAAGGTAATCCTCTTGCACTCCAAAATGAAGACCAATCAAACACAACCCTCCGTGGCACTGGCCAATCCCTGTAGAAGTCATGGAGCCCCCATGGGCAAGGCCAATCCCCATCGAGCTCATGTAACCAAACTTGAAATTCCTCAAAAGCCTTTCACTTTGAGAATTCACTTTGTGGTTGACATTTTGTAGGAATGGTTGACATTTTGTATGAATGCTGTTTGTTTCTACATTCTGTTTATTACTATTTACCTTTACATAATATTTGAGTCTGGGGTCTTCTTTCAGTGACTCTCAGACCATTACAGGAGCTTGAAAAATAATGGGTCCTCCTCTTCCTCCTATTCTTCCTCCTCATTGTCTTCTTTCCCTTATTCATATTTCTTTTCTGCCACTTCCTCTTTTTTTTCCTCCTTCTTCTCCTCCTTCCCATTAATCTCCTTCTGCTTTTTCTTTTCTTTCTCTCCTTCCTTCCTGCCTGCCCATACTGAGTGTTCTTTGCCTTTATCTTGGTCTCAGAATAATGACCTCTATAACATTTTATGGCCCTTCCCAATTGTTATTCTTGTGCTTTAGGCCTTTTCACCCCACACACTTTTAACTTTTCATTATATCTTTCAGAATAAATGATGTTTTTAAAAATTCAAGTCACACATAGTATAACATGAGAAAGAAAAGTAACACACAAATAATCATAAAAAGCATCCCAAGGGAAATATAAAATTTACACCTGATTTGTAGACAGGGTCACATATGTGTCACCTTCCATAGATGCCCCCACTTCCCTCCCCCTTCTGCATACCACAGTCTACCCTGAAGCTTAACTGTGTGGGATGAACTGACCTAAATAATACTGACATGGTACCAGAAGATTTCAGGAAGATTAGAACCACATTCTTGTCCTCAGGAGAGTGTTGTCTGAGATCAGGCTATACAAATGAATGTATTTGTTCTTGGCTCATTTGCTCAAATAATTATTACATATGGTAGAATTCTAATTCCATAGTAAACTTGGTTTTAGCTCTATTAAAAGGTTCTCTTCTGGCATAGTGTGATAAAAAAAATCATAAGAAAACTGGATTTCCAACTGCTATCATCTGTGGTTACCATCAATATTTCTTATGTGATTTAATTTCTGTTCTCTCTCTAACCTTCTTATATCCACTAGGTTTACCTTCTTTCCAAAGCTCAATTCACATCTTTATTATATGCTCAAAGTTGCCAACATCATCTTGACAGCCTAGGTGCTATAGATACCTTGAATACTGAGAAACAAAGTCTTCTTTGCAAATTCTATTTTATTGAGGACGTCACTAGCAAAGAAACACAGATAACAATGAGCTACAACTTTCAAAAGACACTTAAGTTCACCTATATATGTGAAGTCAGGGGACAATGCCATGTAAGAATGCATGAACTTTATAACTACTTGTAATATTGCAGGAAAGAAAAGTAGTTACAAAATTTTATTTGTGATACAGTAGTACTTTTTGACCAAGTAAAATAATCCAGGTCTTGCCATTTCAGAGTGGCAAATATCACAGTTCGGTAGTCAGTCACTATGTAAAAAGAATTAATGCTCCTAAGAGAAAATCAGACTTTCAAAAGTAAGGTCATGTGTCATGGGGTTATGGCTCCCACATTAGCTCAAAGGACTGGACAATGCCCACGTATAAGCAAAGCCAGTATAGAGCTTTAACAGTCCCCAGTGATGAGTTGGTAGCAAAGATGACAGTATATATGTGACATGTATTCCTCTGAATATCAGACCTGCTTATGATCTTTTACACTTAATGAATTTCAGAATGGAGCAAATAATAAAGAATTACCACAACACAATCAAGACAAATCAGTCAATGACTTTGAGACTTAAGTGGCAAATTGACAATGGCCCAGAATACCAATTAAAGCTCATAAAAGTGAAGTGACAGGAAGGTTAGGCTTAGGCTGCCAAGCTGTGAGTCTCTGTAGAGCATGAACTTCCCCTCCTGCCAAGGCTGGCCATGTGGCTTCACGCCACCAACACTCACCATTCTTGGAGAGCAGGATAGCCAGAAAATTCTGAGAAGAGAAACTGAGGAAGAGCAAGAGGCTGGGGGCCTTTGCTGTCACAAAGCTCAGTGTAATGTTTTCTTTGGATGGAGCTGTATCTGTGTAGATAGCTGAAGATGAGAGGCTCGTGTTCTTGGTCACTGGGTGTGGTTCTTGAAACATGTATGTAACAGAGGTGCCAGAATCAAAAAGAGCTGAAATCTCTGCAAAACAGAAGATAATAAAACATACTTTCAAACATTTAGTCAGTTACTCAGGGCATCTGTAATGCATGCTCATTGCTTCCTCTGAATCTATCACTGCGTGAGGGGTATTTGAAAAACAACAGACAATGTGGTTTTTAATAATTTTGAAGAGGCACCTGTGTTTGCCCACAGGTACAGGTGTGGATCAATCTTGATATTGGATATTAAGGGTTGGATATCTTCCCTTATCATTCTCCGTTTCATTTCTGAGACACTGAACCTGGAGCTCATGGACTGGCTAGACTGGCTTTTCAGAGAGCTTCAAACTCTTAAGATGCATCTCACATCCTATCTAGTGTTGATGCCTCTTGTTTCCTACATGTGCATAGGGGATCCACACTCAGACTCCTATGCTTGTAAGGCAAGCATTTTGCTGACAGAAACATTCCCCAAGCCCTTTGCAGCCACTGTTTGTAATTGCAGATATGGCTGTGGAGGTTAATCTTAATACCCTTCCCTCTATGTATCATGTGCTTTTTAGTGAGATGATCTTTTTAAAGCAATGAAGAAAGAACATTGCCCAGCAGGGCTTGGGCTGATAGAATCACTGTGTTACAGGACATTAGTGATTGGAAGATGGCTCCATTCATCAAGAGTTTGCTGCACAAATGTCAGGAAGTGAGTTCGGAACTCCAGCATCTATATTAAAAGATAGGTGTGGTACTGTGCATATGTAACCACTGACTTGGGGAAGCAGAGGCAGTAAGACCCTGGTGTTCATTGCCTAGCCTGGCAATGGATGAGTGCCAAATTTTGAAAAGAAAGTAAGGCAGACATTTGTAATTGACCACTGGCCTCCTCATACATGTGCATGCATACATGAGTGCACACCCATACATATATATATATACACATACTGTGAACACACAGAAGCAAAGAGAAAAAGAACATAATTTAACCTAAGTTTATGGCAGCAGCCTTCATGAAATATGTTTTGTGACTGATGACATGTCTTCAACATGTGGAAACACTTATTCTGCAGGATCTAGGCTGCTCTTGAGCTAACTTTTTCATTTATTTATTCTAATTTCAATTTATTTTTTTACAATGTATTTAGTTTACATTCTGATTGTAGCCCCCTCCTTCGTATCCTCCTGGGGACAAACAAGAATGGAAAGGTTATTGTTTTATAGCAATGTATTGGTGTACCATGTTGACAAGGGGTCAGTCTCCCTTGTTTATTTTTGTCAACTTAACAGAGGCCAGGATCATCTGAGATGAAGGAACCTAGACTAAGAAATTTTCTTCTCCTATTGGCCTATAAGCAAGTAGGGGTGGACATTTTCCTGATTAATTTGGGATAAAAGTACACTGCCCACTGTGGGCAGTATCATCTCTAGGCAAATGGCTCAGGTTTTTGCAAGAAAATAGGCAGAACAAGCCAGGAAGGGTAAGCAAATGAGCAGCATTCCTGCATCGCCTTTACTTCATTTCCTGCCCCCAGGTTCCTGCCTTGAATTCCTGCAGTCCTGTCCCTGACCTTACAGGCCAAATAAACCCTTTCTTCCTTGAGTCACTTTTAGTCATGGCATTTGTCACAGTAACAGAAAGCAAACTAAGATACGTCTAAAATATATTATGGTCATACTCCTTCCAATTTCTCTGCTCTCCTGTATTCCCTCCTAATTTCATGGTATTTATTTATCAGCCATGGAGTCTAGTTCATAATGGCTTTATTGGCATGCATGCCAATACCATCCAAGGGAGAATGGGCAACATACCTCTGAAGAAAACTGACCCTTTCTTATCTAATAGTCACAAACTGCCAATAGACTGTCCTCTCGGGATGGACCCTCCTTAGCCCCTCCAAAATCTATGTTGGAGTATTGCCTAGATTGATAATTTATGGGTTATGTGTAAGTAGCTACCACTGCTATGAGTTCATGAGCCCTCACCTACAAAATGGCTAGGAATGGCTCTGTGGGTAAACGCAATTCTCACAACACCTAAGGACTGAGTTTGATCCATGAACCTGGAAGAAAAAAATCAACTGCTACAAGTTTTCTGCTAACCTCCACATCTGTGCTGTAGTATCTGCATTCTACCAACAAAATAACCAAATGTTATAGAAAAATTTAAAATTTTGTCTTCACTGAAGAGCTGTTGGGATGAGACCTGTTTTATGTATTTCCAGCTCTGATGCAGGGTTTAGCTGTTAGTCTAAAAGTTTGTTCCTATATTTTATTTTTCCAAGGAGACATCTATGTTTCCTGGAACTAAAAGGCATCCTAACCAGTTGGAGGGAATGTCAGAATTAAGAGAGAAGTTAAATTATAGAATCCTTCAAGGGAAACACTGGGCACTTTTTTCCCTTTAACTTTTACATCAAATAAACTATTATTTAGTCTACTTTGATGGAGGAACATGAAAATATATTTTACAGCTGAAGAAATGGCTCTGTTGTTGCACTGCTTACATTGTGATCCTCAAAACCTATGTTTAAAAAAAATATGTTTAAAAAAAAGAAAAACTAGCATAGTAGTGGCTACAATCTCAATGCTGAGGAAAAAAGTCTGGCAAATCTATGTATCTTGCTGGCCAGCTAGCCTTGTCCATTGGAGAGTCTCGAATAGTAAGAGACCCTTCCTCAAAATACACAGTAGATGTTACCTGAGGAACATATGGCCATTTTGTCTTATGGCCTGCACACACATGCACATCTCTCTTCCATAGGAAGTATATGTCTGTGGACACACACACGAAGATACACCAAAACAAGGTATGTCTTAGTGAATTGACAAGAACCATGTGGAATTACTGAGTCCCGTAGCAGTGAAAATATTTCATTATAGTATTAAATACTGTTCTTGAATATTGTTTACTTTGGGTGCTCAGCAAACTTTTTTTTTGTAAAGAAAAGAAATGTAAAAGAAAAAAACTATAAAGGTTTCTAATAAACAAATCCTTGTTAACTTGTTGACATGTGTTCATTCAAAAAATTTTAGAAAAATGGCTTAGGTATTTCTATACCTTCTTTTACACTCTGCGATTTTTTAATACATTTTCTAATTGATGTACTGTAACTAGAAATGTTATTATGTCACTAAACACAAACAGATGATCCACATGTAGTCATCTGCTGGTCCTTCAGTCTTGATGCCTTGTTGCTCATTTTCACTTATTGCCAAGCACAATTGGACTGACAGCAAGTACACAAGCCCAATGCACAGGTATGATTATGTTTATGACATGAGCTGAGTATAAACACATGAGAGTACAAAGCATGGGCACTATTTGAGGGCATTGAGAATGTTGGTTTAACAATGCCATGTAGATATTACATTGTCACATGGAGTAGCAATGGTGTAGATTACTGAAGGCATAGATACCATTGTTTTAACCATGGTATGTGGGGAGTAGAGCATTTCATGCAGTAGAAATGGCTTGGATGGCATAAGGGCATGGGATCACTGGCCATAATATTTGGATGCTACAGGACCACACACAGTAGTGGCATGCATGCCCACCTTACCTTTCTGGCAGAAAGGTCCTTCATATGGTGTGTTGGTACAGTCACAGGAGTAGCCGCTGTGTTTTTCTACACACTTGCCTCCATTGTGGCAGTTGCTTCCATAGCTGCTGCAGTGACCTGGACAGCCAGGTCTGACTCCAGGAGTGACCTTTGCTCTCTCCTCCAGGTCTATTTTCTGTCCATTCAAGTGTAAAGAACGGATGCATCCAAGAAAGCCTTTCTGTCTTGATGATGTACCTCCTAATAGTGAAAAATAAGAGAGAAAACACAAAAAGTGTCATAGTTGTTTTCCATAGATACAACTGGTAGATCACAGAATCTCTAGCTGCCCCCTGTCCCAGAAATCAAGCCACTTCCTGGGATGGTCTCTTTCCCTAGACAAAATGAAAAGTCTGCTGTGACCATGAAGCTCTTTCTTTTCCCTCTGTAGTTGCAAGCAAGGCCTGTCCTTTCCCTACTCCCAAGACATTAGAGAACCTTGAGTTAAAGCTAGATGCTGATGATGTCTAGCATGTAGACTGGGGTATTTGGTGGGGGACTTATGTCTGTCTCCTTGAAAACCTGTAACAACAAGATGCTTCCTCGTTATTCTTTGGACCTAAGAGCTTCTCATTCTCATTTCTTGGCCTATCAGGCTTTTGTGATCTTGATGCTATCACTCTCCCATGTAAGCTCATCTGAAGGGTAATTTCATTTTAGCTTCCTTATGTCTACCTGTAACATCTTATTCTATGAGAGTAACATCTTTGTAGTAACACTTAGCTGTGGCACAATTATCAGCTGTGTTGAACCTTTCTTTAAGTTCCCAGAGAGAGAAAGGAAGTTAAAGAAACTGGAAGTCAGAGCTGGGAGTGTGAGTCAGTTGGTAGAGTGCTTGCCTGACATGCATGAAGCCCTGAGTTCAATTCCTAGTACCACATCATAACTATGCATTACAGTGCACATTAATAATCTCAGAACTTTGGATGGGAGGCCTGGAGGATGAGAAGTTCAAGGCCATCTTTGATTACATAGCATATTCAAGGCCAGCTTGCAATATATGAGACCCTGTTTCAAAGAAAAATTGTCTGGAGAAAGGGAAAAACTGAGAGGGAAATATAGCTTTTCTTAAAATGCTTAAAAACAAAAATTTACATGTTCATGGTCTCTGCCAATAAATAAAATATAAATTTTTATACAGCGTATAGTGTTTCTCATCGCAAATAAAAGAGATAGAGTCAGTTTTCTCTTCTGGAAAATTTGAAGAGCTGTTAGATGCACCAAAGAGACAAAACTGGAACATAATCCTTTTCGCTTATATAGGACTATGCACTGAAAGAGGTAAAGACAGGTATTGGGGTTCAACTCTATGCCCCTCACTGGTTTAGCCATATTGACAACTGAATTTAGGAACTTAAAGCTTTTCTTTCTATTGTTCCGTGTGTTTATTGTAAAGCTTACTGCAGGTCATGGAATACAGTGTGTTTTCAGTTACTGCTATCCTCTGGGCCTTCTCTTGAGTCTTCAACTACTGCCAAAAGACAAGAAGATGGAAAGCACAGCTAATTCCCATTATCCTGTATGTGTGAGCTGCTGAGAATTCTGGGAGATCTCAGAAGACACAGAAGCTGGGGTACCAGATCAGAAAACACACATGTACACATGTGAAGTCCATTGCTTAAGCTAAAAAAAAAAAAAAGAACATTCCAGATGCACAAGGTTAGTCTCTTCCTCTGAAATAATGACAAAACTTGAGGTTATTTCCAATTCTGATAAGAATATGGGTCAAGAGTCCAAACCTCAATTGCACTGTCTTGTCTGTTTCAATTTCTGTGAGCAAGCCTGTTTTAACCACAAGATAAATCAATGGCAAATACAAACCGATTGCAAAGTAAGGCTCATTTTTTTTTCTGGGGGTTATGTACAACAAAGAAGGGAGGATTTATGGAGTCTAACACTTGCTTCTGTTTCCCTTGCTCTGTAGTCACTCCTCTTCGTGGATTTGAATAACTCTTCATATATCTTTTTAGTGTCATTTTTCTCCTAGCAGAGGTGACTAATGCAAGATCTATTGCACATTTTCTTGTGTGTGGCTTAGTCAACAAGTTTATAAATAGAGAATGCATAGCTGGGGAAATTTCTCCAGTAAAAATGCAATTCTCAGTGTAGAGACATACAAAATTTAGTGCAATTTTCTGCAGACAAGAAGCTCATGCTCTTTCCACATGCTGACACAACATGATGACATGAGGCACGGTGTACTACCTTGAACAGGGAACTAAAGATGTGCTTTTCCTTGGCTGTGCTTTATTTTTACAAAGAAGAAAATTCTACGTAGTAGATTATTTTTGTGGTAAGTAATGTACACACTAGATTAAGTGTTGGATAATTTTAAAAGAATATGTACTATCCCAATAACATACACAAATGTGCACATCCATGTACTTATAGACATACAGAAACACAAATACATAGATCACACCCAAATACAGATCTACACAGATATGTGCATGCGTACACAGAGACATCACAAGCACACACATACATGTACATGCTCAGATAAACAACACAAATGCATGTACACACTACCTGTATTAACACACAGAGAGACACATATAGTCATAGTGTTACAGGACAAGTTGTAAGAATCAGTGTTCTCCTTCTACCATGTAAGTTATGGAAATTTAACTCAGGTTGTCAGGCCTGGAAGCAAGCACTTGTGTCTGATGAGCCAATTTTCCATCCCCAAGTTGACAGTTTTTAAAAGGAAAAAAATACTTGCAAATTTTCAGTGTGTTGTTCATTGACGTATCAGACTGCACTGTGCCTGCTTTCTTGTGGCCTTTTTCCAGATACCAAGATACATCATGTTGAGTCACTTGGCTCTCTCTGCATATATACATTTCTGCTGTTATCCTAATACATTTTCCTTATTTTTCTTCTTGATTTATGTAAAGTTGTTGAGTAGCTCTTTTTCTAAATTATAACATTCTTTCCTATACAGGCTTATTAAAGCCAATGATATGAAAAAATTTTGCACTATTCCCAAACCTCTCCCAAAGGTTATATAAGTAAAAACAATTGTTGAGATAGGATGTGCTTTAGCTCCACCCCAAGATGCCTGTAAGTGGTTGAGGAATGCAGCTTTTGAAAGTCATCCCCCAGGCTGTCAGTGAGGCAGCTACCTGAGGCACCACGTTGCTGTGAGCATGCCTCATCTATCGTCATATAGGGAACCAGTGAATTCCCTGTCTCCAGAAGGTAGACTTGATTGGAACTGCTTCTTTGGTTTGTAGTTTTTGCTCTGTCTAGAATTAACAGAGAGCTCGTTGTTCACATCTCCCAGGGAAAATTCAAACAACAGTTTACCATAGAGGTAGAAGAATGAAAAGCACGGCTTTACCCTTAAAGTAGTTTGCAGCCTTCCTTTAAATTCTCAAAAAAAAATTTTAAAGACAGAGTTTCTCTGTGTAGCCATTGGATGTCCCATACTTTCTTTGTAGACCAGACTAGCCCTGACCTCACAGCAATCTGCCTGCCTTTGAATCACTGAGTGCTGCAATTAAAGGCATGCACCACCACTCAAAAGTCTCAATCTTGATCTGCAAGTTTCTTGAGAATCAAAATAATTCCATTGCTCTAAGAAGAGCCCATTTCAAGCATGCTTGTGTTATACTAGATACTGCTCTAAGCAGTTCTAATTCTCAACAGAAAAGAGAGTGGTATTGCTACCCTTTACTTCACACAGTGGAAAAATTAACTTCAGAAAGATCTTGACCATGGCTATGGTCAAGAAACAAACAAACTTTACATGGAAAAGCTGGGGGAGATCATATCTGGTAACTGGAAAACACTACATAGGACTCCCACCCATGAATCTGTGAGCTGAGCTATTCTATTGAGTAATTGAGGTTAATACCACAGCAAAGAGAATCTGCTTTCCTTTGATTCTCTCTTATATAGTTTCCTGCTCTAAGAAATATACACACATTCATTTATCTTTTTGGCTCTTGACATCAATCTTATTGACAACAAAGACCATTGATTGGCTGGTGAGGCTAGAAGCAATTTGGGATAGCATGTCTTAGTTGGTGCAGAGTGAGTTCACTAGATTGTGTTTTCTTAGATCAAGTCTGAATCAACTTCTAAAAGGTACGGCCTTCATATAAGTCTTATTTTTATCACCAAACATATAAATTGATCACAAATGCAGTTAGCTGTGCAAGCATGTGGATGGGACAGGAAGAGACCATCTTGGTAGTATTGTACCCAAGGTCAATCTAAGGATCATGCTTACTTCTCTTATGCTTCTCTTTCCAATGAGTTCCAACTTAAAAATTACTGTGCTTTATTATGTGTTTTTTTTTTAATGAAATTGGAAATGGGGAAATGTTGTTGAATGTCATCTATGTCTGATGCTTTATGTTAGGTTTTCAGTTACAGATATGTTCCCAAATGTCATCTGACCAAAGGCAGTTAAGAGTCCCAACATCTGAAAGTAATTCATTTGAGGAATGAATGAATGAATGAATGTTTTGCTTAGTCATTTTCTTTGTTTGCCGTCCAGTTGCTTTAAGAAATTCCAACAAAAGCAACAGGAAGAAAGGACTTATTCAAGTTTGCAATTCCAGTTTAGAGTCTATCACTGGGGAAAGTGGAGGCAGAAACTTAAAGCAACTCCTCAGATCTACAATCAAGAACACAGAGACAATACATGTGTGTTTACTCTCAATCCCTTTTCCTCTTTACATAGAGGAACCAAATGACAAATATCAGTTGTCTCTAGAAAATTGTCTTTGTGTCTTTATCACTGCATAAGCCCAGAAATCTCAGTTTTCCAAAGATCACCTTTAGTTCCCTTCCTTCGAGAAATGAATAGGCCAAATATGACTTTGATTTAACAAAAATTAGTACATTAATGACTTTTCTGTTGTTATGTTTCATCTCCTTGTACCTCTTTTCCTTTCCTTTTTCTTCTTCCTTTAACCCACTCCTTCATTCCCTCCTCTCTTTTCTTTTAGCCTTGAATATTTATCAATTTATTTACTATGTAAAATATTTAACCCAAAGCCAATAAATAGCCTACAGAAACAACATCTGTTATATTAAATCTTAACTGTTAATTTGTCAGATCTAGAATTTCATAGAAGAAAAACCTCTGATATGTGTGTGAGGGAGTTTCTAAGTTGGGTTATTTGAGGTGGGAAGGTCCACCCTAAATGTGGATAGCCACATATCCATTTGCTGCTCTCCTAGACTGAATAAAAAGAAGGAGGATTCCTCTGATTCCTAACTAGGGTTGCAATGTAATCAGCTGCCTCAAGCACCTCCATGAAAGAAAGAATCAGATGTAGGCTATACCAGAAATGAGACTCAAAGACTCATCTTCACAAATCTTTACTCTACAACTGAAGCATATCTGGAAAGATGCCACACCAAATAAAGAAAGAGTGAGACTTTTCCGTTACTCTTCTATGTGCACAGACATGAGGCATGCAGAGAGTAGATCTTTCAGTTTTGAACTTCCTTTCCAATCTCTGACAAAGATAATCATATCCTTATCCTACCTATTTCTCTACCAAGGTCTCAGCCAGAGTACGAACTCACAGCACAAGAGTGAGAATAGAAGTTTACACCTCCAGTACTCACATAGTCAGTGGAAGGTTTCTTATAGCAGCTACCTATAATTCCATCACTTGGAGGACAAAGACAGCACCAAGGGGCAAGCTGGTTACCTAAACCAGCCCAATCAGGGGTTCAACAAGAGAATCAGTAATGAAGTACAAAGTTATCAAGGAATGTTCTTGATATTACATTCTGTCCACTGCATATCCACACGTGTATATATATAATTTCATAGAAATGTGCTCATGCATATGCAAATATGCAGTCAAAACCTCACACACATATATCCATACATAAAACCTAACAAAACAGAAATAATGAAGTTATTTATACTCCCAGTGGTGAGACTGTGCCTCAGCTACTTAAAAGCTACATTCTATACAATTTCTTGTATTCTGCTAAGTCAATGTACCAGACAACATGGCAATATTACAAGTATTCTTAACTGTCTTAGTTACAAACAACTGTCAAGTTACAATATTGGTTCTGAAATACATCAAGCAATGAGTTATTGATCAGCATTTTTCATGTTGTCACACTGAAGAAACAAGGGTAGTGCCAGGAGGTATATCCTATTTCATAAGATACAACCTCTGCCCTGCTACACAGAAAGCACTCATGATCACAATAGAGGTCCAGTGATCAAAATTCTGTAAGACACTCTTAATTTAATTTTAAAATCTTTCCATGGCCAAAGGTATCTGGACAGGCACTTCCTTATCAGTACACAAACAATGCCATTCTCAATCAATTCTAGTCAAGAAACACACTCTAGTAATGAAATCTTTTGCTGCCTATCACAGATAAGCATCTAGCGCTTCCACATTTCTGAGTGATGGAGAACATAATTCTTCATTTGGGCCGATGGTTAATTTTTCAGATTTGAAACAACAGAGAATCACCTGTTATAAGATTCTCAGTGGGATCCAAGATAGCAGCACTGATAACACACTGTGTCTGAGCAGCAGGATAGTAGTGACTGCACAACCACCGAAAGACCAATCTGTGTGACCCAAAACAACAGCGACTGTGTTTCCAGGTAAGAAGAAATCTCAAAGTGAGGGAAACAATTGGGTTCAACTTCAGCTCATGCATTTAATCCCTGGAAAACTTTCTGGGTTTCTGCAGGACCTAGGTCTCCAGCACCTTGCCACACACCTGCACACTGTGCTCACCTTCTCAGACTGAACTTTGGGCCCCAAATACCAGAGGCTGCGTCTCCCAGTTGAGAGAAAATTCCATGGTAAGGGAAAGAGTAGGGTCCAATCTCAGGACACCCAGCTAATCCTCAGAAAAGTTCCTGGGTACCCACAGGCATGAGGTCTCCCACATCTAGCCACATGCCTGTGTGCTGTTTTCACCAGCAAGTGAATACCTTCTGGGTACTGGGCATGGAGCTCCAACCTCAGGCCTGTGGATGCCTGGGAGCCACTAGAATAATCTGAGATACTTCTCCAAAGCTCAACCCATCTCTCTAGGGAGACCTGGTTCTCTGGATCTAGGCTCCCTGGTTCTTCAAGATGGCTACACCCAGCAAACACAATGTCTGAGCAGCTGCAGCTCATTAACATCAAAGCAAGAAAGCCAGCGGCAGGGCAGCTGTCTCCCGGATATTTCCTGGTGAAAGGAAAGCCCTTGAGCTCCTGAGAAGTTCAGTTAGCCCACAGAATCATACAGCTGAGGACAGATAAGGCAATGCCCCGAGAACCACCTGCTTGTCAGAGACTGTACCCACCAATCTGAGGAGGGCCCCTTCGGGAACATCCAACTTCTTGTCCAGGGATTTCCCTCACCTCCAATGGGCCCCAGGACTCCAGCAGGCACCAGAAACTACCAGCCAACTCCTGAGACAATCAGATGGGTAAATCATAAAAACATAATCAACAAAAGCCAAAGCAATATGGCATGACCAGAACCCAGATATCAAGGGCAAGAAATTGTAGATACCCTGCAACAAGTGAAATTTAAAAAAAAAAAAAAAAACAAACAGCTGACCTTAAATCTATGCTTATCAAGATGATAAGGGAAGGAACAGATAAAATCCATAGAGAAGTACAGGAAGAGACAGTGAAACAGATTGGGACTCTGAGAGAGGAAATAAATCACTGAAAGAAATAGAGGAAAGTTCAAACAAACAGGTAAAGGAACTGAATGAAAAACAGCTGTAGAATATACAATGGAAGATATTGATGCATCCATCAAAGAAAATGTTAAATCTAAAAAAAAATCCTGACACAAAACATCCAAAAAATCAAGGACACCATGAAAAGACAAAACCTAAAAGAGAAGAAGAAAAGAAGATTCCCAATTCCAAGGCCCAGAAAATATTTTCAACAAAATCAAAGAAGAAAATTTCCCCAATTTAAAAAAGAGGTTTGTAAGCACACAAGACACCGGCAGAACAGCTAAGAGATTAGACCAAAAAATAAAATCTTCCTACCACATAGTAATCAACACAATAAATGTACAGAACAAAGGAGAAATACTAAAAGCTGCAAGGGAAAAAGGCCAACTAACATACAATTGCAAAGCCATTAGTATCACACCTGACTGCTCAACAGAGACTATGAAAGCCAGAGGGCCTGGACAGATGTCATACAGACCTTAAGATAACACAGATGTCATCTATAGATGTCTACTATGATCAGCAAAACTCTCAATCATCAAAGATGGAGGAAACAAGATACTCCATGAAAATAAAAATTAAACAATACCTTCCCCCAAATCCAGCCTTACACAAGATACTAGAGGAAAGCTAACATCAGCTGGGAAAACACAAGAAATTAAAAAAAACAAAACAAAACAAAACAAAACAAAAAACTTCACTACATCAAAACTAAAAGTAGACAAGGACATAAACACACTACCAAAAACAACATAAAAATAAAAGGATGCAGCAGTCAATGGTCACATGGTCACTATTTTCTCTCAAACTGAATGGACTCAACTTTACAATAAAAAAGCCACAGACTAATAGAATGGATGCATAAACAGGATGCAATTTTCTGCTGCATAAATGAAAACACCTCAGCCACAAACAGACATTCCCTGAGCGCAATTGGCTGGAAAAAGGTTTCTAAGCAAACGGACCCATGAAGCAAGCAGGAGTAGCCATTCTAATATTTCATAAAGTAGACTTTCAACTGAAATTAATCAAAGGAGATGAGGAAGGACCCTTTACAATTATCAAAGGAAAATACCATCAAGAAGACATCTCAATTCTAAACATCTATGCCTCAAATAGCAGGGCACCCACATTTGTAAAAGAAACATAACATAATTAAAGCTTAAGCCACACATAGATCCCCACACATTAACAGTGGGATATTTCAGCACCCCATTCTCACCAAAGGACAGGTAAGTGAAATAGAAAAACAATGGGGTAACCATGGTGCTAACAGATGTCTTCAATCAAATGTATATAATAGACAGCTACAGACCTTCTCACCCATACACAAAAGAATATACCTTCTTCTCAGCAACTTCCAGAACCTTCTCAAAAATAGACCAAATAGTTGCTCATAAAATAAGCCTCAACAGATAGAAGAAAACTGAAATAATCCCTGTATCCTATTAACCACCATGGACCAAAGCTGGTCCTCAACAACAACAGAAGTAGTTAAAGGCCTGCACACACATAGAAACTGAACAACTTTCTTCTCAATGACAGCTGGATCAGGGAAGAAATAAAGCAAGAAATTAAAAACTTCCTAGAAGTCAATGAAAATTTAGGCACAGCATACCCAAACTTATGAAAGCAATGCTAAGAGAAAAAGTCATAGCACTAAGTACATTCAAACATCTCATATAAGGAACTTAATAGCTCACCTGAAAGCACTAGAAAGAAAGAAAAAAGAAAAAAAAAAGTAGACCCACCAAACAGGAGTAGATGCCTAGAAGTAATCAAACTCAGGGTTGAAATCAATAAACTAGAAATAAAGAAAATTCAAACGATCAATAAAACCAAGAGATGGTTCTTTCTGGAAATCAACAAGAAGATAGACAAACCCTTAGTAAAAGTAATTAAAAAGCAGAGAGAAACTATCTAAATCAACAAAATCAGAAAGGAAAAGGGTGACATAACAACAGACACCAATGAAATCCAAAAATCATTAGGTCTTACTTCAAAAGAATACATACCACAAAATTTGAAACTCTAAATAAAATGGACTATTTTCTTAATAGTTTCCACTTACCAAAGTTGAATCAAGATCAGCTAAGTAAAGAAGTAGTCCTATATCCCCTAAGGAAATAGAGGCAGTCATTAAAAATCTCTCATCCTCCCCCCCCCCAAAAAAAAAACATGCCAGATGGTTTCAGTACAGAATTCTACCAGACCTTCAGAGAAGAGCTAATACCAATGCTCTTCAAACTATTCCACAAAATAAACAGAAGGAGCATTACCAAACTCATTCTATGAGGTCACAGTCACCACAAAGACCCACACAAATACCCAACAAAGAAAACACAGACCAGTCTCTCTTATGAACATTGAATCAAAAATATTCAATAAAATACTTGCAAACCACATCCAAGAACAATACAACCAAGTAGGCTTCACCTCAGCAGTAAGGGATGGTTAAATATATGGAAATCCATCAATATAATCCACTATATAAAGAAAGTGAAAGAAAAAAATATAACAAAGGAACATCTCCTTAGATTCAGAAAAAAAAAGTTGGTAAAATATAACACTCATCCATACACAAAAAGAATATTTAAAGAATGTTTAAAGTTTTGGAGAGATGAAGGATACAAGGTCCATACCTAAACCTAATAAAGGCAATATACAGCAAGCCTATAGCCAACATAAAACTAAACAGAAGGGAGCCAAGATGGCGGCGCCGGGAGAGCACCTTGTATAAGAAGCAGGACAGCACTCTCCGTGCAGCGACCAGGAGACTGAACTCTGGACCCCGAAACCACAGCGGTTGTGTTTCCCAGGTGAGGGGAGGCTCCCACGGCCTGGGAATCGGTCCGGTCCACTCTCGGCTGCCCAGCCAGAACCCGGAAGAGTCCCTGGGTGACGCGGACTTTGGGTCCCGGGCTGGAGCCGCCAGCCTGCCTGTCCCCATCAGTTCCACAGGCTGATCCGTGGGCACAAGGGTGCCTGAGGCTGGGAGTCCCAGTCGCGGGGGGACCCCACGGGGAAGCAAGGTTGTGGGTCTGATCGCAGGTCACCCAGTCTTTCCCCGGAATATCGCTAGGACGGCGATTGCCCGCCACCATCACAGCTGAGCTCCTGCGGCGAGCGGAGAGCTGCGCACTCAGCTCAGCGGTACAGACAAGCTGCGCGCTCCAGTACAACAGGGACTGGGAACCCCTGTCCGGAGAGGACCCCACAGAAAAGGAAGAAACCGTGCTGCTGGGGTCACCTAGGGAAAGCCTAGCAGACTGCAGATCGCAAACAGGCTAGTACGCCCAGCCATCACAGATCTGGGCCCAAACAGGGAGCACAGATTGGAAACTCAGCTCCTGCAGACTAGCAGGTAGGCGCACGCTCCGCCAACCCAGAGGCCTGCTTTGTACCAACTACTCCTTACAGACAGAACTGTGTGCCCCAAGACACCAGAGCAGTACTCACCCGCCACAAAT
>REGO01000381.1:908147-929458 GCA_010120015.1 Rhombomys opimus | reverse complement strand
CTAAACAGAAACTTAAATCAATTCCACTGAAATCAGAGACAAGGCAAGGCTGCCCACTCTCTCCATAGCTCTTCAAGATAGTAGATCAAGTCCTACCTAGAATAATAAGACAACTGAAGGAGATTAAGGGGATACAAATTGGAAAGGAAGAAGTCAAAGTATCACTGTTTGCAGGTGATATGATTGTATATATGAATGACCCCCAAAATTCTACCAGGGAACTCCTACAGCTGATAAACACCCTCAGCAAAGTGGCTAGATAAAAAATTAACTCAAGAAAAAAAAATCAGTAGCCCTCCAATAAACAAAAGACAAACAGGTTGAGAAAGAAATTAGGGAAACAAGAGACTTCACAGTAGCCAGAAACAATAAAAAACAAAATAAGAAAAACAAACAAACAACAACAAAAACAAACATAAAGTATCTTGGGTAACTCTAACTAAGCAAGTTTAATATGTAAGACTTGTGGGAAAAAATAATAAAATAAAATAAACAACCTTCACGACCCAGAAGAAATCAAAGAAGATACCAGAAGATGGAAAGATCTCGCATGCTCACGCTCAGTACGATTAACATATTAAAAATGGCCATCCTACCAAAAGAAATCTACAGATTCAATGTCATTCCCATCAAAATACCAACACAATTCCTTACAGACCTTAAAGAAAAATTCTCCACCCCATACTGTAATGCAAAAAACCCAGAAGAGCTAAACCAATCTGCACAATAAAAGATCTTCTGGACGTATCCCCATTGCTGATCACAAGCAATACTATAGAGCAACAGTAATAAAACTGTGTGGTACTGGCATAGAAACAGACTGGTGGATCAATGGAACCTAATCGAGGGCAAAGAAATAAGCTCTCAGACCTACTGACACCTGATTTTTGACAAAGAAGCCAAACCCATACAATGTAAAAAAGACAGAATTTTCAACAAATGGTGCTGGTCTAACTGGATGTCTACATTTAGAAAAATGCAAATAGATCCAGTCTACAGACTGGGAAAAGATATTCACCAATGCTATATCTGACAGAGAGACTAATATCTAAAATATATAAAGAGCTCAAAAAATTAAACACAAATAAACTAAATAATAAAATTTTAAAACATGGGGTACAGAGCTAAACAGAGAATCTCAACAGGGGGATATTGAATAGTGGAGAAACAAATAAATTCTCAGAACCCTTAATCATCAAGGAAATGTATATCAAAACAACTCCTTCTTACACTGATCAGAAAGCCTAAGAACAAGAACTCATGTGACCACACATGGTGGAGTGGAGGTGGAACACTCCTCATTTGCTGGTGGGAGTGCAAACTTGTACAACCACTTTCGAAATCAATCTACCGTTTTCTCTGTAAAGTGGGAATAGTGCTACCTCAAGATCCAGCTATAACACTCCTGGGCATATACCAGAAATATGCTTCATTATTCAACAGACATTTAGTCAACTGTGTTCAGCCTCTAGACTGCTATGTTCTTAGTAGCTTTATTTGTAATAGCCAAAATCTGGAAACAGCCTAGATAACTCTCAATAAAGAATGGATACAGATATTATGGCACATTTACATAATGGAATACTGCTCAGCTCTTGAAAAACAAGGAGATCATAAAATTTGCAGGTAAATGGATGGAACTAGAAAAGATCATCCAGCGTGAGTTAACTGATAGCCAAAAAGACATGCATGGTATATTCTCATTTATAAGCAGATGTTAGCCATACAAGATAACCATACTAAAATCTACAAACATAAAGAAGCTACACAACGTGGAGGACCCTAGGGATGATGCTTAAATCTTGTTCAGAATGACAAACAGCAGAGACAACAGAAGTGGTGGAAGAGAGAGAACAAGAAGAGAGCCTACCATAGATGTCCTTTGAAGAACTCCACCCAACAGGAGATTGAATCAGTGCTGAGATTCACAGGCAAATTTGAGCAGAGGGCAGAGATTCCTGTGGAAGAAGTGGGGGGGGGGAGTAAAAGGACCTGGAGGGGACAGGAGCTCCAAAAGGAGACTAAAACAGCCCAAATAGCTAGGCCCAGGGCCCCCTGCAGAGACTGATGCACCTGCAAGAACCATGCATGGAGAGGAACTAGAACTCCTGCTCAGTTATAGCCCAAAGGCAGTTCCATTTCCATGTTACCTGAATAAGGGGAGCAGGGGATATTTCTGACAAGGACTCTTTGATCACTTCCCCAAGGTGAAGCAGCCTTGCCATACCACATAGGAAAAAAGAAGTTCTGATGAGACTTCATAGGCTACGGACATATAGTAAGGGAGGAGAACTGCACCTTTCAGTGGAATAGGGGAGGAGGATGGTGGTTGGGGGAGAGGAAGGGAGGGAGGGAGTAGGAGGAAATTAAGGAGAGGTGAATGGACCAGGAAAAGATGAGGAAGAGAGCTACAATCAGGATATAAAGTGAATACACTGTAAACAAAAATTAAAATAAAAAAAAATCTCAATGGTGGATACTTTAGATTAGGCTGGCCTCTGGGCATGTCTATAGGGATAATTTTGATTAAGTTAATCAGTGTGGGAGGATCTAAGATAAAAGTTGGTGGTACTCTTCTTAGGTTTTAGGTTTGGACTGTATGAAAGAGAAGAAGGGGTTGAGAGTAAATATGCATGTATTCTCTTTCTGTTTTTGACTATAGATGTGAGAAGATTTTTCAAGTTTCTGACTCTGCTCTTCCCAGTGACAGACTTTACCCTGGAATTTTAAACTTAAATAAGCCCTTTCTTCCCTGTTACTTTTGTTGGTATATTTTATCACAGCAGCTGGATGGGAAACAAAGGAAATGACATTTACTCATTCATTCATTGTTCACATGAATTACACAAAAATGCTGGGACTCTAAATGCCTTTTGCCAGATGACATTTGCAAACATACCTGTCACTAAACACTAAACAGTGAGACATAAAGCAACAGACTAAGATGATCTCTCACGATTCCCTCCTTTTCAGTTTCATCAAAACAAACTCAATAAAGCGCAGTAATTTCTGAGATGAGAATCACTGGAGAAAGAATCATAGCAGAAGAGGGCATGCAAGGATTCTTAGACTGACTACAACTCTATCAAGATGTGTCTTTCTGTCCCATCCACATGCTTGCACAACTTACTGCATTTGTGATCAATTAAAAGGCCTGGTAATAAATCCTGACACAAAATATGGCTGTTTCTCTTCCACTTTTAGCTTCATCTTATTTCTGTCCTAGTGATAGTTGGGTAGCTATGAACGTGTAAAAAACCAATCCTTTAGATTCTGCACTAGTCTGAAAGATGTAGAGATATTGCCTGTAGATAAATTAGACTTTCACATGGAGGATAATTTATGAAAGTTGTAAAATACTTGAACTGATTCCACCAAAAATACGATATTGAATATTGAGTAGCAAACTTCCTCCAAGAAATAAACTATGATGTTTAAATGAAATTAAAACAGCAAAATAAATTTGAATTTTTTTCCGCAGTAAATCATATTATTTAGAGGAGTTATTAAATTGAAGAACCCATAATCATACGACAGTTTTAAATCACTAGATCTTAGTTTCTGTTACATTTATAAAACACAGCTAATGAAGATACACATATGGTAGGTGATGAAATGAAAACTTCATGTTCTCACATTCTAGTGTCTCATTTTCTTTAGCAAGCGTGTTTTAAGCGATAATATTTTTAGATTTAAAAATTACATTTGCCCAAATTTAAAGAAAGCAAATAAGAAATGCACATAGAATAGAGATGGCATTGCAAGGCTGTAGTGAGTTACATAGTGAAGGTGTTCATCAGAATACAAAGGTGAAGAAAGACATAGCATGGTTAATCTTTAATTGATTTACAAGTCTGTTTAAGCATCCGACTTAAAGTTTTACTTGAAGTATACAACCTTAGCTTTTATGTGATTATGTTATATCAACATTTACAACCCTATCTTGCATTTTAAAACTTTACATTTTACAACTCTGTAACTCTTTTTTTCCCAAATTACTGTTTTCTAAACTACAGTGTAAATATTGGCCTTATTAAAAACTAGAATAACATCTAAAACACTCCCCACATGCCTCTCTCTCTGTTTCTCTCTCTCTTACACACATATACACACATACACGAGCACTTTGAGCAGCAATGAATTTTCTTAGTTCATATTTTCATTCTAAGTATCAGAAAAGGATAAATAAATAGAATTAGCTTATGCATGACTATTGGCAGAGAAAACAAAATGAGAGAGGGAAAAGCGGGAGTGATGGGGATGTAAGGGAAGGAACGGAATCAGGCCATGACTTCTGAACTCCGACTGCTGTCATTGACCACCAGTTCAGGGAACACATTGGTGCTAGTGCTGAGTCTCACTGAGGGAAGAAGCAGCTGATGCCATTGGCTTAGAAATCAGGCTGCTTCTTTGTGCAAAATCAAGGCAAACCAACTCAGTGGCATGTTTTCACAGAGTATCAAAATATCCCTAAATTTTAAGAGTGTCAGCAGTAGGAATATAGCCCCTTTGATGGAATACTTGCCCCCTCTACCTGAAGTTCTGGGTTTGATCACAAGCACTGTACAAACCAGGCACAGTGGTGCACACCTGCAATGCCAGTTTTCCTCCAGTTGGAGGTAGTGCACGCCTCCAATGTCCTCACGTCATTACTATTTAAGAAAACGTTCTATAGACTTACCTACAGGACAAACATAATAGAGAGTCTTTCTTTCAAGTGACTCTAGCTTGTGTTGCGATGCCATAAAACCAGCATGCTCCCCAATGCTTACTACTGAAAATTTACATGTTTGGTTTAGACAAACTATTTGATCACATTGTAAACAAAAGTTATCAGGAGTCAAGGATCTCTAAGAAGAGCGATGGATTGGAATCTTTATGCCTATGCTGTAAACTTGTTTTTTTATATTACAGTCACCCCAAACATAAAATGCCATAGATGTCTGAAAACAAGAGATACACAGAGAAATGGTATCAAAACAGTTTGAGATGCCCCCTAAATGTGTGAAGGAGTAACATAAAGTTTGTTGCAATGACCATGAAACTAAAATAAAATAATTTATAAAATTAAACTTATAGTGAAAAATAACACCTTATTTCAATTGTTTCCTAATTAAAAATACTAAGAATTTTCCTTGAGTTAAAGCACAAAGTCATCTTGTAGGTATTTAGCATAAAGTATGATCTGTGATATCTCCTACCTACAAACAACTGGCTATTTAGCTGAAGTCGGAAGGGGCCTTCCTCTTCAGTCTCCCTCATACTCCATGGAAGATTGTCCACCTGCAGTGAGGTCTCCTTGAGATTTCGCTCAGCCCGGATGTAATGCCATTGGTTGTCATTCAGAGGAGAAGGAGACTGGACAAGGAGCTCAACAGGACCATTCCCAACATCAATGGCAAATGTCACCTCAGATGGAGCTGCAACCAAACGAGAAAGAAGAATGAAGGCCATTATCAGTATGTTACACGCACAGGCATGTTCAGGATGTTGAGGGAGATTGTCTGTCTCCATCAATGTGAAGGTACACTGCTGAACTCTCTGGAGCACTGAACCACCATCAGCAGGACTAACCTCTAAAGACTAAGAATGTATGTATTCTATGCAGTCCCACTTCAGTTGTTTCTAATTTTTCTATCCAAGCAGCAGACACCTAGATTCAGACACCTGTCTGAATCTTTGCTGAAGCTCTGTGTTTCCTTGGCCTACCCTGGTTTTTCCTGTGTCTTATTGTGTACATGGGATTCACTAAGTATCTCTAACTTGCAGAGAGGAGACCCATGTGTTTAGAACAACAGTACTATCTGCCATGATATTTGGCTACTGTTTATCTAGATTGGGTTAATGGAGGTGAGAAGACTACTATATATGAGTAATGTCATTCCGTGGACTGGAACCCTGAACTAAATACAAAAAAAGGAAGTGAGTTGAGAAGTAATGTTCATTGTTTTCTGTTTCCTGACTACACATGCAATGGAACCTACTATCTCAAGCTCTATCATCAAGCTTTCCCTGCTATGATGACTGAAAACATGAGCCAGAATAATAAGACCTTCTTTTATTAGGTTTCTTTTGTGAGGTATTTTATTTCAGCAATAAGTCACTAGTGTAATAGTGATGAGGATGGATATTGGCCGTGGTAGTGATACTAATGGTGGGGATAGTGGCAGTAATTTTGGTAGCGATAATAATCACAGGACTATCTTGATGGTTCTGTTAATGGAGGTAAGGAAGGTCGTAGAGATGGTGCTGATGGTAACAAGAGTGGTAATGATGATGGTGGTAATGCCAGTATAATTAATAGAGGTAGAAGTGACATTATGTAAATCACAAAGTACAGATTCTCTCATTTTCATTCTGAAAACAATTTTTGATAATGGCACAATTATCATTTATATTGAAGAGAAATAGCTCAAAAAAATAGTATCCCAAATAGTAAGTAATATCTGTCGGTAAAGGCAAAGGTTCTTAACAAGTCACTCTTCTCATTATCTGGTGTCATATGCAGATTTTCTAAGTACAAAGAATGAGAACAGTGAGCTATTAACTGAGGGTGACAACAATGTGGTGTCTTCAGTAACTGCAACTTTCACATACCAGACCTGTTTTGCTTCTTGGCACTTTATGAATTTATTTTTTTAATTACCCTAATATAGAAAGCAGGTTAGTATTTGGCCATAGATTAGAGAGCTCAAAGCTCAAATACCACCTGACACCGTGTCCCTCAAGGCTCTAAACCCATCAGAAAACAGCTCTTATAAAAAATTCTCCTTCATACAGAGCTGCAGTTAACTGAAGACAGGCAGCTTTGCTGTCTCCTGAGTTTTAGTCTAAGCAACAAGCTAGTGCCTGCAAACAACAATAACAAAAAGGAGGTTGACAGCATAGGTTGTATAGCCTCCCATCCTGGAGAAGTTCTTATGTCATGCTTCAGTTTTCTTATCTGCAAAATACAGCTAATTATGAGGTTATATGGATGCTGATCTTGATGAAATTCTTCAAACTGTTCCTGAAACAAAGTAGGTGCTTATGGTAATGGTTGTATTATTTCTGTAGCATGTTAGTTTCCAATGCAGGTAGATTTATTTAGTTTACAATGCATTGATAAACTAGGATTGAAAGGAAAATACTGCATGAAAAACAATGAAAACAAAAACACTGTAGTCCTTAAGTAATTTTCTGTTTTGGCTTTTTCTTTTCTTTTTTTTTTCTTTTCCTTTTGTGCACATATCTATGTATGTGTAGCTATCTTCTCTCTCTCTCTCTCTCTCTCTCTCTCTCTCTCTCTCTCTCTCTCATAGTGAGAGAGGTAGATATCCATGTATATATGTGTGCAAGCACAGGTTAGGAGTCAACCTCAGATGTGAAGTCGTGACATATTTGCCCCATGCTTTAATTTTTTGAAGCTGAGTCTGTCATTGCACAGGATGAGTATGTCTCCTTCTATCAACAGTGGATTACAAGCACATTCTACCACACTTGAAATTTTTCTCTTCTTCCTTCCTTCCTTCCTTCCTTCCTTCCTTCCTTCCTTCCTTCCTTCCTTTCTTTCTTTCTTTCTTTCTTTCTTTCTTTCTTTCTTTCATATAACATCGGATAAACATACTAAAATCTGTACACCTGAAGAAGCTAAGCAAGAAGGAGAACCCTGGGTAAAATTATCAATCCTCACTCAGAAAAACAAATGGGATGGACATTGGAAGAAGAAGAAAACAGAAGACAGGAGGACAGTAGGATAGGAGGACAGGAGGACAGGAGCCTACCACAGAGGGCCTCTGAAAGACTCTACCCAGCAGAGAATCAAATCAGATGCTGAGACTTATGGCCAACTGTTGGGCAGAGTGCAGGGAATCTTATGAAGGAAGGGGGAGATAGTAAGATCTGGAGGGGACAGGAGCTCCACAAAAAGAGCAACAGAACCAAAAAATCTGGACACAGGGTTTTTTTCTGAGACTGATACTCCAACCAAGGACCATTCATGGATATAACCTAGAATCCATGCTCAGATGTAGCCCATGACAGCTCAGTATCCAAGTGGGAACCCTAGTAAGGTGAACAGGAACTGTCTGTGACATGAACTCAGTGGCTGGCTCTTTGATCACCTTCCTCTGTGGGGGGAACTACCTTGGCAGGCCACAGAGTTGGAAAATGCAATCAGTCCTGATGAGAACTGATAGCTTAGGGTCAGATGGAAGGAGAGGAGGACCTCTCCCACCAGTGGACTTGGAAAGGGGCATGGGAGGAGAAGAAGGAGAGAGGGTGGGATTAGGAAGGAATGAGGGAGGAGGCTGCAGGTGGGATACAAAGTGAAAAATTGTAATTAATATGAAAAATTAAAATAAAAATCTTTATTTATTTTTATAATTATTTATTTTTTTACTCTGATCACTAGTTCCATCTTGAAAGTCTAATTATCTCAAAATCAAACATTCATGAACAAACATTATGAAGACATGACATCATATCACATGTAAATTTCTATGTATGTAAGGGCAAAGATTCATGAGAATGTGGTGGAGAAATATTAAAGATTTATGTAAAATCCTTCCTGTACGCTCAGTTTTAAAGGTGTCAGTTACCCATCAGACAGCAAACCATTGTAGAAGGCTTGCTGCCCTGCTCTGCCTGAAACATTATCTTAGCAAGTCGGGCTTCTAGTCTGATCTTGGTTGTAGCGTGCACCCCTGTACCATATGATCTGACTGTTGTCTTTCTCAGAAATTAGCCTGTGAGTTATAGAATCATGATTCTCATCCTGTTGGTTGAGACCCCTTTGGGGCAGAATGACTGGTTCAATGGGTTACATATTAGGTATTCTGCATATCAGATATTTACATTTCACATTTCACAACAGTAACAAAATTATAGTTATGACCTAACAACAAAATTATTTTTATGGTTGGAGGTCACAACAACTTGAGGAACTGTATTAAAAGGTCATAGCATTAGGAAGTTTGAGAACCACAGCTGTAGAGTAATTTTTACTTCTCACAGACCCAGCCATTAGCACTGTGCTTGGGTATAGCAAACTCTGTAGTCTGTAAACTGCAGAGGAACACTTACTTCTTACAAGCCCAGCCCCCAGCCCTGTGCTTGTGTACATATAGCACTGGCAAAACCAAGGCAGCACTTCTTACTTTTTACACCTGGGTGTTAGAATCCCATTTATCTTCAGTCAAGTAACTATCGAAGACCAATAATATTTAAATCATTCCTTCCAGACACAAAAGAGAATCAGTGAAACAGTAATAGCAGTAACATTGATAATTATTAAGGGCATCACACAAGCCAGATACACTGTTAAACTTTTTCCATCACTGAATTCAGTTGAGCCTCACTGCAAACTTATGAGACAGGACTATTTCATTAGGGAGGGAACTGAGCACAGTTGTAAGCTGGCTGTTACAGTGGCTGGAAGATTTAAATCCTGACAATATGCTTCTAGAGCTTGTATTTTTAACCCATGCCTCAAACATCAAATCTCATATAGTTTATATAGTCTCCCATGACCATCATGGCCAGAATACATAATAGACATAACTGGACACAGTTGAATATGCAAACTGTGAATGAATGAATAAATGAATGGTACCAGAAGACTACACAGCTAGACTCCAGACACTGTGGAAAATCATAAGGGCAATCACATATACTCATGGAACTAGATAGGAAATTGGGACCTAGTCACATTATCACACTATCATTAACATTTGCATGTAACAGGGACATTTTCTCATGATTTGTTCCTTAATTGTTCAGGATAAATATAAGAGGAATTTGGATGGTGTTCATGAACCCAGACCTAGTTCCCAGGGAGTTCAGACATGATGAGGTGAGCTCACTACCCTCTTTTGGGAAGACTGTCAAAGGCCTAGCCTGTAGATACCTCAGTGGAATTACTGACAAGGGTTCCAAGGAGACCAGAGACCCTTGTAGTGTTCTTCCTTCCCTCTACAGTAGAAATGCATAGGGAATCCTTTAGTGTCTGTTCTGTACTGCTCTTCCCACTACTCAGCTCAAAGCTTCATGAAGATAAGCTCATGGATCCTCGACTCCTAGCCCAGGGCAGGGCTGAAGACAATACTGTACTATGATGGTCAACTTTTTGTGTAGTGTACAGCTAAGGAAGATGATTGGATTTACTTATGCAATAAAGCATCCATTTATGAGATGAAGTAGGTGCAAGACTTTCACGGACAGGTAATTTCTCTGACCTTCTATGAACTTGTCAAATAAGAAATATGAATTTAGTAAAATATTGCTTAATGTCATTGGAGACATGGCTTATTGAGAAGCCAATAGCAGTTTTGTTTCTTATATTTAACAAACACGGTCTGATATAATATTGCTGAAACTTCCTGAAGAACCCAGGCCTCAGATTTGGATAAAAATAATTTTATCGTTCTACTAGACTTAAAATTCTTGACTCCTCAGACAGTTATGTAGAGCAGGGAAAGGAAACAGTGGAAGGAGTAGAGACATTGTGTGAATCCTAGGTCTAGACACTGCCTGTCCTTGTTCCTGGGGACAGATGTATACCCTCATGCTCATTGCAATGGCAAATTTGGATTTCCGCTTTGAAAGGATACAGTGTCTCCATGTTGACAAACCTCTGGGCATTTTCATGCAAGGTTCCAAGATTAGGTTAACAGATCTTACGGGGCTCCTGTCCCTCCGAGTCCTTCTACCATCCACTTCTACTTCTTCCATAGGATTCTCTGCACTCTGGCCAAAGTTTGGCTGTGACTCTCAGCATCTGCTTCAGTCCCCTGTTGGGTGGAGCCTTTCAGAGGACCCTCTGTAGTAGGATCCCATCCTGTTCTCTCTCTTCCACTGCTTCTGGTGTGTCTGTCTTGTTTGTCATTCTGAATAAGATTTAAGCATCCTCCTTAGGGTTCTTGTTGTTTAGCTTCTTTAGGTCTGTAGATTTTAGCATGGCTTTCCTATATTATACAGCCAATTGACTTCTCTTTCATCACTTGCCCTGACGATACAGCCTTGCCAGGCCACACAGGAAGAGGACTTAAGCAGTCCTGATGGGACTTAACAAACTATGGGCAGATGTCAATAATGGAGAACTTCACCTTTCAGTGGACTAGGGTTGGGGATGAGGGAAAGAGGGAGGAAGGGTGGGATTGAGGGAGTTGAGGGAGGGGCCTTCAATGGAGATATATAATAAATAAATTGCGAAAAATAAAAATAAAAATAACTATATACTCCAACTCTGAGGCAAAATGAACATTTTGTTACTTCTTTACTTCTCTCAAGTATTTTTTTTCCCACAACAACCAGAAAAACTACCTACTCTGACCATCTTCCTCAACTGCATGTTGGATGATGATTTCTTGCTGTTTGAATGTGAAGATAATGCAGCATAGTATGAGACCAGAACAATCAGTCACCAATACAGTGAAATGTAATTAGTAGTAATTTTAACTTTTATGATGCTCTGAATTTCTGAATATCTTACCCTCAAATCAACATCTTGATAATATTCTTAGTAAGACACTCATGAATTACTGAATAGAAAGCAACCACTCCAAAACAATTTTTGTTTTACATTTAACTGTGTATGCACACATATAGACATGTATATGGACATACAAATATATACATGCAATTTTTTTTCTATTGAGAAACTAGGGAAAATTCTGCTTTCATTTTTATTTAAAACACATTGAGATAGGATTCATAGACCATTTGAGTTTCTATTACTATGTGCAGTAAAATTACAAAGTACAGGTGATTTTTAATATTATTAAAAATATTAGATTTTTTTTCTTTTTACTATGTGGGTTCCCAGGATGTAACTCAGGTCATCAAGTTTGGTATCAAATGACTTCACCCTCTGAGCCATCTTGCTGGTCCAGTATTTTTATCTATATATATCTATATATAAATACTCATTTATACACATGAAGAAATAGTGCCTCAGAGGATAAGAGGATTAATATTTGATTCCCTACTATTGTTCATTTCTCACAATAGCCAGAATTGGGGTAGGAAGCTACTGCTTTTTATTTTTCTCTAGCTCTTAATGGGGTCTACTGCCTTCAGCAGATTAGTGTGGCATTCGCATAAGCCATGCATGTTCTTCCTTCCCTGGTCATAGCACTGATATGAAGGTGCTCAGATTAGATGCATGTTAGGTAAATTATTTGTATAGCAGTGAAGAAGGGACTTCAGTTCAAATGGCCAGCTAGTTTTAGGCTGAAGGAGATATTCAGAAATCTGAGAAGAGTGAGAAAATTGTACACATGTCATGTTATGGAAGAATTTAACTGAAAGTAAAGGGTGGCCCATGTCCTTTGCACACAATGATGTAACTACTACAGGTGTATTCTCATCCTTACATACACCAGTTAAAAATTAATTTCATAGTAACTGTAGCCAAATGTATCCTATTGACATCTGAGAGTACTAATTGTGTGATGCACAAATGAGTAACAAATATGGGAAGATTATGTGCAAAGTGGTACTTGGGGGAACAAAGACTACATATGCATTAGATTCAACAAACAGGCTATTTTGATGCTGTCATGCTGGCATTGGGGGTGATGTCATTCCTAGATGCTTTCGTCAGTAAATTACTTGGCTCACAAGTATGAGTATCTGAGTTTGACCCTTAGAATCCATGAGAAAGAGCCAGAACTCAATACACTTGAGTTCTCTTACACTTCCAGAACTCAATAGGCAGTCACAGGAGGATTTCTGAGGCACACTGGTATACAGCCTAGCCTAGTCAATGGGAGATTCTGTCTTAAAGAAGGCAGATGGAATTTCTGAGGATGATACAGAACAATATCATTTGACTGGCATACACACACATACAGACACACACACACACACACACAAACACACTAAAAAGAAGAATTTAAAACAAACAGGAAGGAAAGAACTTTCCTTTCTTTCCCCACTCTTTTTTTTATTAATTATACTTTATTTACTTTGTATCCCCCCATAAACCTCTCCTCCTCCCCTCTCAATCCCACTTTCCTTCCCCCTTCTTTACGCATGCCTCTACCCAAGTCTACTGATAGGGGAGGCCCCCTCTCCATCCTTCTGATCTTAGTCTATCAAATCTCATCAGAAGTGGCTGCATTGTCATCTTCTGTGGCCTGGTAAGGCTGCTACCCCCTAAAGTGGCGAGTGATCAAAGAGCAGGCCAATCCCATTAGTATGGAACCCACTTGGACACTGAACTGTCATGGGTGACATCTGTGCAGGGGTTCTAGGTTATCTTCATGCATGGTACTTGGTTGGAGTATGAGTCTCTGGAAAGACCCTTGTGTTCAAATTCTGTGGTTCTGTTGCTCCCCTTGTGGAGTTCCTGTCCTCTCTAGATCTTACTATTCCCACTTCTTTCATGAGATTCCTCACATTCTGCCCAACAGTTGGCCCTAAGTCTCAGAATCTGCTTTGATAGTCTGCAGGGCACAGCCTTTCAGAGGCCCTCTGTTGCAGGTTTGTAACTTGTTTCCTGTTTTTGTCTTCTTCTGATGTCCATTCTCTTTGCCTTTCAGGATGGGGCTTGAGCATTTAAGTCATGGTCCTCTCTCTTGATTAGTTTCTTTAGATGTACAGATTTAGTAGGGTTATTCTATATTATATGTCTATATGAGTGAGTATATACCCTGTGTGTCTTTCTGCTTTTGGGACAGCTCACTCAGGATGATCCTTTCCAGGTCCCACCATTTACCTGCAAATTTCATGATTTCCTTGTTTTCCATTGGCAAGTAATATTCCATTGTGTCGATGTACCACAATTACTGCATCCATTCTTCATTTGAGGGGCATCTGGGCTGTTTTCAGCTTCTGGCTATTACAAATAAAGCTGCTACAAACATGGTTGAGCAAATGTCTTTATTGTGTACTTGAGCCTCTTTTGGATATATGCCTAGGAGTGGTATAGCTGGATCTTGAGGAAGCGCTATTCCTAGTTGTCTGAGAAAGCGCTAGATTGATTTCCAGAGGGGTTGTACAAGTTTACATTCCCACCAGCAGTGGAGGAGGGTTCCCCTTTCTCCACATCCTATCCAGCATGTATTGTCACTTGAGTTTTTGAACTTGGCCATTCTGATGAGTGTAAGGTGAACTCTCAGATTGTTTTGATTTGTATTTCCCTAATGGCTAATGAGGTTGAGCATTTCTTAAGTGTTTCTCTGCCATTCGATATTCCTCTACAGAGAATTCTCTGTTTAGCTCTGTTCCCATTTTTAAAGTGGATTACTTGGTTTGCTGCTCTTCAGCTTCTTTAGTTCTTTGTATATACTGGATATTAGTCCTCTGTCAGATAAAGGGTTGGTGAAGATTCTTTCCCAATCTGTAGGCAGTAGTTTTGTTTTGAGGATGGTGTCCTTTGCTTTACAGAAGCTTTTCAGTTTCATGAGGTCCCATTTATTGATTGTTGCTCTTAGAGCCTGTGCTGTTGGTGTTCTGTTCAGGAAGTTGTCTCCTGTACCAATGAGTTCTAGGGTCTTCTCCACTTTTTCTTCTATCCGATTTAATATGTCTGGTTTTATGTTGAGGTCTTTGATCCACTTGGACTTCAGTTCTGTGCAGGGTGATATGTATGGATCTATTTTCATTTTTCTACATGTAGACATCCAGTTAGACCAACACCATTTGTTGAATATGCTATCTTTTTTCCATTGAATGCTTTTGGCATATTTGTCAAAGATCAAGTGTCCATAAGTGTGTGGGTTTATTTCTGGGTCTTCTGTTTGGTTCCATTGATCCACCATTATGTTTTTATGCCAGTTCCATGCACTTTTTATTACTGTTGCTCTATAGTACAGCTTAAGATCAGGGATGGAGATACCTGCAGAAGATCTTTTATTGTAGAGGATTGTTTTAGGAATTCTGGTTTTCTTGTTGTTCCATATGAAGTTGAGAATTTTTTTTTCCAGGTCCGTAAAGAATTGTGTTGGTAATTTGATGGGAATTGCGTTGAATCTGTAGATTGCTTTTGGTAAGATGGCCATTTTTGCTATGTTAATCCTGCCAAGCCATGAGCATGGGAGATCTTTCCATCTTCTGATATCTTCTTTTAATTCTTTCTTCAGAGACTGGAAATTTTTTTTCATACAAGTCTTTGACTTGCTTGGTTTGAGTTACACGAAGGTACTTTATGTCATTTGTGGCTATTGTGAAGGGTGTTGTTTCCCTATTTTCTTTCTCAGCCCTTTTGTCTTTTGTATACAGGACGGCTACTGATTTTTTTGAGTTAATTTTGTATCCGGCCACTTTGCTGAATGTGTTTATCAGCTGTAGGAGTTCCCTGGTAGAATTTTGGGGTCATTAAGGTATACTATCATACCATCTGCAAATAGTGATAATTTGACTTCTTCCTTTCCAATTTGTATCCCCTCGATCTCTTTCAACTGTCTTATTGCTCTAGCAAGGACTTCTAGAACTATGTTGAAGAGATATGGAGAGAGTGTTCTCTTTGGGCCTGCATAATATTCATCCAGGCCCTTCTGCCTTTCATAGTTTCTGTTGAGAAGTCAGGTTTTGATTGGTTTGCCATTATATGTTACTTGACCTTTTTCCCTTGCAGCTTTTAGTAATTTCTCTTTGTTCTGTATACTTATGGTTTTGATTATTTTGTGGCAGGAGGATTTTCTTTTCTGGTCTAATTTATTGGGTATTCTATAGGCCTCTTGTACTCTTATTGGCCTCTCCTTTAAGTTGGGGAAATTTTCTTCAATGATTTTGTTGAAAATATTTTCTGGGCCTTGGAGCAGGGAATCTTCTTTTTCCTCTATTCCTATTATTCTTAGATTTTGCTTTTTTATGTTGTCTTGAATTTCTTGGACGGTCTGTATCAGGAAGTTTTTAGATTTAGCATTTTCTTTGATAGATACATTGATTTCTTTCATTGTATCCTCCACACCTGAGGTTCTTTCTTTCATCTCTTGTAGTCTATTGGTTATGCTAACCTCTGTACTTCCTGTTTTCTTTTCTAAGTTCTTTCTCTCCACAATTTCCTCCATTTGTGTTTTCTTTAATTTTTCCAATTCTATCTTCAGATCTTGAGCCATTTTGTTTATTTCCTTCACCTATCTGACTGTATTTTCCTGTTTTTCCTTCAATTCCTTCAGCTGTTTGTTTGAACAATCTTCTGTAACTTTATTTTTTTCAGTGCTTTATATTTCCTCTGTAAAGGCCACAAACTGTTTGGGTGCAACTTCCTGTATTTCTTTACAGAAGAAATAGTCTGTTTTTCTTTATCTTCTTCTATTTCTTTATGGATGGCCATTATCTGTTTGTTTTTATCTTCCTCTATTTCTTTATGGATGGCCATAATCTGTTTGATTTTCTCTTCCCATAGGTCTTCATGCATTTTATTTGTTTCCTTTGTTATCCTCCTCATGAGCATAGATGTTAGATCATCTTCTTGAATTTCAATTATGTTGGGGTGTTCAGGGCTACTTGTCCCTGGATAACTTGGCTCTGGAGATGCCATATTGCTCTCTCTTTTGTTAGTTGAGCTTTTATGCTGCCCTCTATGCGTTGGGCTATCTTAGGTGTTGGGAGTTAGTTTCTGGTATTTTCTGGAATCCTGTGGTAGAGAGAATCCCCTTGGCAGGAAGATGGTTTTTCCTGAAGGAAGCCTTTTCAGCTTTTTGGGTATGGTCACTGTATGGCCGGTGTTTTTCAGGAGTTGCCACAGCTCATCTCAGGCATAGACACTTGAGTGGTAACTGTGGTCCTTGTTAGTCTAGAGGGCTCTCCTCTCACCTGGAGAAGTCCTGGAGACAGCTGCCCTGCTTCTGGGTTTCTTGCTGTAAATTTAGTGAGCTGGTTCTGTAACCTGTGTGTCCTGTGGTTTGGTCAGTTTTGTTAGGGTAACTGGTTGTCCCTTGGAGCAGTATCTGGGGGTTGATCTCGGGGATCCCGGGCTTTTGTAGGTCTGAGGTTGGGGCTCTGTGCCCCAGTACTCAAGCGGTAATCTGTGGTGGGTGAGTACTGTTCTCCTCATAGCAGCAGCCTAACTGGTGCACAGCAGGTCCCTGGGTTGGGTCATTCTGCAGGACCTTTTCCAGGGATATACTGTGCATCCTCTTTGCTTAGTTCCCTGTGGGAATTTTTCCCGACAGGGACTCCAAGTGTCTGGTGCCCTGCAGCACACAATTCTGTCTGTGCGGAATAGCTGGTGCAGTGCAGGTCTCCGGGCTGGTGGCACGTGCACCTGCTGGTCTGTGGGACCTTTTCCAGGGATATACTGGATGACCTAATTCGGTTCCTTGTTTCTTTCTTTCCCTGTGTGGTTTACTCCCAACAGGGACTCCCAGTCTCTGTTGCCCTGGGGCGCACAGCTCTGTCTGTGATGGAGAGCTGGGGGTACAGCAGGTCTCTGTGTTTGTGGCTGAAGCCCAGTTCAGTGATGGCAGCTAGCACCAGCCAGTTTGGGAGACCTTTTCCAGGGAAAGGAAAAGGTCAGTTCCGTTTCCTTTCTTTCCTGTGGGTTTTTCTCGTGACTGGGACTCCCAGTCTCTGGTGTTTTTGTGCCCACTGTTCAGTCTGGGAAGGTGATCAGGACATGCAGGCATGTGGCTCTGGTCTGGTGACCTAGTGCCTGCACGACCTGGGATCTCTTCCGGGTTCTGGCTGGGTGACCTGAGAGTAGACCTGACTGATTCCCACATCGTGGGAGTTTTCTCTCACCTGAGAAACAAGATTGCTGTTGTTTTAGGGCCCAGAGTTCAGTCTCTTGGTCGCTGTATCGAAAACATTGTCCTGCTCCTCAGAAGCAGTGTTCTCCTGCCACTGCCATCTTGTGTCTCCCTATTTCCCCATTCTTGCTCCATGCCAAGGTATCCATTTCTTTCTACACTGCCAATCTGAGGTTACTGTGAGAAGCACTAATTTTCCCCCACCATCCCTTTAGGAACATAATTCATCTAGAACTAAGGATACAGTGGCTGTCTTCTTTTTCATAGACTGCACACACCAACATCAAGACAATAAAATTAAAACACTAAGCTGGAAGGTAACTAAAATGTAGTGGGTTGGACATTTCATGGAAACCTCCTTTGCCCTGTACAACAGTTTGAACTTATCATCCTTGGAGTGTTTGGATAGCGAAAAGAAGCACACCCTGGGAATGGTACTGCATCTATTCTGAGTCACTGCATCTGTTAAAGGACTTTTCTTTTTCCAGTAACTGGGCTGAAGGGGTTCTTGCTATGAGCTTTTTTTGCATAAAATGTTCATTTGATTAAATGCGGAGGTGATTGTATTTGTAGCTAACAGGGGTTAGGGTTTTGACATCTTGTTTGAGCTTTTCCCTCTTGTAGCAGTAGTAACAACAACAATAATATCAAGTTTAGCAAACAAAAGGCCTTATAGTTTTCTAATTTTGTGTTTATGTATTTATTTACTTTTTGTTGGTAGGGACTGAACTCCATATCTTGTTGTGTTGTGTACACTAGTCGTTAACTCTACTACTGAACTACATGCCCGGACTTAGGTCTTATGCTTAAAAATATTAATATCAAATGTGTGTGTTTTAGTAAGTGATGTTTGACAGTATGATGATAATAAATACGAAATAATTACATGATAGTTTTTATTTTCTGATTTTTAAATGTAATATTAATTTGCATTTTTAAAATTATACAGGCCAAAGGGAACAGTGTGCTGCTACAAAGAACAAACAAATTTGACACTTGACACTGATATGTAATTAACACTCAATCATTGCTCATTAAGTTGTGATAATACTTCATAATATTGACTGTGGGTTTAATGATTGAAAAAGCTGCAGGGCCTGATTTTTTTATTATAATTACATTGGGGTTATTATGTCCACACTATTAACTGATTGGTGTTCAACCTGCTTGACAGTGCTTAATCAATTTAGGTATGAAGAATTTTTATTTTACACCAAATTCACAAGGGCTTTCTCCATTAGTACCTGGGGGTTCTTGGACTATAAGAAAGAGCAAAGTATCACAGAGACGTTTTCTTTCCTGTGTATAGTCTGAAACTACAAAAGAAACACTTAGCTGCTCACTCTTCTGCTGAATACCCACATAAATTTCTCTGCTATGCCCTCCTGCAAATATACTTGTCTCCTTTTGGGGTATTCTCAAATCTTCAATATCTGTGTTTAAAACATTTGCTTACCTTTCAAGGGTTTCTTATGCCATTCCATCACCTCACTCAAACTACAGTGCTAGAGGGATGCCCAACATCAGGCTTAACTAGCTATGGTCAGAGCAGAGTAAGAGCAAGGTGTAGGGAATGGAGAAAACTCAGTGCAAAGAACCTAAAAGCAGCAGCGAGAGATGCTAAAATATGTTTATCTTTACTTTTTTTATTCATCTGTGTGTTTGTGCGGGTTTATTCACATATATGCCAGTACACATGTGTGCAGGATGCTCACTCATGTGTGTGCACATTCATAGAGTGGCTAGAGGACAAACTTTGTATCATTCCTCAGGATGCCTTTCAACCTTTTTATGTGAGACAGTGTTTCTCACTTACAAAAAGGATTTGTGTACCCCAAACTGGGATTATATACACACACTACTGCACCACAGCTGGCTTTTTATTCAAATGAGATCTGGGGATAAAATTCAGGCTCCCATGCTTGCAGAGTAAGCACTTTACTGACTGAGGTATCTCCAAAGCCCTCTGGACTTGTTTATTGTTTTAAAATCATGACTCACTGGTAATTCTAAGCAATGTTAATGATATAACACTCCACCACCAAGTGCACAAATGGGCACACATGCACTAAAGTAACTGATAATTTTTAACAAAGTAGAAATGATACTTAAATAAGTACATTTTAACACTTAGGAACAGTTAACGATGTTAACACTACGAACCGTTATACCCTGGTGAAGAGTTAATATGAACAACTGCATATGCTCCATTCGCTCTGTGAAAAATCATGAATGTGTTTGTTTTAAGAGTGAGAACGAAGCTGCTCCCTTTCATCTGCATGCTTTTTCACTGCCTTCTGTAATACATACATGAGCCTCAGCAAGAGAATCAAAAGAAATCAAGCCATTGCAAACCCTTCATAATTTTGTTCAGTTTCTAACAAACAAGAGATAAATGTATGATGAACTCTGCATGAAAAATTTCCTGCAAGGATTTTTGATTACTGGGATATTTTGAAATCACTAGAATTGATCCTGGCAAAGACAGTTATGGACAGTGATATAATATTTGGAGTTTACTATGAAAATGATTTGTTCTACCAAACTTGTCCTTGTGTTGAAAAAGCTTCCCAAATCTTTTGAATATCTATGAGTATTTTGTGAAAAAATCTTATTGAAAAATGAAAAAAGTCTTCTCCATGTAACAGAAGATAAATTTAATAATACAATTTGTAGTCTCCTTTGAACATGGACAAGTACAGGAAATCTACTTTAGTGAAATCATTGACAAATTTGCAGAAATAAAAACCTATGGATATCCAGTTAGACCAGCACTGTATGTTGAAGAAGCTATCTTTTCTCCATTGTACTGTTTTGGCTTCTTTGTCAAAAATCAAGTATTCATAGGTGTGTGGGTTTATTTCTAGGCCTTCTATTCGATTCCATTGATCTACTATTCTGTTCCTATGTCATTGCCATGCAATTTTTATTACTGTTGTTCTTTAGTACAGCTTAAGGTCAGGGATGGAGGTACCTCCAGAAGATCTGTTATTGTACAAGACTGTTTTAGCAATTCTGGGTTGTTTGCTTTTCGAAATGAAGTTGAGTATTGTTCTTTCAAATTCTGTAAAGAATTGTGTTGGTTTTCTGATGGGAATTGCACTAAATCTGTAGATTGCTTCTGTTAAGATAGATGTAAATAGATCCATATTTATCACCCTGCACAAAACTAAAGTCCAAGTGGATAAAAGACCTCACAATAAAACCAGACACACTAAACCTGTTAGAAGAAAAAGTAGGGAAGAGCCTTGAACTCATTGGCACAGGAGACAACTTCATGAACAGAACAGCAACAGCACGGGCTCTAAGATCAACAATCAATAAATGGGACCTTATGAAACTGAAAAGCTCTGTTAAGCAAAGGACACTGTTGTCAGAACAAAAGAACAGCCTACAGACTGGGAAAGGATCTTCATTAACCGTATATCAGACGGAAGGCTAATATCCAGAATATATAAAGAACTTAAGAAGTTAAACACCAACAAACCAAGTAATCCAATTAAAAAAAATGGGCTACAGAGCTAAACAGAGAATTCTTTTTTTTTTTTTAAATTTTTTATTTAACTTTTATTAAATACACTTTATTCCTTTTGTATCCCCCCATAAGTCCCTCCCTCCTCCCCTCCCGGTCCC
>REGO01000381.1:869165-908097 GCA_010120015.1 Rhombomys opimus | reverse complement strand
TTCTCAATGCAGTTTATTCAGGAACCTTGGACAATCTTCTGACCCTGGGGAAAGCCAGCCCACAGCTTAAAATAGCCTCTGGGTAGCCAACCCCAGCGTGCCTCGTGGGCAATGCAAATTGGTCCACATACACGGAAGCAAGCCAGATCCTCAGCCTTAGCCAAATATGAAACAGAGAATTCTTAATAGAGGAATGTTGAATAGCAGAGAAACACTTAAAAGAAAAGTTCAACTTCCTTTGTCATCAGGGAAATACAAATCAAAACAACCCTGAGGTTTCACCTTACAACCATTAGAATGGCTAAGATCAAAAACTCAAGTGACAACACATGCTGGAAAGGATGTGGAGAAAGGGGAACCCTCTTCCATTGCTGGTATTAATGTTAACTTGTACAACCACTTTGGAAATTGATCTGGTGCTTTCTCAGGTAATTGGGAATACTGATACCTCAAGATCCAGATATATCACTCCTAGGCATATATACAAAAGAGGCTCAAGTACACAATAAAGACATTTGCTCAACCACATGTTTAGCAGCTCTATTCGTAATAACTATAGGCTGGAAATAAACCTAGATGCCCTTCAACAGAAGAATGGATACAGAAATTGTGACACATTTACACAATGGAGTACTACTCAACTATTAAAAACAAAAAAGAGGAAATCATGAAATTTGCAGGCAAATGGTGGAACTAGAAAAGATCATCTTGATTGAGGTAACCCAGAAAGACACACATGGTATGCACTCACTCATATGTGGATATTAGCCATATAATATAGAATAAACATATTAAAATCAATATTCCTAAAGAAGCTAAACAACAAGGAAGACCCTAGGGAAGATGCTCAGTCTTCAATCAGAAGGACAAATGTGACAGACATTGGAAGCAGGAGAGGACAGACAACAGGACAGGAGCCTACCAAAGATGGACTCTGAAAGACTCTACTGATCAAGATATCAAAGCAGAGACTCAGATGCATAGCCAAACTCTGGGCAGAGTGCAGAAAATCTTAAGAAAGAAGGGGGAGATAGAGAGACAGGAACTACAAAAGGAGATCATCAGAGCCATAAAAACTGAGTTCAGGAGACCCTGAAGAGAATAATACCCCAACCAAGGACAATGCATGGAGAGGACCTAAAACCCAGGCTCAGATGTAGTCTCTAAGTGGGTCTCTAGTAAGTGGAGCAGGGACTTTCTTTGGCATGAACTCAGTGGCTAGCTCTCTCATCACTACCCCCTGGGTGTGGGGTGCAGCCTTGCCAGGCCACAGAGGAAGACAATGCAATCAGTCCTGATGAGACCTGATAGTCTAAGGTCAAATAGAAGGGGAGGAAGACCTCTCCTATCAGTGGACTAGGGGAGGGGCATGGGGGAGGAGGGTGAGATAGGGAGAAGATGAGGGAGGGGGTCACAACTGGGATAAAAATTGAATAAATTGTAATAAAGGACAATAATAAAAAAAATTAGAACCCCTCCCCTCAAAATCCTCCAAAAACCTATGGATAGACTTTTAAAGCTATTGCTACTGAAACAGACTAAATCACTGCTGTTTATCCATTTTCATAAATTTAGTTAATCATTTTTTTATGTTTCCCCTTTGGTTTTTGCATGTATTTTTACTAGCCTGCTGACATGCAGTGTTTCACAGTAGAACGTCTTCCTATCCATATTTCTTTAGTGTTCATTTGGCTTTAGGATCTATCATTAGTCCACTGATATCAGAGATCAGGGTAGGGCTCTTACAAAGGTATAAATCATTCATTCATCTAAATGAGCACACACTGCTGCTGGCACAAAAGACATGGACTTTCCTGTAACTCTCCTATTGATGATAGATAAGAAAGTGTGTTTGTGTTTGTGTGTGTGTGTGTGTGTGTGTGTGTGTGTGTGTGTGCGTGTGTGTGTGTGTGTTATCTGGTCATGATTTGCTCATGCATGCCATAGGTTGATGTTCAAGTGCCTCATAAATTACTTTTCCTTCATATTTTTGGAACAAAGTCTCTTGCTGAACCTGGAACTTGCTAGTTTGTTAGATGAGTCCCAGTGCTCCGACTGTCTGTGCCTCCTCTGCCATGGGAATTTCTGGCTATGTTATGTGGGTTCTTGGGAATTGAACTCAGGTTCTCATGCTTGCATACAAGAGCTTTCCTGGTTGAGCTGTCTTTCCAGCTCATAAAAACAAACAAACAAACAAACAAAAAAAAACAATAAAACATCTGAAGCATGAGTGCAACAGTGAAGTGGATCCCGAATATGAAAAGAATGGTAAATAGAAATCATCCCTGCTTCCCCATAAAGTGTAAAGTTGGGGTGTGGCAGCTTAAATGGCAGGTAAGAAATAACTATGCCTTAATAAAGAATGGAGCCTGCACTAGGTATGTAAGGCTACTTTTGGGATACACATATTCTGAAACCACAACAAATACTGATAGAGCAAAACAAATCACATTAGCAGAGATTTTACAACTTTGTTGCTACTCTTACTGATAGCCAGTGATATTTGCTTGACATTCAAGACCTTTACTGGTGGCTGGTGGCAGAGATGAAGTGAAACCTTGCTCTGTGGACCACTGACATTGAACTCATAAATGACGGACACTTACAGTTCATTTCAAGTCGGATGAAGTCTTTAATGCCAAGGTTTTCTAGGAAAACTCCAGACAAAGCGGTGGTTTTAAAAAAGAAGGAAATGTCAGCGCTGAATTCTGCATGGAAGGTGGGGAAGTGGAGGTAAGAAGCTTCCGTAGAAAACGAGACAGCATTCCAGAAGTGTCCTGTGAAGCAGAGAGTTCTTAATCATGGCTTGTTTGTTTTAAATGAGGAATGAAAAAGCAATGGGCTTGTGGGTAAATTTCAAGATTAGGAGGACACTGAACGTAAGAGAGATAAGGGAATGCAAAAATCTTGTGCTCATGCAATTCAGAGAAGGGCTGAAAGAGTGTGTGAGGAGTGTGTGAGGGTGGGGATGTTGTACTCACGGTCACCATAGCAACGTAAGGGGCCAATTCTCCAAGCTGCTTCTGAGTTTGATCTGTTGGTATCAGTTATAATTATCTGAGTTACAGGCAAATGATCTTTGAAGGAAAGAACGCCAGTAACGTTTTTCCTGCAAAACATAATTTTAAGAGAGGAAAAAAAAGAAGGATAAAATGTAGATTATCTAAGGATTCTGTGCCAAGACCCCTCTTTGCAAAGTGACTTGGATTGAATGCAGCCTGGCCAGGGCTGGAAGGAACATAACAGAAGGTCTATTTCAGGGCCTGTGTGAATAGCTGGAATACCAATTAGAGAACCCATGGCCTGCTTCCAAACACCACTGGATTTTATATCTTCCTTAACTGAGCTTGCAGAAGCACAGGTAGTTTAGAAAGATGACAGTGCTGATTGTGGCCAAGAGGACCTGAATGCTCATTGCAATGTCCTGTCTCTGACTTGGACACTATTGTCTCCCTCTGGATCTCATTTCCCTTGCAGTACTGGCTTGTCTTGTCTTAGTAAAAGAGAAGGCACTTAGTCCTGCTGGGAACTGATATGCCAGGGGGGGTTGGTACCCATGGGAAAGGGAAAGGGAATATGGAGGAAGTGGTTGTGAGGGTGGAACTGGAAGGAGAGGAGGGAGTGAGGTTGTGATTGGGATATAAAATGAACAAATAAATAAATTAATGAAGAATAAACGTAATACAAAATGGAAAATAAACAAACAAACAAAAACCCATCACTTCACTTTCCTATTGAAGAAGATCTTTTTTTTTTTTTTTTCTGAGGAACTAACTTGAAAACAGACATCACAAATCCCTCTCAAAAGTCACTCACAGGGATTGGCTGAACCACCTGCCAACAGTTTTTAATCAGGTTTCAATGGTTTTTTTTTTTTATCACATTTTAAGTTGTGTTAAAATTTTTATAGTTATTTGATTGCTGTTTCCTTTGTTCTTTAGAACAACCTTGCTGGTTAATGGCTCTGGTTTTGTTCTTGTTAATTATGCAAATAAGGAATTACTGGTTTTGTTTTGATAGAAAAAAATTAGAGAAAGCCAATATTCCCTCCTCTTTTAAAGTTGTCTTTCAGAATCAAGGTGAAGATGGTACCACTTGGCAGAGCATAAAATTTGGAAGTAAAAACCTGGCATTGTAGAGCTCTGGTGATAGCTCAGTCAGGCCCACATGCTTGGTCTGTGAGCATGGATACCTGATTCTGGATCTTCTGAACCTACACAAAAACACCTGCCCTCGTGACACTCACGTTTACTAATACACCTGGGTGGCCTGGAGATAGGTAGACCTGGGGCCTGCTGGCCAGCAAACCTTACTGAATTGTTAAGATCCAGGCCAATGGGAAGTCTCATCTCAAAAAATTAGATGTACTTTACAGTATCCAAGGAGCAACACCAGCAGCTGACTTCTGGCAGCTGACTCATTCATGCTCTGCACACACAAATAAAAATGTGCATATAATTAACTCATATACACAACCAGGAAGAACTACAAAGAGTAGTGTAGGGGCTAGATGTTCTCCAAGTACATAGTATTCATTAATGACATTTTCAAAAAATAAATAAAAACAGTGTTTTAAAAATAATAATACAAATTCAATTAAAATGAACAAATTGCCATTGACCATGTAAATACTTCCAGGTAGAAATATACTATGGACAGGCATAATCTTTGTACACACAGTTTTTCTATGAGGTGTGTATGTATCACTATGCTGATTTACTAATTTTGACACTTCCTCAGAAGCACTGAGGAGTTTCATAGTATCACAGTATAGAAAGGGCAGGTACCAAATCACCATCTTGCTTTCCCCAGTATGTGTCTCATGTGTTTGAGGACACACTTTAGAGCTAACAGTTTCTAGCTGTGTACTGTGGGTGAGTCCTTTCTGAGACATTTCTTGTGTTAGATGCATATCTGAATATAAGCTTGAAGAGGATTAAATGGGATTTGCAGCTGTTGGGCACAGTGTCTGGTATGTGTTAAATGGCCAAAACTAGGCACTCTGACATTTACTTTGGTTTTCTTCTTTGTTCTGAACTACTCAGAGCTCTCAAGCAAGACAACTTATTTCATAGGCATCCAGCTATGATCCATGATTGTAGAGTTCTTGCTACATAGCACTTGCAGAAAATTAAATATTAAGAGTTAGAATCAAGCTCATGAGATTTGGAGAAAGACACACAATAATTTATCTAGGTTATAAATATGTCAAATATTCACCAGAGCTCTACCCTTACACCCCTGTTCAAAAATACAAAAATATACATACTATAATGTCTGTAATTTGAGTGCCTGTGTTTAGAAGCCATTTGAATGAAAGGGCTTTGTGTCAGCTAAAAAGCAAAGCTATGCATGTTGCACATACAGAATAAATTCACATTTTTATCCCAATTTATTCACAAGTAGAGGTTTCAAAGAAGTGACTAAACACCTGCACTAGAGATAAAACTCCCCTATTAGTGCTTAGGCAGTCTGCCTAGCAACCTATGTGTTGTCCCCCACCAGGTAGCCACACCTCCCAGGTGTGGTTACATTGCTCATTATAAGGACCAACCTGCCACTTTGTCTCTTTCTTGCCCTCTTGCCCTCTCTTGCCCTCTCATTTCTTGCCCTTTCCTCTTTCTGTTGGGGTGGCCCCCTTTCTTCCCCCATCATGTCTTGCTCTCTCTTTCTCTCTCTAATAAATGTCTTTCATACAATATCTGCTGTGCACATCATCATTTCATTGGTCCTTACATCCCCTATGAAGGAACCATGATATGCTATGTTGTTTTTTTCTCCATTTTTATTGCAAATCCTAGTTCTTAATTCTGTCCATTAATGCTGACTTGTGCCTCCCTTGGAAATCATGACATCTTGTCTACATCCATTTGATGCCCTTGAATTAGCCAATAGCATATGTTAAAAACCATGCTAAGTATAAAAAAGCTCTTCCAAAAGAAGTAGGAGGATTCAAATTTGGTATGATTATACAACTCACATTGTCGGGAATGATTTTTATGTGGAGAATTTAAACAATACAAATAGTCCAGGATCACTTCGAAGGGAATAATGTTTTCCACGGTGAACTGGGTCTTCTTACATCAATTAACAATCAAGACAATCCCCCACCAGAATGACCTGATGGAATCCTCAATTAAAACTCTTCCCTGTAATTCTAGGTTATAGAAAGTTGATGTCTATTACTTACAACCACATTGCTGAATACAACTGGTTTATACCAGGGAATAAAGATGTACCTCAAGTCATCTGCATCTAGGAAAAGTTTGAGTTAGAATTGTGTAGAATTGTGTATCATGCAACATATTAGTTTTGTCATTTAATCTCCTTGTTCCCTGACTGACGCTGATGATATGCACAGAGGAGTTTACTCCCAGCACTGCTGGTCGTTTCTGTTTTCACATCTAACCTTTGTTCAGGAAATGGAAATTCTAAAAACTTTTTTTCCCTCAAGTACAGTATATAAAATCAAATGACCACGATGTGATCCCAAGCATTAATTTCCAGTTATTAGCATATTAGTATGGGAACATGCTCCTTGATACCAAATGGCAGAGAACAGCTCCTCCTGGCTGGAACCTGGCATGTAACCATGTGGGTACCATCTTCTCTAGACATGGTTGCACTCATGCCATCAGCCCGGGGCCTTGATCTGTCCTTGTTCAGTCTCTGGCTGACTGTCCCCATTCTATTCATGCAAGCTTTCCCCTCAAACAACACAATTCAATTTATTGGGCTTTAGCTTGCTAATTTGCAATCATTTTGAGAGTGACTCCTTAACATTACACCTCAGTTACCTTGACAGATGCTGTGGGAGACCACAGCCTCCTTGGTTACACACTCACAGCTCTTTTGCTTTATTCATACACAGCAGGTTCATCCACTGCATAGTAAATTCATCAGAAGTCCCACTTAGGGATATTTCTGACTTTTCAGAAATATCTCTTTACTGCAGAATTTGATAGTTGAAGGAAATTTTATTTTGCTGCCATAGTGTTTCTTTCTTAGCATTCATCCTTTTATTTCACATATATATTTATTATTTTCATAAACATAAATTTAATATACAAACCAATGTTGTCTTTCATAATTGATTGAGAACTTTGTAGTATTACAGAAATTGATAATATAAATGACCATATACTTTCCCAAAATTGACTACATGCCACATCTGATAGATGTGAAGACTATTTGCTAACTCAGCTAGCAATCTCCATAGATATTTCACCTTTCTCTATTAAAAAATAAATAAAATCAGGACCTGAAGTTTAGAGAGGCTAAATGATTTACATTACATAGTTAACAAATGATAAATGAAGAATTTGATTATTCTGTTCCATAATAAAATTTTAGTTAAGGATATATTACAGTTAGCATTTAAACTATGACAGTGGTGCCAGAAACCAATCAACCAAACAAACAAAATAAAAACAATTTCATGTTCTAATTACATGATCAGCTCACAATATCAGTGCTGTAGATGTGCAAAGGAGATAGCATGAGCTCTTTTTGTTCATAATGAGAATTCTGTACTTTAAACACACAGTCATTGGGATTCTGTGAAGTCAACTATATGTTTTTTCATGGGCTGTGGAAGCACAAGAAAAATGAGGTGACATCAGGAATTGAGAGTAGTATACATGAGAATTGAGGAGGAGTCAACCACATCAGATCTGTCCTAAGCCTCCCCTAGTCAAGGGCTCTAGAAAATTCTTAGCAAGAACAGTCTGCCAAGAATCTCTCTGGGTGCAGCTGTGTGAAACTTTGATGAAACACTGACTACCTCTCTTCCCTTTACTGCACTAGTTATCTCTCTTGTTGCTGTGGTAAAGGTTTATTTTGGCTCATGGTTCAAGAACCCTATTTATTATGGTGTCAGGATCTTGTGGCAACTGGTCACAGTGAGCTCAGGATGCAAAGCTATGAATGATTGTTCCCATTTCCCTTTTCCCTTTTTACTCACCTTGGAATAGTCTTTGCACCTCAGTTAACTTAATGATGAGCATTTCCCTGGGGACTCCACATCCTCTTATGATGACTATCCATATTGACCATCATATACCTATGCTATTCTCTCAAAGAGCAGATAATTCTCTACATGCTCTGCATGGCCACAACAGCCCATTTGGTATTGGTTCTGTTGGGATCTCCGTAATGCCCAATGTCTCTTCAACCATTTTTCTAAATCTGTCACAGTCTCTAAAAATGAGGTTCTAGTCAATATAATAATGTGTAAAACAATTAAAAATTACATTCAAGGTGTTTTGCTACTGTTAATATCAAAGAGTCAGTCACAAGTCATATTTTCATCATGTAAGTTGAAAATATTGAGAAAGCCAAATATGAAGGACTATGAACCCATTAAAGCAAGCAGTATGTCTTAACTTGTATGTTGCTTTAGGACAGCCAAGAAAAAGATTTGTAAGATAATTTTTTTTGGAAGAAGTAAGTTGAAAAGTAATACACTTACTTTGATATGCATTTATTAATGACAGAACATGCAGTTTAAAATACTGATGTCAATGAAGTACTTACATTTAGAAACATCCTATACACCCCACCATTATCTGCAGGAGTATTTTGCCTGTAGCAACATATAAGTGGCTACACCACTGATGAAAATGATACTCATTCCTCCATTTAAACTCCAATAGTCTTGTATGGAGGGTTGGGATGTCAGGGATCCTTTGGTTATCCATGAGGATATCAGGGGCTGGTATTGTACAGGTCTTATGAAGTGAATTCATTATTGAAACGGCTATAGCATGTCCAGATGTTTCCTGCACATTTCTCATCCTCTAGTTTTTACACTTTCCCAAGTTCCTCTTCTGTGATGTTCACTGATCCTTGCAGAATGACACAGCTGTCCCACTTAGGGATGAGCACCCACCATCACACTCTCAACCCTGAGGCCCACTACAGGTTTCTGCATTGCCCCTGTTCAGTAAGGAGCTTCTCACTCAATCTTGTGCAAGAAACCACGATGAAAATTCAGTTACCACAGAAGAAATGAAGACAAGGAAGTGAAAGGGAGGCTTACTGAGACGGGATCCACCAAGAGAGGGCTGGGATGAGAAACGGGAGTGGAAAATAAGAAAAATTTCTTATAGAAATGCTTGAAAATACCAAATAATAAAAAAATAAAAACATTTTTTACATGCTAGTAAGGTGTTTTCTCTTTTTTTAATTCATATATTCTGAAATCTTTGAATATCTTTTAATGAAGGTGTATTTCATTTTAAATAAATGATAAAATTACAAATTCACCAAAATAATTAAGCTTATGCATCATTTTTAATGCAGTAGATCAGGACTTAGAACTGCAACAAAGTTTGCAGGGCAGACAGGGCAGACAAAGAGCTCATCTTGTACACTCAGTAAACCTTGGGTGTCATTTCTCAGGAGCTCCCCACACTGTTTCTAAAGACAGAGCCTCTCTTCACTTACTCTTTGAACAGTGAAAGCACAGTAGTCTCACAGCAGGCAGACACAGTTCTCTCTAACACAAAAGTCCAATTGGAAGCCAGTGCCAGATAGATTATAAGCGAGAATTCAGAGAATTCAGTGATTAACAGCCCCGTAACCACTCAAAGACTTAAAACTTTTGTGTAAGTGGTTCTAAAACAAACTAAAAAGTAGATTATCATAAAAAAAAACAGATGAGCATTAGCAAGTTGTGAGGAGGCTGGCTAGCATAGCCCCAGGACTTGCCTCTCTCCACCTGTCCAGAGCTGGACCTATAAGAGCTTACATCATGCTGGAAAATTTTGTTTTCTTTTGTTTTTGTTGTTCTTGTTTTCTATCTGTCTCTTTATTTGGATTTTGGAGATCAAGCTGAGGTTTCATTATTGTTTGGTGAACGCTATGGTGTGAGTTACCCCTCCAGTTTCAAGGACTACATCTGAAAGGGAGTAGAAAATTAATTCGCAACAAAAATGCATATGGTAAACTTGGTAAATAGTTCCTACAATGCTAGCTGAGAGCAATAATAGTTAACTATGTAATCAATACCAGTTAAGTCTGAAGTGGATTTAACTCATCTATCAAAGAACAGAGAAGACACTAAGTCACTACTCATTCATGACTGAAAGAACATTCCAGAAATAATCTCTGCCGGGAATATTTACTGAAGACAAAGTCAATTAGTGAGCCAAAGCTATCTAGTGGAGACAAACCTATTTACTGAAGCGAAAGGGAAATAGTGAGCAAAGGTCATTTAGTAGAGACCTAAAGCTATTTAGTGAGTTACCTAAGACCCTAAACCATGGGTGATAGATTTATGAGGACATCCGTCTGTTAGTTTTAGAGCATCTGTGAGATATCTTAAGAAAACTTCCTTATGGTATCTTGCAGGTACAATATTTAACCCATGGAAGCACTCTTCCTATCTCCTGCAGCAGTAATTAAACCTTTCCCCTTTCCTGCCTTCTCCCTATATAAGTTGGGTAAAAATTTCTAATAAAGGAGGCTTTGATCAGACAAACAGACTTAGCCTTCATTTCTCGTGTTTCTTGTCCCTTCCCCCTCATTCCTTCTATCCTCCTACTTTAGGAACCTGTTGAAGTCCCTCGGGTCTGGGCAAATTTCTCTGAGGCACAGAGTGAAACCCAGTGCTACATAGTAGCTGGAGGGTCCAGGGTTCCATATAATGGAAAGAAAGAAAGAAAGAAAGAAAGAAAGAAAGAAAGAAAGAAAGAAAGAAAGAAAGAAAGAAAGAAAGAAAGGATGAAAGGAAGGAAGAAAGAAGGAAGGAAGGAAGGAAGGAAGGAAGGAAGGAAGGAAGGAAGGAAGGAAGAAAAGAAGGGACAAAGGAAAGGAATGAAGGAAAGAAGGAAGGAAAGAAGGGACAAAGGAAAGGAAGGAAGGAAGGAAAAAAGGAAGAAAGAAAGAAAAGAGGGAGGGAAGGAAAGAAGGAGGGAGGGAAGGAAAGAAGAAAGAAGGGGAAAAGAAATGGAAGATGGAGGGAGAGACAAAGCAATAATCTGATAATGATTGACAGGAGGTCTGTACCTATTCTATGTAAATTATATGCCATTTTATATGAAAGATCAGAACATCTGTGCATTTTAGTATGGGTGGTAGACCTGGAACCAAATAGCAAAAGATATGTGGGCCAAAAATGCCCATCGGTTTATGCAGTTGAGGCTTCCTTTCATTTTAAGCAAAAGGGTTCTTCTAGAAATGTTAATGTCACAAGTGGTTAGGGTTTGCCTGAGGTCATGAGAAGCCTCACTTAGCGAAAAGAAAGATGAATGCTTCTCCAATGGGATTTTAGAGATTCTATCAGACTGCTCTCTGGAATCGTCACTGATGACCCTCATCCACAATTGCCACATTAGCAGTCACTCTAGTGGAGCAGAAGATCCTTTAAATCAGATAGAATGAAAATTCAGCCCAACTCCTGATAGGTTTTCTGGGATGTGAGTGTAGGATTCACAAAACATCACAACATCTTTGCATATTGGCAAGTTTTTGTAGATTATATAATGGATTGAGCTGCTCCAACAATGTGATTTTGTTTTCCAGGTAACTTTGTACAATAGAAGACATTAAGAGTGCTGGGATCAAAGGCATGCACCATCATGCCCGGGTAAAGATTTAATTATTATTTATACAGCATTCGGCCTGTGCACCAGAAGAGGGCACCAGATCACACTATAGATGGCTGTGAGCCACCATGGGGTTGCTGGGAACTGAACTCAGGATCTTTAGGCAGAACATACAGTGCTCTTAACCTCTGAGCCATCTCTCCAGCCCCAAGTAAGTAAGATTTTGCCTGAGGTCATGAGAAGCCACACTTAGCGAGAAGAAAGATGGATGCTACTCCAATGAGATTTTAGTTAATATGACAGGGAGAGGACAGAAGCTCCACAAGGACAAAATATATCAGGGCATGGGGGTCCTCTATGAGACTGTTTCTCCAACCAAGGACCATGTATGGATATAACCTAGAACCTTTGCTCGGATGTAGCCCATGGTAGCTCAGTATCCAAGTGGGTTTTCCTAGTAAGGGGAACAGGAACTATTTCTGACATGAACTTAATGACTGGTTCCTTTACCTCCCCCTCCCCCAAAGGGAGGAATAGCCTTGCTAGGCCAAAGAGGAGGACAGTCAGTCCTGAAGATACCTGATAAGCTAGGGTCAGATGGAAGGGGAGGAGGACAAGCAGTGGACTTGGAAAGGGACAGGGAGGAGAGGGTGGGAATGAGGGAGGAAGCTAAGGCTGGGATACAAAGTAAATAACCTGTGATTAATATTAAAAAATAAAAATTAATATAAAAAGAAGACATTAAGGGAATTTTATAGGACAGAGTACTTGAAGATTCTAATATTCACCTTGAACACTGGGGGTAATAATGGAAATACAAGGATTTGAAGCAAAAGTCCAACAATATTGAACTATGTGGACAGCCAGGTTGGATGTATCCTAGCCATGAATTTAGAGAAAGTTAATGTTGATCCAAAGTTTCTGGATTCTTTTTGCTTTTGTGCTTTCCTTTTGTCAGTAGACACTGGAGTTGGGTAGATGTGACATATACATTTTAAATTCTCCCAGATCACATGGCTGACAAAATCATAATATTTTGAACTGATAAAATTAGTTCACTGATGTTTCCATAAGAAGTTCAGTGATCTGAGGCTAAAGTAGGTTGCTCATGAGGAAAGAGCATAGGGCAAATGAGGCACCCATGAAAAAATAGGTATAATGGCATAAGTGCATAATCTTAGAGGTGGCACTGTGGAGATAGTCAGATCCTTTGAATTTTCAGCCTGACTAGCCTAGTCTACTTGAAAACCTGCTGGTTCTAGTGAGAGACAAAGTCTTAAGATAGAAGTAGAAATCTCCTGAGGAATGACACTGGAAGTTGACCTCTAGTCATCATGCACAAACGTGTGCATAGGCACACACAGAGACACACAGACACACACACACACACATACACACACATCACACATTCCATCATTTGATACATCTCATTCCATTCCTTCCTCCTATAACAAACACGCCAATGTACTTAAGCACTTATTTTTATATGCATTCATATTTCTCAGTCTGAGTGCACAAATGTTCCCACGTTTTCAAATAAGGCTGGTATAGTTGTTCCAACTTAGCTACTTCTTTTATTTAAAATACAGCTCCCAAGAATTTAGTTTCTGGCCCTAAAGATCTTAACCCAGCTTTCAACTATGAACTTTGTATCATATTGATCCACTCATGATGAAGGAGCACTTTTCCCACTATCCTATAGTTTCCATGACAGAGAATATATGACCTGACTTAGCCAGCTGAGTGGTATTTAGTGAACTTGCTGAAAATTAAGAATACCACATGGAGTAAAACATAAACTATGGTATAGTATGGCATTTCTGGAAATAATAGGACAGTCATCTTATTATTTATTATTATTATCTCTAATTAGTAGAGATTGTCTTAGCTCCATAGCCATGACAACTAATTGAGCAGAGCATTACAGAGAAAGACAGGCCTATGATAACTGTGACAGTGTTGTAGATACTCTCTAATCTAAGGAGAGATGGGATGGTCACAGTACTCTCACCTGGAATTCCAGACATTACTCTTTCCTTCCTCACCCCATCTTGCAAGTTAAATTAGAAGATATAGGAGTATATAGTATGTGGACGGAAAACTGAAGAGGAGCCTCTATGATGCTGTTTAAATGAAGCTATCATTCAGGATTGGGTAGAACTCGGAGGTGATACAGCTGTTTGAATGTCACTCATGTCTCAAAAAGTAACCCTTCCCAGAGCTGTATAATTAAGTTCAATAAACTCAATGGTTCACTTAGTGATACTTGGGTGAAACTGTTATTTGGATCTGTCATGAGTGCCCTTTCTAGAATGAATAAATACTTGTTCATGTCTCCTTAGGAAAGTTAAAACTTAATGTAATCCTTCTATAATGATTTATCCTCCAAAATATTCACCACAGAATAGAATTTGTTATTATTTTTCTTTTTTTTAAATTTCAGTTTATTTACCTTACCTCCCAAGGATGGTCCCTCCCTTCTCTTCTCCCAGTCCTCACCTTCCTCTCCTTCCCCCATCCCCTTTCCCTTTTCCCAAGAAAAAGAGAGACCTCCTTGAACCACCTATTCTCACCCATCATAACAAATCATGTCAGGACTGAGAATATCCTCATCCACTGAGGCCAGGTAAGGCAGGGCTGCCAGAGGGAAGTGATCCAAAAGTAGGCAAGACAGTCCATATTAAAAACAGCCCCCTCACCCTCCACTCACCAGGCATCCCGCTTGAAGACCAAGCTGCCTATCAGGCACATATGTGCAGGGAGCCTAGGCCCAGACCATGCATGCTCCTAAGTTGATGTCTCACTCTTTGTAAGCTCCTGTGGGTTTGGGTCATTTGTCTCTCTCTTCTTGTGAGGGTCCTGTTCACTACAGGTTCTTCCATCTTTTCCTGTACACTTTCACAGGAACCCTGGAGCTCTGCCTCATGCTTGGCTGCAAGTCCCAACATCTATCTCAATCCACTGCCAGCTGGAGACTCCCAGGAGGACAGTCAAGTTAGGCTCTGTCTGCAAGCATATATCAAAGCATCATTAATAGTGTCAGGGGCTGGTTCTCTGTCTATTGTGTGGTGGATCTCAGGTTGGGCCACCTATTGGTTGGATGTTCCCCCAATCTTTGTTACCTCTATATCCCTGCATTTCTTGTAACAGGGTAATTTTTAAATCAAAACTTTTGTCAATGGGTGTTGTTCCCCTCCTTCCACTAGTACTGGCTAGGAGGTGGTCAGATCAATCTTCATGTCTCCCCCCAACCCTGAAGTTAGGAGTTTAAGCTAGAGTCACACCCACCTGCTCCCAGGACCCAATCCTGTTGCAGGCCTCCAGCTTGACAAAGAGATGTTCCCCCATCAGTTTGCTGTCTTGTTCCCACCTCTCTCACCTCCCACCCCTGTTCTCCTCACATCTGATTCCAACCCTTATTTCCTTTCCCATTCCTCCCATACCCAGTTCCCTCTCTTCAGCCACTTCTGCTGTCTATTCTTTTTCCCCCTCTGAGTGACATTCTGGAACCTGCCCCTGGGCCCTCCTTGTTTCTTAGCTTCTTTGGGCCTGTGGATTATTTGATGGTTATACTGTACTATAGGTCTAATATTCACTGATAAGTACGTTCATAACATGTGAATTTTCTGGGTCTGGGTTACCTCACTTAGGATGATCTTTTCTAGTTCCATCCATTTGGCTGCAAACTTCATGATTTTCTTGTTTTTAATAGCTGAGTACTATTCCATTGTGTAATTGTTTCTGAATCCATTCTTTGGCTGAGGTACATCTAGGTTTTTTCCACTTTCTGGCTATTACAAATAAAGTTGCTATAAATATAGTTGAGCAAATGTCCTTGATTTGTGATGGAAATTCTTTTGGGTATATGCGCAGGAGTGGTATAGCTCGGTCTTGAGATAAAACTATTCCAAATTTTCTGAGAAAGTGCCAGATTGATTTCCAAGGAGGTTGTACAAGTTCACACTCCCACCAGCATTGGAGGAGTGTTCTCCCTTCTCCATATACTCGCCAGCATGTGTTGTCACTTGAGTTTATGATCTTCGCTATTCTGACTGGTATAAGATGGAATCTTAGAGTCATTCTGATTTGTATTTCTCTGATGGCTAACGACACTGAGCATTTCTGTAAGTGCTACTCAAACTTTCGAGAATCCTCTGTTGTGAATTCTCAGTAACCCATTTCTCAATTGGATTATTTGATTTGTTGATGTTTAATTTTTTAAGTTTTTTTTTTGTATATTTTAGATATTAGTCTTCTGTCTAATGTAGGGTTAATAAAGATCTTTTCCAATCTGTAAGCTGCCATGTTGTTCTGTTGACAGTGCCCTTTGACTTACATAAGCTTCTCAGTTTCATAAAAATCTATTTATTAATTGTTTATTTCAGAGTCTGTGCTGTTGACATTCTGTTCTGGAAGTTGTCTCCCATGCCAATGAACTCCAGACTTTCCCCTACCTTGTCTTCTAATGGAGCCTCTGTTTTACGTCGACATCTTTGATCCACTTGGACTTGAGTTTTGTACAGGGGAGTAAATATGGGTCTATTTGCATTTTTCTGCATGTAGATCAGCCCCATTTGTTGAAGATGCTTTTTTTTTTTTTTTTTTTTCATTGTATGGTTTTGGCTTCTTTGTAAAAAATCAAATGCGCAAAGGAGTGTGGGTTTATTTCTGAGTCTTCAATTCAATTTCATTGATCAACCTGTCTGTTTCTATGCTAATACCATGCAGATTTTTTTACTATTACTTTGTAGTATAGCTTCAAATCAGGGGTTTTGACACTGCCAGAAGTTCTTTTATTGTACAAAACTGTTTTGGGTATTCGAAGTCTTTTATTCTTTTTATATGAATTTAATGGTTGCTCCTTCTAGGTCTGTAAAGAATTGTATTGGAATTTTGGTGGGAATTACACTGAATTTGTACATTTTTGGCAGGATGACCATTTTTACTATGTTAATCAAACTGATCCATGAACATAGGAGATCTTTCCATCTTCTGATGTCTTCTTCAATTTGTTTCTTCAAAGACTTGAAGTTCTAGCCATATAAGTCTTTCACTTGCATAGTTAAAGTTACACCAAGATATTTTATATTACTTATTGCTGATTTGAAGGGTGTTGTTTCCCTATTTTTTTTTTCTCAGCACTTTTGTGGCTTGTATAAAGGAGGGCTACTGACGTTTTTGAGTGAATTCTGTACATTTTGCTGAAGGTGTTTATCAGCCATAGGGATTCTGTGGTAGAATCTTGGGGCTCACTTATGTATACTATCACATTATCTCCCAATAGTGATACTTTGACTTCTTTTCTAATTTGTATCCCTTTAATATTCTTGTCTTATTCTCTAGCTAGAACTTCAAGTACTATATTGAAGAGTTATGGTGAGAGTGTTCAGCCTTGTCTTGTCCCCGATTTTAGCAGGAAAACCTTAACTTTCTCTCCATTGAACTTAATATTGGCTATTAGCTTGCTGTATATTGTCTTTATTGTGTTGTATGTGCCTTGTATCCCTGATCTTAAACATGCGGGGGTGTTGGACTTGTCAAAAGCCTTCTCAGCATCTAATGAGACGATCAAGTGTTTTGTTTCCCCTTTCAGTTGTTTACATGGTGGGTTATGTTGATGGTTGTTCTATTTATTTATTTATTTTTTTATTTATCTATTTATTTATTTATTTATTTTTGTATGTTGAACCATTCCATTCTTGGATGATAGGTGATATTTTTGATGTGTTCCTGAATTCAGTTTGCAAGTCTTTATTGAGTATTTTTACATCAATCTTCATAAGGAGGATTAGTCTGAAATTCTCTTTCTTTGTTGGGTCTTTCTGTGTTTTATGTACCATGGTGACTGTGGCCTCTTATAATCAGTTTGGCAATATTGCTTCTGTTTTTATTTTGTGGAAAAGTTTGAAGAATATTGGCATTAGTTCTTCTTTGAATGTTGGGTAGAATTCTGTTCTAAGACCATCTGGCACAGGACTCTTTTTCATTGGGGGATTTTTGGTTACTGTTCTATTTCCTTAGGGATTATAGTTTCGTTTATATTGTTAACCTGATCTTGATTTAACTTTGGCAAGTGGTATCTATTAAAAAAACAAATCATCTATTTCATTTAGATTTTCCAAATTTTTAGCCTACATTCTTTGAAGTAGGATTTAATGATTTTTTTTTTATTTCCTAAGTGTGTTTTCATATTCACCTTTTCATTTCTGATTTTATTAATTTGGATACTCTCCTTTGCCTTTTAGTTAGTTTGACTAAGGGTTTGTCTATTTTGTTGATTTTCTCAATAAAAAGCAGCTCTTGGTTTTTGTTTGTTTGTTTTTTTTTTTTTTTTTTATTCTCTGTGTTCTCTTCATTTCTAGGTTATTGATTTCAGCACTGAGTTTGATTACTTCCTGCCATCTACTCCTCTTGTGTGTGTGTTTGTTTTCTTTTTTCTATAGTATTCAGGTGAGTTGTTAAGTTGCTAGTATGAACTCCCCTCTTTCTTTATGAAGGCACTTAGCACTATGAACTTTCCTCTTGGCACTGCTTTCATTGTGTCATAGAAGTTAGGGTATGTTGTGCTTTCATTTTTCATTTAATTCTAAAAAGTCTGTAATTTCTTTCTTTACTTCCCCCCTGACGCAGTGTTCATTAAGTAGAGATTGGTCCATGTTTATGAGTTTGTAGGCATTCTATTGTTTCTGTTGTTGAAATCTAACTTTAATCTGTGGTGTTCTGATAGAATACAAGGTGTTGTTTCCTGTGTTTTCCTGGGTGTAGTTAACCTCTGTAGGTTGGAATTTTCCTTTTAGTATCTTCTGTAGGACTGGGTTTTTGGCTAGGTACTGTTTAAACTTGGTTTTGTCATGGAATATGTGGCTTTCTCCATCTTTGGTAATTGAAAGATTTGCTGAGTATAGTAGTCTTACTTGACATCTGTGCTCTTTTAGAGTCTACATGACATATGTCCAGGCCCTTCTGACTTTTGTAGTCTCTTTTCAGAAGTCAGGTGTAATTCTGACAAGTTTGTTTTTATATGTGACTTGGCCTTTTTCCCGTGCAGCTTTTCATGTTCTTGTATATTTATTCTGTATATGTGTTTTGATTATTATGTGCTGGAAGGATTTTCTTTTCTGGTCCAATCTATTTGGTGTTCTGTAGACTTCTTGTATGTTTATAGGAAGTTCTTTCTTTAAGTTGGGGAAGTTTTCTTCTATAATTTTGTTGGAATTATTTTCTGGGCCTTGGAGATTGATTGCAGTCTTCTTTTTCTGTTCCTATTATTCTTATGTTTGCTCTTTTCATATTGTCACAGATTTCTTGGATGCTTTGTGTCATGAGCTTTTTATATTTAACATTTTCTTTGACTGGTGTATCAATTTCTTCAATCATATCTTGCACATCTGAGAGTCTCTCTTCTTTCCCTGGTATTCTGTTATTGATGCTTGTGTCTGTAGTTCTTGTTCTCTTCCCTAGGTTTTTCATCTCCATGAGTACCTTGAATTATATTTTCTTTATTGCTTCTATTTCTATTTTTAGGTTTTAGACAGTTTTATTCATTTTCTTTTTCCATTTGGCTGTATTTTCTTCTATTTTTAAAAGGGATTTAACTCAGCCTGTTTGATTGTATTTTCCTGTGTTTCTTTAAGGTATTTATTCAATTCCTTTACCTGTTTCATTGCATTTTCCTGAAGTTTTTTAAGGATTTATTTTCTTCTTTTATGACCTCTATAATTTTTATAACCTCAGATTTAAGATGGTTTTCTTGTGCTTCTGGTGTGATGGTATCCTCAGAACTTGCTGTGGCAGGATAGCAGGATTTTGCTGTTGTCATATAGCTCTGGGTTTTGTTGCTGGTGTTCTTTTATTTACCTCATTCCATTTGGTTGACTCCATTATTAGCAGGCCTGGTGGTCTCTGATGATACTAGGTCTCTGGGGTTGTAGGTAGAGTTCATGGTCTCAGAAGGCTGCAGTCCTCTGGTTTTCCTGCTGCTCCCTGATCGGTGCTGGTCTCTGAGGCTGACATCAGGGTGAGTCCTGGGAAATGGTGCAGGCCAGGGAACTGGGGTATGCATCATGCAGAGAAAGTGGAGCACAGTGGGCCCTGGCCAGATGTGGTCACTATTGCTGGTAGGCTGTGGCAGTCTAGTAGATGGAGGAGGGGAACTCTTACTTGCTGCTCCCTGATCCATGCTGTTGTTGGGAGCTGAAGATTGTGGTGGGTACCGGGAAATGGCACAAGCCAGGGAACTGGTGTATGGGCCATGCAGAGGGAGTGCAGCACAGGAGGCCCTGGGCAGCTAGAACTTGTTCTTAAGTCACCAGTAAAACCTAGAATAGTTATCTCCAGATAGAGTCTGTATTTCATCAGTAGAACGTTAAGGGCTTCTAGATTTCTTCTCCCTTAGGCCTTACATTGTGTTGTTCAACATGTGATCTCATCGGTAAAGCAAGCAGCCTAACTGGAAAACTTGAGTTCCTTTCATTTGACTCAGTTGTGGTGATGTGAGTGAGAATGTCTTTCATAGGCTCAGATGTGTGAATACTTGGTTTCCGTTTGTGGGTGCTGTTAGACTAAGTTTAGGAGATATGGGCTTGCTGGAGAAAATGTGTCACAAGGAACAAGATTTGATGTTGCTAAGTTTCATGGCACTACCACTTTGATCACTCTGTTTCCTGATTGCAGCTTAAGAGCTGAATGCTCGTCTTTGTGCTCTAGTCACCGGTCCTGCCTGCTGCCATGATCCTCTACTATGATGGTAATAGATACTTGTCCCTCTGGAATTATAATCCTGAATAAAACCCTCTTTCTCTGATCTACTGTGGTTATGGTGTTTTATCACAGCAATACAGAGCAAATTACGACCGTTATTGAACAAGACCTAAAAGAGAGCATGCTTCCTCCAGAAAGATTGTCAATATGTATATTTCTTACATGCACATAAAGAATCTATCTATCTATCTATCTATCTATCTATCTATCTATCATCTATCTATCTATCTATCTATCTATCTATCTATCTATCTATCTATCTTCATCTGTGTAGTGCTAAGAGGTCTGGCAATTATGGGGAAAATGTCTCAATTAGTTCATTGAAAGCTTTACGAGCATGAGAACCTGAGTTTGACAGCCAGCCCGACCCAGGTAAAAATAAATGTATGATGGTGATAGATGATGATTTTCTCTCTGTTCCATGGAAGCTGAGACACGTAGTTTCCTGAGACACGTAGCATCATCTGGTGAGCTGGTCTGGCTAGATCAGTGAGCTTCAGGACAAAACAAGATGAACAGTGATTCAGGAAGAGCACCTGATGTTGACCTCAGTTTTCCCACAATCAAGCATTCCTGTGTATGTGAATCTGCACATATTCTAGTGTGCTGGCACAGGAAGAAGTGGAGAAAAGGCACTGAGGTAAGTGAACACAGCATGAGTGATGAAGTTAACTCAGTCCATAAATGGTTCATGAGTGAGTGAACTAATAATCAGGTCAATAGAGGAAAGCCTGGGATCTGATCTGCATGATCAGTGGAATATTCTGGAGAAGAAAGTACAAGAGTATTTCATCATGAATAAGTGAGGTATGGCAATTATTCCCAGTATTTACTGGGCTATGAACCAAGCCCTGACAGCTTTATGTTGAGAAGGGACAGTGAGCCTCAAAGATAATATATACAGACAAAGAAACATCCCCTTTTCAATGATAGTTTCCATCTTAGATTTTTTTCTCCTTGTTAGCATCTATAATTGTAGAGTATAAAATGAAGGTGCTTCATTCTGAACCTATAAATCTGCAAATATTGTCTAATACCAGACATAGTGGGGCAACCACTATGCACAAGTGAATCTGGTTGCATGGGATCAGAAGATTTTCAGTGTGCTCCCCACCATGTTTCCTTTGTAACATAACCAACTAAAAATATTCACACAATTATCCTAAGCTTGAAGATGATACTTAGTCTTGATTGCTGACTTAATAGGATCTAGTGTCTAGACTGGATTATTTGAAGTGAGAGGGCCCACTTTAAATGTAGGCTGTGCCAGTTTCTGGGCTAAGGTGATCTATGCATCAGCATGCATCCTGTTTCCTGACCGTGGAGACAACATGAGCAGCTGCCTCAGGCTCGTGACATCGTGCCTTCTCTGTCATGATGAACTGCACCCTTTAACTATGTGCAAGATAGACATTTCCATAAGTTCATTTCTTGTATATGAAGCAAAGTGACTAACATGACCCTCTCCAAAAATGTGGTGAATTTGTCTTCCTGAAACTCCCATCAGATGTCTACCGCATCATGACCAAATAGATTGAGGGCCCTGTGGTTCACAGAGATTTGTGCTTCATCCATGACACAAGATAGGTTTAATTCTAAGTCTCTATAATGCTGTAGTAAAAATCACTTCAATGTATAGAGGAGTACTAAGGAAGAAGGAAGTTGACTCCTGACCTTCAGTCAACTTCACCTGAATTTTTCCAAATGAAAAGTTTGGGAATAATGAGGCATCTAAAGAAACTCACTTTGTACCTAAGCAGCTCTGTGATATTTGTAACTGATGATACACATATTATGAAAGCAGATGAAGACAGTGCTTATTCTTTGCCTGAGATGTTTTGTGTGTGTGTGTGTGCACGCACGTGTGTTTCTGTGTGTGTATACAGGGGGATGTGTACATTTCCATATGTATACATCTAATAGATCCCAGAGTACTAATGTGGATGCCAATCCCCAGGTACTGCTCATCTGTTTCATTTGGTTGTTTATTTGTTTGTTAAGGTTTCTTAGTAGATTAAAGGTTCTCAAACTTCCTGATGCTGCAGCCCCTCATGTTGTAGTGACTTCCAACCATAAAATTATTTTCATATCTACTTTGTAAATATAATTTTGTTACTGTCATGAATTGTAATGCAAATATCTGTGTTTTCAGGTGAGTTTAGGCGACCTCTGTGAACCAGTCATTCAACCCCAAGTAGGTCTTGACCCACAGGTTGAAAACTGCTGTTTTAGGTGATCTCTCTTTTGAAACTTTCCCAATTAGCTCCAAGGACCCACTTGCCTCCACCCCACCAGTTCTGGGAAATAAGACCCTGCCACCTTGTTCAGCTGCTTAAAGAACTTATGTGGATTCTGGAAATTTAGTTCAGGTCTTTATACTTGTGTGGCAGACTCTTTACTGAACGAGCCATCTCCTACACCCCAACTTACTGATCTGGAATAAGGTTTTGACTACAACTTAAGTTTCATTGAACTCCTCTATGACAGTAACAATTGGAACAACAAAACCACTATACTCAAAAGAAATCATAGCTTCTCTGAGAGAAGCTTGGCAGGGATTCTCAGTTATAATTGAGAAGCATTTGAGAGAGACACTGTGGAAGCTAAAATGGCAGGCTGCATGAAATTCAGCCCAGAACTGACAGGCGAATGAGTGGACATGCTACCTGTACATTTTTGTAACTGATATAGTGAAAGCTGAACAGATTTTATGAAGCATAGAAAAGATGTTGAACTGATAGATACAGGAACTTAAATATCATCTTGCAGAACTGAGCTGGTGTAGAAGAGCACTAGGAACCTATTGTCCAATAGACTTGGTGTGAATTCTGGCATTGACCTTTGGACAGACATGTATAACATTGACAACTATCCTTTAACTCTTCTGTAATTGACACTTCTCATCCTCAAGGCATGTATTATTATGGAATATTAAGCATACATGAGAATTATGAAATCAGTAAAGCCAAAATCAATAAGTAGAATAAAAAAGTTTAATTTGGTGTTAGAGGTCGTTAAATGGGGGTAAAGTCACTAAACGTTAGTGGTAAAACAAACAAACAAACAAACAAACCCTTCTCTTCAGGCTCTTCCCCAAAATGTGTATTTTAAAACTGAACTCAGAATCTGGGAGATGGCTTGGAAGTAACATGATTGCCTTAAACTGGGAGGATCTGAGTTCATCCCCAGAACCCATATTAAAAGGCCAGGTATGGTTATAAAGGTTTATATTTCCAGCCCTGGGAAGGTAGAGACAGGCAGATCCCGCTAGCCAGCCATGCCTACTTAATGAGTTCTAGGCCACTGAGTGATCCTATATGAAAACAAGCAAAACAAACGAACAAAAACAAAGACAAAAAACAAAAAACAACAAACAAACAAAAACAAAAAGTCAAAACAGGTTGCATCTGCTAAATGACAGTGCTAAATGACATATAAATGTCCACACACATGCATAGACACTCAGAGACACTAGAACATCTACACACACTCAAACACACACACGTACAGCACACAACACACAACACACACACACAGACAGCATACACACAGGGAAAGGGTACGGAAAGAAAAAAAACAGACTGAATTACAAACTCACATTACATTGAATTCCTTGCTTAGAATGGAATTCTCAGAAAACTAGAAGGTTTTGGCACTAACCTCATTATTACTCCTCACCATGCAAGAGTGGACTTTTGCATTTTTTTATCATTTATTTATTTATTGTACATGAATGCCTTGCTCTTATATATGTGGAACCTCTGCACTCTGTGTTCACAGAGGCCATAAGAAGACCTTATATCTTTTGGTATTAAGGAGAGTTATCAGTCAATGGATATATGGATGGGGCTGGTCCCTTATTTCTGTTGAACTTGTTATCTGCAACTTTCTATGTTAGTAACAATTTTGTGCATCAGGTAACATTTCCTGTCACTATAGGAAAACTGAAGTTCTCCTTACCATTCATCTGTGTCGGTGTCACAAGTACAAAAGTGTTGAATGTCCAGGCAGCTCTCCTCTAGGCCACATCCGCACTGCTGGACTCCAGGAACAGAACCTCCCCAGTAAGGGTGCCTTTCATTGGATCTCCCAACCCACCAGCTGAATGGGGCTCCATCTGAAAGACAAGATGTTTCAGAAGTGAGGAGTGTAAGCTGAAAGGCCACAGAGGACTCACAGTGGTGTGTGTGTGTGAGTGTTTATGTGTGTGTATATGTTCAAATTCAGTCCTTCTTTTTCTCCCTCCCACCATCTTTCCACACTTTCTGGATTCCATTTTCTCTTTCCTCCTTTATCTCATCCAGTTTTCTATATTTTTTAATATACATACTTATGCATACATACCGGCATGCATGTAAAAGGTATTTTTATTAAAAGAACACAGTTAAATATTGATAAATGATGCCATTAAGCAGAGTAAAGGGAAAATTCCAGGTTACAAAATCCCTCCCTTCAAAAAACTTTTAAAATGTCACTTTAAGTGGGTCAGTGCTACACGTGTTTCAGGGACTACCCATGTAAGAATGCTGTTGTACTAATACTTAGCGCAATTAAAAAGAAAACCGAACTTTCACAACCACTACCTCAAATAAATAAGATAATCTGAATACTTTTCAAATGCCGAGATGGTCTACTTTAATACATAGAAAGGTGAATTCACATATCCATCATAAAAAAGAAAAATATAATCAAGTCAAAACTAGGAAAAAAAGAGCTTTATATTCTCTTTCATGATTTGTGTGTTATTTCTCCTCTGTCTGTTCTTTTTCAACATGTTAGTCACCGAATTTTACTCTCTCTTGGTCTTTCTAAATTTAAATCAGCTTTTAAACAAATAACAGCACACACACAAATGCATCTGGCTTCCATTGGCAATGGCTTTCTTTTCTTATCTTTGCTTGGCATAAGGATCCTAGATACTTAAAATAAAAGCATTACTGGCTGTCTTACTTGCAAAATTTAAGATTCTACTGTTGAGGCTGGGGATATAGTTCAATTAGCACTGAGTGCTTGCCTAGCATGCCCTGGGTTGGATTCCCAGCACCATACACATAATCTAGATATAATGGAGTCGGCATCTAGTCCCAGCACTAAGGATGTGGAGACAAGAAGATCAGAAGTTCAACATTGTCCTTAGCTACCTAACAAGCCAGAGGCCACCGTGGACTCCAAGAGGCACTGCCTCAAACAAACTGAAAGAACCCCAGGGGGTGTCTTCCGCCAGAGAGACCCCCTCCCAAGGATCAACGAGACCAGTTGTTCGGATGCTAACAGCAAGAGGCTTTATTCGATACACGGGTACCCGGGGCGACAGAGTCTTTCGTTCGGGAGACTCACGTGCCGTCCCCAGGTTAGTTGGGTGATTTATACATTCTGGTCCCTCCCAGCATGCCCAATTCCTGCCTGGCAAGCATCTATTGGTCAAAATGCTACATTTTGAATTGATTGGCTATAGGAAGGTCACCAGACCATTGATCATGACCAGTTTCCTAGCAACTGTATCTCTAGTGGGTGGGGAAAGAACTCAGGGAGGTAGCTCTCTCCTCAATGAATTTACTACTATATCGCGCTGTCTTAACAATCGCAGCTATTTTGTCTTTGGTCTCTCAATTGGGTGGTTTGAACAAAGCCATGGTTAAGTAACAGGGAAGGCGGGAAGGCAGATTGTGAGCCGAGTCACCTATCCGGCCCTTATCTCAGGTGCCTAGAGTGCTTTTCTCAGGGACTTCCCATTTCCCCTCAAAGGCCAGGTGCCCAACAGCAGATATCCTGTTGTTGCCCGCATTATGCTAGGGTTTTATTCTTTCAAAACCAAACAACAATTCTAAAGTGCAGTTGCAAATTTCTGCATGTGTGTACTACCATGTGGGACATTTACCCAGGCAAGAGTTTGTTGTAGAGGGAAATCCTTATTTTCATACAGTCTCTACCTACATATACAAAGCATCCACTTACTCTGAATTTTCCACGCAGCTAAATCTCAAAGAAGTCTTTGATGCAAACAAGCAAAGGGAAGACATTCATAAGTCCAATGCTATAAACCTTGAGAAAAATAGTTGAAGGTGTTTATGAAAAGCATAGTTATTTTTGGGTGCTGATTCCTGAGAAGATCTGAAAAAGTCCACTATCATCCCACCACCACACGTGGCTTAAATACTATACCCCCTTTAGTACTATCTCCTTTATTAGAGTTCTCTATGTGGATGTCTGCTAACTAGTACTCTTCTCTTAAGGTTATCACTAAATGAAGCAAACATCCCCATCATCTCAAGTAACTCAACTACCTTTAAAAACTTCAGATAAATTGCCTTTCTCTTAAATCCCTGGCTAGAAAAGCCACACTCAACAGCTTAACAGCTGACAGGTTACTTTACCTTAATTGTATACAAAGAAAGAAAAAGGAAGAAAATGAAATAAAAAATATTTAAATATGTTTATATTTAAATATGTATGTATAAAAGCTGGGGAATCAAGTTTTTTTTTCCTTCTCTTTATTTCTCCACCATTATAAAGTAATGGAGATAACAGAATATGAGAAAACCGAACACCACAAACTATGCTTGGTTTGCCTTAACTCTCAACTCAGTAATATAGTCAAGGAAATGATCTACATGTAGTTCAAGTGCAAATTTTGGCATTTGGAAACACTGATTTTTTTTCTATCGAGAGAAAACTGCTCTATAAATAAAGCAATAGAATACTGTTGCTTAATTATACTTAAAATATTGAGTTATTGGACCAACAATTACTTCAGTGTTTCTTTTTCTTTCTTTTTTTATTAATATAGATTCTGGGGATTAAAATCTGGTCCTCATAATTGCAAAACAAATACTTAACCCAATGTGCCATCTCTCCATCCTGTAAAGATAATCCATTTCATAAATCAATTAGGTATGAGCCTAGTTTATGTAGGCATGGGTCAATTATGTCTCTCCTTATATGAGAAACCCAAGTGAAGTCATGCAGCAGCCTCTTTGCACAATTAGGTTTTAATCAACAGAATTCAAATCGGAGAGTCCTCTTGAATTTTGAATTGTTAAGGTTCTTAAAAAAAAAGAAAAGAAAGAGAAAAAAAGAAAGTAAACACCCTGCCTCTCAGTGATGGCTGTAGGAGAGCTGGGACATTTTAGGTGCATCTGCCCTCAGGAGCACTGTAGCCAACCTTATAAGCAATACCAGCAAGGAGCTGGAGAGCCCTGTGAATGCAGAAACACTGCTGTGCTGAGTTCTTGCTGCCACCATCATTGTTTCTGTAATTAATTTTATTTTGTTTTGTCCCATTCTCTTCAGATAATTGTTATTCTTACTTCATATTTAATTTTAAGTAAAATATACTTACATCATCTCCTTACTTCTTTTTCCTATCTCAATCTCTTCCCATGTCCCATTGCTCCAATTCTTTTCTTTTATATTGCTAGTCTCATGGTGATGATGATATATATATATAAATATACAATACAATATTGTATCAATACAACCTACTGAGTCCAATTATTGTTGCTTGTTTGCATATGATTTCTGAACTGCCCTCTTAGTATGGAGAAGCCAGTTAGAGAGCTCATCCCCAGGAAGAACTAACTGTCCATCTCAGCAGTCATTAGTTGCTGTCATTCTTTGTCTACAAGTTGTTGGTCTCCACCACAGTTCCCCTTCCATATTAGCACGTATACTGGTATTATCATCATTAATGTCTTGCTTGAGCCACTCTATTGTTGATGGATTATTCATATAACTTCCCTGTCATTGTAAGGAGAAACAGTTTCACACCGACTTCCTGGTGTTCTGGCTCTCATAATCTTTCCACTCTCTCTCCCACCATTTTTCCTGAGCCTTCAGTGCAGGACTGGTGTTTTGGTGTGGTACATGTTCACAGCTTTACATTCTGGTTAATTCAACATGTCAAAAGGAAGAATAAACTCCATCTGATTTTAATTCAGTCCTATTTTGTGCCATACAAACCTCATATCTATACATAAGAATCCTTTCAATTATGATGTTTGGAATTTTCTTCTATTTATATGACCATTTTTCCTATTGATGGTCTTACCTTATCTCTGAGTCCTCTTTTCTTAAGATAGGGTCATAAGTATCATAGACTATGTAATAAAACACACTATGTAATAAAAGATGACCTGGACCTTCTAATCCTTCTGTCTCCATTTTCCAAGTACCAGGAACACAGGTGTCTACTGCTATGCCCAGTTTATGTCATGCTAGGTATAGAACCCAGGGCTTTATGTGTGCTAGGCAAGCATTCTGCCAACTGAACCCCTCCCCCAGTCCTTCACTTCTGAGTCTTAATCCTTCCCATTCATGCATTCACTTAGAAGACTTTGTGAGAACGTTACGGGAACCATACTCATGACTAATCACTTGTAGACCAGTGAAGCACTGTACTCGTTTTTACAAACTTAGCCATGGGACCAAACAATATTGAATATATGTTTCAAATACCTTCTTATTGCTGTGAAAAACAAAACAAAACAAAACAAAACAATAAATCTCTGACAAAAGAAGGCAACTTAAGGGGCAAATGTTATTTTGGATTACAGCTCCAAAGTCAATGGTGGCAAAGCAGACATGATGGCAGGACTAGGAAGCCTGATGGTCACATGGCATTCACACTACATCCATAATCCAGAAGCAGGGAGTGAACAGGAAGTTATGGTGAGCTATAAACACTTAAGAACTAGCTCCAGTGGCTTACTTCCTCTAATGAGACTTCATCTCATAAAGGTTCTGCAACACTCCAAAAAGTCCCACTAACCAGTGAGCATGTGAAACCATGGGGGGGGAAGGTGATTCATATTGAAACCACAAATCCACATGAATCCCTCTTTCTTTGTGTATATATGCTAGACACACATATAAATATAAATTAAATATAAAGAATTATTCATAAAATAATAATGTATCTTCAGTCATAGAATCTGTGTGTTATCAGCTTCTCAGTTCTACATTGTACAAAGGTCATGGCGTGATGCATCAGTGATATAAATTTTAAAAGGTTTTGGGTGTGTTGATGGTTCTCTCACCATCCAGAAGAAGAGTGTGCCTTAAGCTATGAAGAATATAAATCTGCCTGAGACATACATCCAAACACAACTCAGAGCTAGACACCGACTTTTGCCCAAGAAATTGTAAAGAAAGTCTCATGGAAGCAGTGGCACTTGCTTGGAGGTTCCATGCTGAGGAGTTTTGCAAACACTGTCCTGGTGAGAGAAGCTCCTGTGTAGGTAAGGACCCCAAGGAAAGGGGATCTGACTTACTGCAGTGTCTTTCTAACAGGACTCTACCTGCTAAGCTAAGCATTATCTGAATCTGACTGGAGCTGGAAGGTATGGGTGTGAAAGAACAATCTGAGGCCACTGAAGTTCTCAGAAAAAAATAAGTATTTCATTGTGTGAACAAAATGCAAGTCAGCTAAGTGCGGGTATAAGAGGATGAGGAAAGATGGACGATCAACCGGGATAGAGATAAGGCTCAGTCAGCAAAGTTCTTTGTTGAACAAACATGAGGATCTGCCCAGAGCAGCAGTTGTATGTCTGTAATCCCAACTCTGGACAGTTGGAGCCAGACCCAAGTGCACACCTGCCAGCCAGACTAGCAGAATTATTGAGGTCTGTGTCCATTGACAGATCCTGTCACAAAAATAAACTTAGGTGGTGAGAAGTGTGACATCAACCTCTGTCCCTATATACATGTGTATATTCATGAAAATGTACACACACACACACACACACACACACACACACACACGTACATACACAATACACACCCTTTCTTTCTAAATAGCCTATCATTTCTGAAAGAAAAAAAAAAACCCCTAACATTTAGTTAGAGAGATAACAACCTCATTCATATCAGAAGATAATGGCAGACATTCATCAGCATCCATCATGTCTTTCTGCTTGTCAGCCAAGATGATTAAATCAGAGAATACGCTTAATAGTGTGATTAAGAGCTACTCAGCCACATCAGGAATTAACATTTCCATAATGATGTTCATTGTTCTCTTTCCTGCCTAGTCAGCTGAAGTAAACCTAAAAGAGAGAGGCTGAAACAGAAAAGATTAATGACACTGCCACTACAAAGGAATGAGCAATGTCTCTCTGATGAGGTCACTAAACTCTTTACCCAATGAACCATCGTCCATTTCCCCATCCCTTACCACAAAAGTTCTGGTATGACAAAATTTGAAGTGCTAGCTTACAAATGCAAAATAGAGAAGGGCTCCCTTCAAGGTGTAATATGAGAAGGGAACTAACCCAGCCACAGAGGCAGGTATGAGGTGTAATGATAATGACAAAAGTTAACTAGTGCTGAGTGATGCAATAAAATATAACACATCATAAGCGAGCCGGAAAACCAAAATCTGATATCATTGTACCATCAGAGAGACTGTGGTTTGCTGTACATCTGGAAGTCATAGCCCAGGAGTACATTTATGTAAAACTTCTACCTTTTCTGTGCACTTAAAATGCTCCAGGCAGTTTCTTGCAGTGTTGGACCTTGCTTCATTGAAAATTTAAACCAACACTTTAAGCAAATACTTTAATCCCCATTTTGCATATGAGTAGCAAAGAATTCAGGCACAGGAAATACCAGCAGCTTGAGAAAGATCAGGAGCAAAGGAATAACCTAATTCAGATCACCATGGCCAACTTTTTTGGGTTTCTCAATTATTATGATAAAAGTAAAAGGTCAGATTCCAACATTGCTCCAGTCAATGAACACTGTAGCCCCAGGATCTGAAACACTTTAAAACTTTCAGTTACGTATGTTGATTATAAAGTGAGCACATTCGTGTGTGCGTGTGTGTGCATGTGTTGAGGGATGTAAGGGTGTAGAGCTGGGGGTGTGGGTGTGAGTGGGGATTGGGTATGAAAATGCTTGAAAGTCAGAGAAAAACTTGTGGGAATCTATTCTCTTCTTCAACTTTGCGGATCCCAGGGATTCACTCAGGTCAACAAACGTAGCAAGCCCTCGACCCACTGAACCATCTCACCAGTACTCAAAGAACATTTTAAGAGAAACTGGCTTCCTGGATTGAAAATTTGCCCAAACCTGGAGAGCCTAAAGTCCTTTATGTAAAATAGCATAAAATTATTACAAAACTCCCATCATTCTCCTCTGAAATTCAAATCATCTCCAGATTATTTATAACATGCAATTCAGATATAAATGTAAAGTAAACAGACAGCATATAATAGTTTGGGGAATGAACACATATTTTAAAGCTCAAACATATGTAACACAAATGCATTAAACATATACTTTGATAAATAGTTATTTCTTTTGGCTGTAGGATGTGCATTCAATCTTCTGGCAGTTTCCCTAAGGACAGTTAGAAAATCCCCAGTCCTGATGATGTCCCATGAGGCCCTTTAGGAGGGGTTCTCAGCATTTGGTGGCCAAAGGACACTTTCACAGGGGTGACATAGAAGATATCCCGCATATCACATGTTTACGTTATGATTTTTAACTGTGGAAAGTTACAGTTATGAAATAGCAACAAAATAATTTTATGGCTGAGGGTCACCACAGTACTAGACAGTATACTGAAGTTTTGTAGCATTAGGAAGGTTAATAACCACTGCCCTCTAGCAGAGGGGAAGACCAGGTGGTTTTCTGACTTGGATGCTGAGGAGCAAATATGGTTCCTTGGCAAGCGTAGTGCATGCTCCTTAGCACTGAGAAAAGTTCTAGCATCACTTCTACTTATTTTTTTCTTTATGGACCATTTGTTGGATGTGTTCTCACTCCTCACTTGAATGATTATAAAACCTTCTATGCCTTATGCATAACTATTAGCTCATCTGTAGGATGGGATCTGATGTGTATGTGGAAATATAATGTACACTTGTGCAAAGGACAAATAGCTTGTGGTTGAGGAGAGAGCTCTGTGGTTAAGAGCACTTGTTGCTATTTCAAAAGGCCTGGGTTGGATTCCCAGAATCCACGGGGCAGGTTATCTCCAACTCCAATTCCATGGAATCCAAAGCCTTCTTCTGACCTCTGTGAGCATGAGGCATACTCATGATGTACATGCATACATCATACATACATATATACAGACAGACAAAACATTCCAAAAAAGAACAAATATCCAAATACCAAAAAAGGGACATCTTCCCAAGATTTCCCACATATGACAGACAAAACAGAAAATAAAAGAAATAAGATAAAATGACACTAAACCATGGCTTGAACTATTTTTGTCATTTTATATTGTTGTCATAAAATTTTTAAAATGACTTAAAAGAGGAAATATTTATTTTTGCTCATAATGTCAGACATTACATTGTTTCTGGGCATGAAGTGAATCTCAAAATCTTAGCAGAAGACTATGGTGGAGAATGATGAGTTATTTCATAGTATCTGGGGAGGAGGGTAAGCAGGAGAGTCTCAAAGCAAAGATACACCATTCAGAGACACACATCCAGTGTGACACTCACTATGTCCTACTTTTGTCCACCTACCAATTATCTCACCACATCAATGAATTAATCCATATAAGCCTTCAATGCTGGAGTCTTTGGTTGGGCATAATTCACATCAAAAAATCATAGTATAAAAAGCAAATCTCAGTGGCTGGCTCTTTGATCACCTCCCCCTGTGGGAGAGCAGCTTTGCCAGGCCACAGAGGATGATGATGCAGTCAGTCCTGATGAAACCTGATAGGCTAGAGTCAAATAGAAGGAGAGAAGGGACCTCCCTTATCAGTGGATTAGGGAAGGGATATAGGAAGAGAAAAGGGAGGGAGAGTGGGACTGGGAGGAGATGAGGGAGGGGGCTACAGCCAGGATACAAAGGGAATAAATTGTAATGAATGAATGTATAAATAAATAAATAAATTACTTAATTAATTAATTAAAAGAAAGAAAAAGTCTTTTGGTTTATTACTTCAACTTTTGGTGTCGTCCCACTTTCATCCAAATAAATGAAGTAATAAATTATTTTATCCCTAAAATAAAAAATATGATTAAAATGTCTCCAGTTTGCACATTCATCTGTGTATCACATGTATGTATGTGTGTGTATGTACATGTGTGTGTGTTTGTGTGTGTGTGTAGGCCAGAGGTCTTTCCTCACATGCTCCTAGGCTAATGAAACAGAAGCAGTAAAAGTATTCTGCACTATCTATCTACAGCTCCAAGAGGTTTGTTCTTTCAGACCTGGCAACAAAGCCAGTCTGCTGACTCTCTTTTCACCATATAGTGAAAATTCAATTACAATCTCAGGATATGGGAAGAGCTCTGTGGTTATAAACACTTGCTGCTCTTGAAAAGGACCTCAGTCTGGACTTCAGTGCCTATAACTCCAGCTCTAGGGGATCTGACATCATCTTCTGCTCTTCATAGGCACTCATGTACACATGCACACACAGTCACAAAAACACACACACAGTGAGAGAAAGAGAGAGAGACAGACAGACAGACACACACAGAGACAGACAAAGAGAGACACAGAGAGAGAATAAATCACCAATAACAAAACCCCTAATCACACACAGGGAATGCACCAGGAGACGACACCGTCTACTTGTAATTAAGCTCAACTCCATACACAAGCTTCTTGTAATTTTTTTTTTCTTGTTCTGACATGTTTACATGGAGTAATAAGATACACTGACATGGTAACTAAGTATGAACATGGTCTTTATTTACATTCTATCTGCACTTTGCACACACGGTCTGAGGTCAATTTTATGTACTATTGTCGGTGCCAGCAGCATTTTTGCTACAGATGTAGGATTTCCTCGCTGTCATATCATGTTGTTTCAGATTTAGAAGATTATAGCTTTCTGATCTCTCCACTAAGATATCTCAGCTCATGAGGGAAAAGACACAAAATTTGAGACTTTCTTGTACGTGTCTTCTGTTACAGAGAGCTTAGTGAACTTGTTCCGTAAAATCCCCAGCTTAATTGAGTGCATGACATTCCCTTTACTCAGTGGTTCCATGTCACTTTAATGTCACTATGGTCTGAAAATGTTGTATATCTAGCCCCAAAGGAAATGGCAGCTGAAGGCCATACCATGTCAGGAGGAATGGTTTAGCATACATAACCACTAATACAATACAGCAGTGTCAGCAGCAGCAGCAAGGGCAGCAGCAGCAGCAAGGGCAGCAGCAGCAGCAGCAGGAGGAGCAACAGAATATTTAATGAAATAACTGAGTACTAAGGTGCTCAATTATATTTCTGGGTAGGGCCAATTGTTGTGTGAAGACACACTCCACTTTCTGGTATGGATGCAGTATAACCAGCTGCCTCTTACTACCCCTGCCAGGCTTTCCCCTCCATGACATACTATATTCTCAATTGATAAAAAAAAAAAAAAAAAAAGAAAAAAGAAAACCCTTCTCCCTTCTGTGATGGGGATGTGACAGCACCTACAATCACCTGGGAGACTGTCCTCTAGGAATGTCTGTGGGGCATTCTCTTGACTATGTAATGTGAAGTGGGAAGACCAGACTATTTTTGATGACACTATACTCTGGCTGGGGTTGTAAATTATTTCTATCAGTGGCAAAAAAGAGTTGAGTAGTGACATAAGATTCACCCTTTCTTTTTCCTCATTGTGGATGTAATGAGCAGCTTGTTTCAAGGAACTGTTCTTTGACTTTATTCTCAAAATAGACTGTAATCTTGAAGTTTGAGTCAAAATAAATCTTTCTCCCTAGTTGCTTTTGTCACTGTATTTTATCACAGCAACAAAAGGAGCAACTAAGACACCTTCATTTTTAAAGTCCCTTTTATCAAGCATTTGTCACGGCAAGAAGAAATGTAACTGATTCAACTTTGCTCATTTACTTTCCAGGATACAGGCATATTACCCCTGTGTTTCGATTTGGTAACTTATACTTTGACCTATCCTGACATAGTCACACAACACAGAAAAATAAATGAAAGAGAAATAAGGCAGGTAAGGACCACACTCTTTCACTCATTCACTGACAACTGGCCTGTAGGGAGTTTGTCTGAATGCTTTTTATGTTGCTTTCATCTTTCTTTATCATGTTCCTTCCTTCATCTTCAACGTCAGATAGGGTTGCTGATGAGGGCACAATAAAACTTAACTTTTGGGGATTTTCTGTCTACATATTAAGGTTTTAATGTTCTACTTTCTTCTTACAAGATCATGGCCAGTATGGGAAGAAAATGGGCACACAGCTGAGAGCAAAGAACTTTCTTCTTTATCTTCCAATTCATTTAGATTAAAGATGTGGACCAGCTAAAATGAGTTGGCTTTGAGGTTAATATTGCCACTAATATTCTTGGGGGCAGTAGGAAAGTAATTTGGAATTCCCCCAATAAAGATAACATAAGTTTCCTTATGCATATATTCAGGTTTATGGACTCTTTTAAGTCTCTGCACTGATGTATTTGTAACTATCAGGTAATAAACAAGAACACAAACTTGAAGATGTTGTAGGTGGGATGGGGTGGGCAGTGGGAGCTGGGGGATGGGAAGGAATGTTGTATAGTGCTGTCTTCTGTACTTATGGCTGCTGTACTCATGGACTCAGCAGCAATGCCTACCTGCACAAGACAGGGCCCAATTGCACAAGACTGTGACCAGCGATCTTTCATTATGCATAAAGATACACGTGTGCACACACAAGGGTCAGTGTGATGGCTCAGTGAGTAAAGACCCTTTCTCCCAAGCCTGAACATATCAGTTTGATTCCCCAAACCCACACGGTAACCTAAGGTAATATACATGCATGGTAATACACACACACAGACACACACACACACACACACACACACACACACACACTCACACAGCAAATCCCATTCATGCTTTTCTTCTTGTGTCACTGTTCCTGTAGACCAACACAGCTTACCATTCTGATTTCATGCATTCTCAGTATCTTGCCCAAGCTGACAGGCCTGTAATAGCCACACCTGCTGGGGGTATTATTGATTCTATTTAGTGGCAGATTGCAGACCCTAATGTCACATGCACTAAATTGGAATTTCCCAGCATAATTACTGACTGTAGAGAGAGCTCCTCAGATAACTGTTACACATACTATGGCTTGCAGGGGCACTGTGTTAATTCAATGTCTTTATGTATGTCTGTGTTTCAACATGCTTAATCAATGTTTACTGTGTGCTCCAGGCAGGTCCTATGGTTCCACATACTGAAGCGCAATTTTCAGCAATTCCAAGAACTCCCTGGATGTTAAACTGAAAACAATCCACAACTCTATCCTGAAATAAGAACCCCTAGGGAGGCAGATTGTACCTCCTGGCAGCAGGCAGCCTCTGGCCTTCAATCTGTCACATCTTAGCATGCACATGTTTTGGCTCTCTTTGCTTGGAAATGCCATCACAAACAAAGCAAATTGGATTCTCACCATTTTAATTTTCTATCCTCCTTTGAAAGAAGGATCATTTGTTATCACCGTTAAAGGAGCTGGTGTTCCTGGTTGGTATAATTATAGAGCACAAGACAGCGCAGATGAAAACAATGTGAGGAAAGAGCCCCAGAGAGTAAGTCCCACATTCTACAGCAGTGGATCTCAATTTGTGCGTCATGACCCCTTTGGAGGTCAAAGGATTCTTTCACAGGGTTGCCTAAGAAAACACAGATATTTATGTTATGATTTATAACAGTAGCAGAATTATAGTAATGAAGTAGCAACAAAAAATAATTTTATGGTGGGTGTCACAACATGAGGAGCTGTATTAGAAAGTTATAGCATTAGGAAGGGGGAGAATCATTGTCATAGAAAATAATCACCCGAGGTTACTAGGGCAGGTTAATCATAGTCACTTAATGAATTAGGCCAAAAGAGAACTGTGATGGAATATTACACAAGCTTTTCCAGATTTGCTCTAATATGATTCCTGAAGAGACAGGTATTTGTCTACAGGTTACTGGACAAAACAGAAAAACCAAGAAGCTTTTTTCTTTTCCTTGTATTCTGAGTAGGTATTGAGCTTTTTTATCTTCATTTCATACTTGCCTTTTCTTAAGAAAAATGTATACATGATTTTGTCTTCAACTCATTTCAGGCATTAATAGCTATAGTAAATATTTATACATAAATATTTATTGGATAATTGTTTAAACAGGAACAGTATATGGATAAATAAATGACATTTCCCACAACCATTAAGTTGTTTGTAGTCATACATAATTTAAAAAGAATATATATTGGGTTGGGAAGATATCTTAGTAAGCAATGTGCTTGCCATGTAAGTATGTGGAGCTAAGCTCAAATTTGCCCAGCACATGTGAAATGGGCACAGTAGCACGCTATGGTAGTCTGAGTTCTCCTGTTACAAGATGGAGGCAGAGACAGGAGAACCTGTAGAAGCTTGAAGGAACAGCTAGACTGATGTACACATCAGCATAAAACAAAAGACTCTGTCCTAAACAGGACAGTGAAGGGAGGGCCAATATGAGACTGGCCTCTGACCGTCTCACACACACATACACACACACACACACACACACACACACACACACACACACAGTGGTACATAAACATCTACTTAATCACCTGCAATACATACAGACATGTGCATCATATAAACACAAAAGACAAACATATGAGAAGATGATGTAGCTTTAAAGATTTAGAGTTTTTCTGATCATACAGTTTTTAAAATATTTAGGTATTATCTGAGTGCTGTCTTCAGCTGTCACTGCTGGTCAATCTGATTCATCTAAGAACTTAACAGCCATAGATTTTCTATTATTTTCTTTTGTGCATGTGTATGAACATGCATACTTGTGCACATTTGTGTTTTGTGTCTGGTTGCATGTGTGTGTGGGGGGAGGTGCACACGCATGTGGAAACCAGGGATCAACCTCAGATGTTGTTTCTCATGGGATTCTACCTTATTTTGAGACAAAGTATCTCAGTGGCCTGAAAATCACTAACTAGGCTGGGCTAGATAACCAGAGAGTCCCAGGAATCCTTCATCTCTACCTCCCCAGCACTGAGTTCACAAGCATGTGTAGATGTACTTGTGTTTCTGGAAGATCAGACCCAGACCCTCAACTTGCACAAGTACTTTAGCAACTGAGCCATCTCCATATATGTTTCAAAATAATAGTCTCTCAATTCTAAATGAGCCAAGTTTAATGAGTATCTTACTGTTGTATCATCTATCATTAGCCCACTGCCTCACCTATGTTAGTTCTTGAGTACTTAAAGCTGAGGGTTGGATGCTCAATGGATTCTAGCTCAGGAAAATACCAATCAAATTCAGCTGTCTCTTATGTTTGACCCCTGACTGTCCCAGGATCAAGAGCAGCCGATGGCCTTGCTTGTTATTATAGTGACCCACTGTCCTGTTCTCAGGCCTCCAGTATATCTCTCCCTCCTACTTAAAGTTGTACTTGCTAATTTCTCTTACAAGTTAATTAATAGAATTGCTGGAGTTTAGCTTAAAGAATCAATGAGGCATTTCCTATAATCTAAAAGCATGTATTTGGAAATCTGTTTTCACAGACCTATGGTTTTTTTATTGTCTGGAGCATCTGTATCCTTGATTATTTCCAAAAGGTAAAATCCTTATATACACAATCTTAGAAAATGTGGTTACAAATTGAACAAGTATCATATATATATATATTCATTGATTAACTTTTTTTT
>REGO01000381.1:836909-865480 GCA_010120015.1 Rhombomys opimus | reverse complement strand
AAAAAAAAAAAAAAAAAAAAAAAAAAAAAAAAAAAAAAGAAGTATGATGCTTGATCACTGTCAAATTTTGGGATTTAAAATCACTACAGAATCAAGTTTCTATATATTGTCTTCCACCTATGAATTCAACCTGACAGTAAAACTAAGACCTAGATCCAACTCTTATTTGGTAATTGCTAGTCACTGCTTTGACCATTTAAGATGCTTGCCATTATAGGAGGGCATATATTACAATTTGAAATAATTGGGCCATACCTGATTATTTGAGAGAGAATTAAGCTGTCTGTGGTATGACTTTTACAGCCTTTAATTTACTGTTTTACTCAGTACCTGGCTCCTCATAGGTTATACTGAACTCAATCACATGTTGCTGAACTTCCTGCCAGTTCCTAAATGATACAAGTCAGGTATTTTCCTTTGTTTATAAACATTTTCTGAAGGCTGCTCTGTCTTCTTCCCATTATGTTGTGTATGACCACCCTGTCCTACAGTAAGCTACCACTCTTAATGAAGTTTCTTCCTAGAGTTTAGAGGGAAACCTTCTTTTCCCTTTAGAGTCCCATCATGATGTCTCTGATATGATAAACTTGTTTCTTTTATTGTTCCCCTCAAGCCTGGATCATGGCTCCTGTGACATTTTCCCTCAAAAAACCTATTCCTGTTTAAACAAGCTAGGTCTTTCTTGAAATGATGAATGGGATGTCATCCCGTTCCAGTCCCAAATGAATTGATCTACCTGCCATCTCTTTTGCTCTTTCTCACAGCATAAGAATTTTAAAAAAGTTTTACCTTTTTCATATGTCATATTTACAAATTAAAAAATTAAGAATGGTATGGTTATATTTTTAAGAAAACATAAATATATTTATTAAGGAAATTATTGGAATCATGAAAGAAAGAGAAAAGGGTCATAGTTTTCCAGTGTCACATTGAAACATTGTTTATCAGGCCTATATTGTATGTAAATTAATTATTCTGAAGATCATTTAATTGTCAATGGAATTCACTATTTCACTGTTTGATGGTCTTTTTACCATTGACTGGGACTATTATACATGTCAACTTATAGATCTTATTCAGTCAACATTAAAATGATTTAACTCCAAAAGTTATGGCCTATTGTCTGAGACATTAACATTTTTTCTTTTGAGATGGTGGAAGTAAATATTGCAGAACATTATTAAGAGTGCATGACTCTATTCTTCAAGTTCTCTCTGAACCAGCATTACTAACCTGCTGGCTTCTTCATTAATGAATTATAAACTTAAACTTTAGTTTTATTCCATATTTATATATGAGAGCCATATTTTAAAATTTGTTCTACAACAACCTTTTTTTCTTTATATATTATGTTCATTCCATTGCCATATTGCCATATTTGAGTAGGTAATATTTTGATTAAGAAATGACCACTAATGAGAAAAATAATAAAGTGGTAGTTAGATCTATTCTAATGGTGATGGAGCTGCTGACAGTCCATAAAAGGTAGAGGATTCATTGGTATCCTTTGGAGTATAGAAGCTTGAAGGAAATTGAGAATCCATGGTGCAATGTCTATGAGACCTTTGCAGTGATTAAGCTCTTTGACAGTAACCAACACTCATGATCCTATAATTAACCATTCTCTCATGTTCTATCAATAAGCCCAGAAAACCAGATGGAATCATTACTTTGTTTTGTCTTTGGTACCTTACATGGGGTAAATGCCTAATTTTTAGGGCATCCCAATAAAAAGTTAACATAAACTTTCTAAAAAGTGTAAATATGAAAAAAACAAAATCTTGCATGGATATTTGCTGTTTAAATTAGGTATATCTTTGTGGAAATGATGTCATTATCTGTTTTGCTTTTTAGTTTGAGCAGTCAATTGCAGCAACTATGCTTTTAGATATGAACTCCTTCCCTTCCTTCCCAGGAAGTCAGCAGTGTTTATTCAAGCTATTTATAACTAGGTCTGAATATGAGTTCTAATTGCAGTAGAATTTTCTTTCTAAATCTTGATATTCTTAGAAAAGCTGGAGACAGGAAAAAAAATAGTAAACAAATGAAGTCAGATATGACCACCTCACAGCTGTAACCAAAAGACACCAGGCTGCCCATTGTTAAATGGTGAGCTGATGCTCTGGCTCCCTGTACAGAAAGTTACATCATAGCTCTTCTAGCTACCTCTGTGCCGCTCAAATTTCTAGCCATGATCCTCTAGCAGCTTTCTCTGGGAAAGTAACTAGATAGAAAGCTGTGCTGTGCCTTTATAGCTTCTCTTCCTTACTTACTATGTCAGGATAAGAATATGGTCCTAACTAGTGACTGCCTCCATGAATCTAGGCTAGGCTAGGATCACACATTGTAAGAATTTGTCACTATTCTGCTGAAAACTTATAAGATAGAGACACTTCTTTTGATCTCAGGATCTGAAGAAAATTGAGGACCCTACAGGCTTCTATAATGTTTGTCAGGGCCAATTATGGCTGGCCAAGCCTGTGAACCTGTAATTCCCCTTATGCTTTTCCACATCAGGGTCTTATCCTGCAGAAACACAGTCGTGGACCTGTAATTATAACAGTGTCACATGTCAAGGCCTCCCCATGGCTGGCTATGGTCATGAGCACATAATTGTTGTCTGAAGTATAATTTCCCTACAGCCCCATTCTGTGAACATGTTTCAGGTTACTGCACAGGTCGGACTTCCACTACCTGGCCTTTTCTGTTCAGGCCAGAAAGATTAAAAAGCCCATTTTCCAAGGTTCTCTGTAGTGAGGCCATATAATATCACAGAAAAACTCCATATGAATCATTGCTGATTCAAAACAGTTGTCAACTGTTTAACAGTGTAGGCTTTGGTAACCATAAAATGGTTACTAGCTAATGTCCATAGGTAATGATCACCAAGTGATGGTGTGGGAATCCATAGCCACCAGACATAAAGTATCACACTCATGCTCATGAGAATGAGAATGGCTCATACTTTGTAGCAGACTTGTGTTATGGCATTCTGTGATATAGTACTATAAAGAGTATGTAAATGAAAATCTTTCAATAATCAATATTACAAATTACCTCCCCCTTGGTCTGGTCTTTGTTCTTGTCTTTCAAACCTAGAAGGGTTACACTGTGGCTGGTCTTTTATCTATCCTTTGAGGCTCTCATGCGACACAGAGCAAATGAGAGACATTTAGAGGAAATCTGGTACTCCTTAAAGGAAGAAAGCTTAAATGCATTTCTTCTGGCTTCCTTGGGCCTTCCAGCTAAGGACAGTTTTCATAGGCAGCCTTCTTCCACAGTCATAACTTTGTTTTTGTGATGATACAGATGACTTCCTGCTTTTACTACAATTTTACTTCACCCATTGGTACTTCCTTCCCTGCCAATACCTCTGTTGCATGTTTTTCCTTGAATCTTCTTCATTTTAACTGATTCAAAGTCCACTTCTTGCAGTCACAAATGTAAAAAGGTAAGCTGCAACTGAAAGCTCTGTACTAACTATAAACACAGGACATGTTATAAAATCAGTTATAAATATTCTGATGACATAGAAAACAAAACCTAGACCATCACCTAATTAATTGCTTAATAATTGAATTATCTTCTGTGCATGAGAGCAGTTTCTGTTGGTATCACTGAAAGCAAATTTGTTCTGTTTCACCAAGGAGACATTTCTAGTACATAAAGTTTTCATCCTTACAGATACATTGGTATATTTTAAAAACCTCTATGCTGTTTGCACAGAAAGGCAATTCACAACACATAAGCTTGATCAAAAATATTATCATTATTTTTGTATCTTAACCAATACCTGTGATAGTCCATTTAAGAAGGAGGAAGGTTTACTTTGGCTCACAGTATTAGGAGTTTCAGTCCAGTTGTCTCTGTCACTTTGAGCCTGTGGTAAGATGTGATCTGGAGCAAAAGCCCTCCGCCCAATGCCAAGAGAACTAAGGAGACAGGACTCACAGATACCATTCAAGGATATTCTCCAGTTTCCTGAAAACCTACCAATAACCCTGCTTCTTAAATTTCCCCTTAGCCAGCAATGTCACACTGGGGACACATCCTTTAACACATGGAGCTTTGAGGGACACTGACCACACAGAAAATAGAACCATAGTTTCCAGAAGTACAAAAAGTGCTTGCTCATTTTATAGAAAAAGAGAGTTGAAGATGTGTACTAAGTTAGATCAGTTCCATGAGTTAAGCACCATAGACCTTGTTGCTAAGTACCCCATCTCTTGACTGTCAGTCAGTCTTGGCCACAGTAAGAAAGCAATTATTTTCTTTTGAATTTGAAGCCCCCTTTGGCTAAGAGGATTCAATGACAGTGCTATAAAAGAGTGAGAATTTTTTTTCACAATCCCGTGTACTGATTATGCTTGGCATTTATGTAGATAAACAGATAACGTGATGGAGTACAGGAGATATGCTGTGCTTTTTCGAGATATTGCTATTTTTTAATTAAATAATTTTTTATTAATTACAGTTTATTCACTTTGTATCCCAGCTGTAGCCACCTTCATCATTTCCTCCCAGTCATTCCTTCTCTTTCTCATCTCCTCCCAAAAAGACTTGGACCTCTCCAAGTCCACTTATAGGGCAAGTCCTCCTCTCGTTCCACCTGACCCTCATTTATCAGGTCTCATCAGAACTGGCTGCATTGTCTTCCTCTGTGGCCTGGTAAGGCTGTTCCCCCTTCATGGGGAGGTGAACAAACAGCCAGCCCCTGAGTTCATGTCAGAGACAGTCCCTGTTCCCATTACTAGGGAACCCACTTGGAGACTGAGCTGCCATGGGCTACATCAGTGCAGGGGTTCTATTTTATCTCCATGGTCCTTGTTTGAAATATCAGTCTCAGAAAAGACCCCTTTGCCCAGATTTTTTTGTTTCTCTTGCTCTCCTTGTGGAGCTCCTGTCCCCTCCAGGTCTTTCTATCTCCCCCTTCTTTCATAAGGTTCCCTACACTCTGCCCAAAGTTTGGCTATGTGTTTCAGCACCTGCTTTGATACTCTGCTGGGTAGAGTCCTTCAGAAGTCCTTTGTGGTAGACTCCTGTCCTGTTACCTGTTTTCTCCCTCTTCTGATGTTATCCCATTTGCCATTCTGAATGAAGATTTAGCATCTCACCCAGGGTCCTCCTTATTTCTTAGCTTCTTTAAGTGTACAGATTTTAGCATGTTTATCCTATATTATGTGTCTAATATCCACTTATAAGTGAGTACACACCATGTGTGTCTTTCTGCTTCTGGGATACCTCACTCAGGATGATCTTTTCTAAATCCCACCATTTGCCTGCAAACTTCATGATTTCCTTGTTTTTAATTGATGAGTAATATTCCATTGTGTAAATGTAGCACAATTTCTGTATCCATTCCTCAACTGAGGGACATCTGGGTTGTTTCCAGGTTTGTGCTATTAGAAATAATTCAGCTATAAACATGATTGAGCAAATGTTCTTGTTGTATATTTGAGCATATTCTGTAAAGCAAAGGACACTGTCATCAGAACAAAATGACAGCCTACCGATAGGGAAAGGATCTTCAGCAACCTTATATCTGACAGAGGGCTAATATACAGAATATATAAAGAACTCAAGAAGTTAAACAGCAACAAATCAAGTAATACAATTAAAAATGGGATACAGAGCTAAACAGAGAATTCTCAATAGTGGAATATCAAATGGCAGAGAAACAAATAAATGTTCAACATCCTTAGCTATCAGAGAAATAAAATTCAAAGTGACCCTGAGATTTCACCTTATACCCATCAGAATGGCTAAGTTCAAAAACTGAAGTGACAACACATGCTGGAGAGGATGTGGAGAAAGGGGAACCCTCCTCCATTGCTGGTGGGAAAGTAAACTTGTACAAACACTATGGAAATCAATCTGGCTCTTAGACAATTAGGAATAGTGCTACCTCAAATCCAACTGTACACTCCTGGGCATACATCCAAAATATATTGCTATTTCTATTTACTTTGCAAACTGAAGTTTTCCCATAATAAAAATGAAACTTTCATTTTCATGGCTATTTTGGTGTGAAGGAATCAGTGCAGTGTTGTATTTGTTTTTGTTTTGTTTCGCTTTGTTTTTTACATGCCTGTGTGGAATTTGTTCTTACATATTCATGCATTTGCACAGGTCAGAGGTTGACTTCAAGTATCTCCCTCTATCACTCTTCACCTTAGTTTTTGAGAGAGGATCTCTCACTGACCCTGAAGCTCACCTCCTGGGGAAGACTAGCCAGCTAGCAAGCTCCAGGCATCCTCCTATCAGTATTCCCCTGAGTTATGATTTCATTGCTTTACTAAGCCTGAAAGTGACTGTTGGAATGTGAACTTAGGTCTTCATACTTAGATGGCAGGGTGTTCAGTGACTGAGTTGTCGCCTTTGCCACCATTTCCTGCTTGAATGGATACATTTTCTCCACTGCCGTATTTATCCTGTCTATGCTCCAGGTTATTGCAGGCACACCACTGCACAGATATGGTTACCCTCTCTTCTTACAAATCAGCAGACAAATGCAAGTCTCTTCTTTCATCTTATTGTACTGTGAGGACCGCAGTGATGGTGAAAGATAAGCAGCCAACCAACAAGCCATGCACACAGGGCAGGCCTACAGCCTTTCATCATGGATGAGGAGGGATGGGTTCTGAAGGTTTTACCTATCCCGTGAAGCTATTGGTACTTAGCAGATGATGGAGAGAGAATAGGTGGAGTTTGCCACATTCCTAAGGAGTATCATGATGACAAATTGCTCTTGTTGAAGTAAATAACCCCTTCATTCACAAAGGAAACCTCAAATGCAATTGATAACAAACAGAGATAAAAAGACATGAATGTTGGAAGGACATTCGTTAGAATGAAGAGGAAGTTCTGGGAGAAGGGAAAAGGAATAGAAGAGATAATTGAGGGGAATATGATTAGAGTATTTCATACATATTTATAAAATTGTGAAAGAATAAGTTAAAAGGGCATACAGGCAGATCTTCACACCAGTGCAATTTTTCATGAAAAAAAAAAAATCTTCTGAAGCTCATCATTTTCATTAAGTTTTAGTTCAGCAGACAATACCAAACCCCAGATCCTCCAAAGAGAGTGACAATTTAATTTCAAGACATTAAAACCCACCTGCTTATTAAACAATTATCTAGAAGATTTATGAAGAAATGCTTTATATTTTCATAACTTCCCTACCACAAGCTACTAAACCTGAAATGATATGGAAGGCTGGGACTCTATAATTCTTCATTCAAGGCCAAATTTACATTGTCAGCATACTCTGGGCCCAGGACCTGAGATGCAGGTAGGAGGAATGAATTTCAGGCACACACACACACACACACACACACACACACACACACACTCCACCGTCTGTTAGATTTCTCTTATCCTGGGAAGATAGAGGTTCATAAGTCAGGTGCTAGAACAATAAGCCTTAGAATGCTCATGATAAGCCTCACAAGAGATGGCATGATAGTAATGTGGGGATCATTAGGGTTGTTCCATGAGTTACATACCAGGCTCTTTCTATCAGTTTTCTCAAATTTTATGTCAGGCACACTCTCTCTACTCTAAAATTACCATTTGTGGTGGTCAGCATCCTTTTATTCCCAGCATTCTAAGGCAGAGGTGGATAGACCTCTGTGAATTGAAGGCCAATCTAAACCTCAGAGTACATCAAGGCCAGCCAGGGTGAATTACAGAGTAAGACCTTGTACCAAAAAATGATAAAAAAAAAATTGTTTCAATTGAATTTTATTATCTATTATCTTTATTACTTTTACATCTAATGTATTATACAATATTTAGTGTATATACTAATATATATTAGTTTATATAATATTATCTCTATTATTAAAATTCATCAATCATCCAACTCCCAACAACTCATCATCATCTAGCAGAGTAATTAGAAACACTCTCCTAGAAGCAACAGATAGAGTTGTACACTAAAACAGATCAAGTCAGTCTTCCCTCAGCTCCCAGGGAAGAGGGGAGTCCACATTTCTGATAGGAGGGACACACACAAACACTCAAATAATGAATAATTGCATTTAGTCATGTACCAAATGAAAATAAAATTTTCATTTGCATACCTTACAGTGATAAATACAAATAAATCGTCTAGTGATACTACAGCCAGTTTGACTTAGTGAAGTGTGTGTGTGTTTGTGTGTGTGTGTGTGTGTGTGAGAGAGAGAGATAGGGAAAGAGAGAGAAACCAAGAGAGAGAGAGAGAATGTATGTTGGTATGTCTCTCTATAGTCATTGTTTGATGTTAACTTGTTTTTTAATATAAACCCCTTGTACACAAAATTTAATGTATAGGCAATTTGCCTGTAATGTATTGATATTCTCCTGCATACAAACCATCTGCACATAATCTAAGTAATATTATTGCTAAGCAACAACTTACTACATTTTTGCAAATTTCATGACACATAGGCCAAGAAACTGTTCTCTTCTAGAAAGTATATGTGACCTCAACCACTTAACATAGGTTCGAAGTATACACGTGGGGCATAGGTCACTTTTTAACTTGGCTTGTTTTTGCATGGTGTAAGACTGACCTTTCCACAAGAGAACTAACAGAACACCGTTGTCATCCTGTTCAGGCTGAAGCTTTTGCTTCAGACCCTTGCTACATGGCCTACATTAATTAAGCGTTTTGCCTAAAAGGTTCATCTGTCTCCGTGCCTCTCTCATATCAACCTTCTCTAGGGCTCCTCAAGGCATTTAAGAAATTATCAGAAGAAAAATCTATAGATATCCTGTGAAGGAAGTTTGTTTATTACTTGCTTGCTTGTTTCTATCTTATTCTGATGTTAATTGAATCTGGAAGTATGGAGCTCCCACCTATGGAGAGGCTGTACAGAGAACAGAAGCGAAGTAGGGAAGGTCAGGCAGAAGAACAGCACTCTATATGAAGTTCTCCATGAGGGACCTATCAGAATATCACCCTTGACTCCATTAGGAAGGAGTTGAGGGATGTAGAGAGAAGTCAGGTACCATGAACAGATCAGCTGGTATGAAGGTACTGAACAGAGAGCAGGTCAGGGGGAAAGCAGGCCAATTTAGTTGGGAGTCTGATGTGATAGGATGGATGTTGGAGTGGGAGAGAAGAAAAAGGCATGGCGATGAGTGGATTTTTTTGGCCACCTGAAAGGTCCAAGATTTAAGGACGCCTAACAGACTCCATGACAGGCCCCAGATTCTCCTCAGAACAGGTAGGCCTGAGTTTCTGCTCTCCTGAAACACCTAGGCAATTTCTGCAAAAGCCACAATCTGCTGTGGGCAGAAACCGCTCCTGGACAGAGCCAACCAGAGGATGACAGGAAAACACCTAACATTCCTAAGGTCTATAGATAGGTCTTTCACTTTCAATGTTAGTTAGTTAGCCAATCACTCTCTAACAAGCATGCCCGTCCTAATGTCACTCAATCATGTAATTGCTAAGCTGGAAATTTCTATTCCCTGCTCAAAATCCAATAAAAACCCAGCTTTGCAGCTGCTCAGGGCTTTCCTCTCTGATCCACTGTGTTGGTGATGGTCGAGAGACCGAACTTAAGACTGAATAAAGTTCTTTCCTCTTACATACGTGGTCCAGCTCCTGGTGGTCTATCAGAACCCTAAGATCTGGGCATAACACTTTGCAGAGAACCCTTACCCAGGTGACTGTAACTGTTCTGGTGGTTTTTATATTTATAGACAAATAACTTTTAATGTGTTGATAAATTAACTATGTTTCAGTAGTGATACTCTAGAGTCACTTCTCCAAAATATATGCATTGTGCACAGGCATGTTTAAGAACAGTATGATAGTCTAGTATTTCCTACAGTATTCAAGACCAGTAATTAGAGACAGCTCATAGTTTATTTCTGGAATAATGGTATAATTAGCCTCACACTTATGTTCAAACACATTTGTGTTACATTTGCTTAATGCTGTTTGTGGAAACATTTGATAAAGAGAAAAATACATAAACTCATATCAACATTAATAATCTTTTTGAAACTGATGTATTTCCCCAGGTAATAAATTCAGACACTGAGAAGAAACACTTAAGCTTGCAACACAGAGGAAGTGCTGGTTCTCTGCTTCTTTCTGGGGATCAATTTACCTTCCTGGCAATCTTATAGGATTAAACCAAGTAGAGAATTAAGTCATCTTTATTATTGTCTTACTAAGGAATAATCAACTGTTGGACCCTGCTGGTAAGGTCTGGCATTACTGGATAACCCCTGAGCTTGGTGCAAAATGTCAAACTCCCTTTCTCAGCTGGGATCCCTCTTCTCCCTGATTTGGGGAAACCCCAGATCCTCCAAAGAGAGTGGCAAAGGCCTCAGGGAAAATTACAGGCCCCACACTTTTCTGATAAGAAACCTATTCACTGTAGAACCTGAGGATTGCTGGAAATACTCCAATGTATGCTAATAAGACCTTTAACCATACCTGGAGTTATCCCCACCCAGAGGATAATTAAGTATTGTGTTTTCCTTCTTGTGATAGGACTGTACCACTGCATGCAAGTGAGCTAAATCTAGCCTTCTCAGCCCTATCCAATCAAGCATATTTACCCCAGAAACACCTCCCACTGCTCAAGGTTTATAATGGTCCTGATTCACCAAATAAATGTCTGCTTGCTTGAGCTCTTACTCCATGATTACCTGAGACTCATCATTTGTTCTGGGGAAGAATGGCCTCCCCTCGTCCCTACAGAATTCAGCACTGGATGCTCAGGGTTTGGCTTATGGCCAGGCAGCCATAGAGTAGGTAAACCACTGAACACTACCAAGGCCAGAATGCAGGTTGAGCATATGTAAAAAAAATGGCACAGGGATCATTCCACATCCTCTGCTTTTAGTAGGGCAGGAATGCTGCAGTATTATCCCCGGCTTTGGAATGCCTGAGTTTTCACTGTCTGGTACCGGCAATCTCATTAAAAAGAGCTATCTGTAAAACCCTGTGGAAGATTCTTTTCTACACCTTGGTGAGATCTGGGAGTCTTGAGTACTGACACCTCACTCTGAGGCTCTAGCCTCTCCTGAGAGAAGCCAAACCCTGAGACTCCCAAGCTTTGCCTGGTCTCTTCCACTCCCAGTTTCTCAACAGGAAGCCAGCAGAGCCTGGACCAGCCAGTGAGAGGAGTGCATGTTTCTGGCAGCAGCAATGGAGAATGCAGAATGACAGTCAACTGCAAGAAATTCCTAACCTTCTGGGTTTTACACCATAACAGGAAAATAAAACCTCTGTCAGACTCAACTGTTTGAAGGGCCCCAGCTTTCAGAATATATGGCTATTCCCCCTTAGGTTGTGAGCAATCTTTTACAGCCGTGGAAGGATACTTCAAAACCACCTAAACTTGAGAAAAAATTTTTTAAACTCCCTTCTGTCAGCACAAGGATAAAAGTTATGTCAGTCCCTGACTTGGCTGATACTGTCATGTACGCACCTAATATGATACATCTACAGAGAGGAAAAATATTATCCCAGGAAAGGTTAACTTTTTCAAAATAAAAATGAAGAAAGGGAGAGATGAAGGAAGTAAAAAAGAGATGGAGGAGTGGGAGCTGGACCCTTTACAAGAATATGAATGAGCAAAGGGTTTAAGGAGCTTTATTTCACCTTTATTTCACAAATGCACAAGTCCTTATCATGGAAGGACAGCTGGTGCATTTAACATTGTTATGTAAACATCTGTTCATGTTCATGTATTGAAAAAAGCATATCAAATGTTCATGTTCCAAAAATTCAGATAAGTTTAAAATACTTTGTCCTGGAAGCTGAGAAATGAGTGCTCAGATCTAGGAGAATAGAAGAAAGGCAAATCAATCCTGTTCCTGTGTCCCGAAGTCAAAGATGTTCTCCCACCTTTGTTGATTTTCATAATTTTCCTAACTTTGTCAACAGTATTCAATTTAGCTGCACCTTCCTAAGAGCTGCTTTTACATAAGGGAAATTTATGTTTGAATTCTAATTTCCAGGAGCTGTGCAAAATTAATGCAGGGTAGACACAGCCATTGCTTGGCAGGCAATTCTCTAGCCCTTTTGAAATTCTGCTGAAGTTTCTCTTTGGATCAAATAAAGCAGGTGAACTCAGCAGCCATGGAATTGGTACTATTAGATTCAGTGACATAAAATACGACACAAAAAGGACAGCGCTTCTCCCTAACAATGTCTTTAAAAAACCTAGAATGTCATTATTCCTATCTAAGCAATTAATTCTGCTAGTGGAATATTCACAAAGGGAAGAGTGTATGGTAGCTAATACTGCTTGTCAATTTGCAGGATCTGGAATGACTTAGCAAGCCTTCAGGCACACCTGTGAAGGAGTGCCTTAACTAGGTTAATCAAAGAACAACATAAGAAAGTAAAGAATTATTTTGTCTCATAGCTTCAGAGATTTCAACTTGTGGCTCCCTGGTTTTGACAGACCATCTGTGCAGTTGAAACATGTGGCAAAGGAGATTCTTATCTCCAGTGGACAGGAACCAGGGGTGGCGAAAATAGCCAAGAAATCCCAAGGAACCAGCTCCTTGTGACCTACTTTCTTCATCTAAGTCTTATCCTCCTCACATAGCCCCTTTAGCTGTTGATCAGGGATTCAACACACGAAGAATACTTCATGCTCAAAGAATATCAGGAGATCCAACATACACCAAAAAAATATATGTGACAGATTTTTATTATATGCAATTGACTCTAATAGAGTATGCAATAAAATTATTTAAATTCCAAAAATAAAAATAAAATCTGAAGAACTGGAGGAAATATCTTAAATAATATATTAGATAGGGATCTAGTATCCAGAATATAGAGAGTAGCTAAGAAAGACTCCTGACAAAAAACTTGGGCCTCAAAATGTACATTCTCCCAGATGTATCTGCAATCATTTGCATGCCCACACATGAAAACAAACGTGGATACATGTACACCACCTACAGAGAAACATGGAAACAAAATAAAATAGAACCTCACTTTTACTAAATAATAAATATTTTAGTTGGAAAATGATTCCATTCTGTAGGTCATTAGGAAAATAAAAAACAACCACAATGAGCCATGACTTTGCAACCATTATGATGAAAACATAAAAATCTGTAAGGTAGGCATGGTGGTACTCTCCTAAAGTGCCAGCTACGGAGGAGGCTGAATTAGGAGGATTGTTAGTTCATCTTCCCATAAGCATATGATAGAGGAAATAAGTATTGAAAAGGATGAGGAATAATTAGTTTTCTTAATCACTGTTAATAAAAATTAAGAGTGAGATGGCCTCTATGGAAAGTAACTAATGGAATGCACACTTGTAAAGCAATTAATTTTATGGTCTACAAATTGACTCGAGGGAGAGACAGAAATGGGTAGAGGAAAATACAGCTGTAGAATTCCACAACTGAGAGACATGTGTTCCATGAGCCCAGGAATATCAATCCACTAACTTTCAGGTATGACAAGGACATCATGATGAATATGCCTTGCCAAGCACATGCTTTAAAAAGAAAACATTGTGATTCTTGGCAGTTGGCCCATCTAACACATCCTGGGGATCCAGAAAATGCCACTTCCTAGCCTGATTGCTCATGAGTGCCACAGCAAGAAAGCTGACCAACCCCAATTCCAAATGCCCTGAACCTGTGGCAGACTATGAGAAAATGAAAAAGCAATAAATGAACAAACAAACAAACAAACAAATAAATAAATGGAACACATGGCCTGTAGTGAACTTTCCATTGTCACTTTAGTTACTAGGTCAACCCTTCAAACCATATTTAACACATACTACATCCAAAATACATAGGACTCGAGAATAATGACCTACATGTTTCTTTCCTTTTTCTAAGTTAGTACATTAGTTACTTTTATAATTAATGTAAAGAAAAAAAATTTACTCAGCCAAAGCTATTTAAAAAAAGAAAGTATTTATTTTGGCTCACAACTACAAAATAGAGTCCATTGTGATGGGGAGTTCCTGGGATAGGAGAATGAAGTGGTTGGTCCCATTGTGTTCACAGCCAGAAAGCAGCAAAGAAAGATGGATTCTGGTACTCAGCTTCCTTCATGCTGCTTGCATTGTCCAGGACTGCAGCCACTGGGATGTTGCTACACACATTTAGGTTGCTCTTTCTACCTTACTTAACTCACTCAGAAACTGTCCCACAGACATGTCCAGAGATTTGTTTCTATGGTGATTCACCTACCTACTAGCTGTGCCAGTAAAGGGAGGTGATAAGAAACCTGAGGTGTGCTAAGAAGTCTTCCACTTCTGCCATGCTGTCCCCTTACAACAGACCCCCAACAATTTTAGGGTTTAATTGTAACTCAATGTTAGAATATTTGCCCAATATTCATGAAGCTCTGGGATCCTTCCACAGAACCAAAAAATAAAAGAGTAACAACTTCAAGAAGAGAGATAGTTGTGAAATTTACGTGACATTACTGGTAAGGAATTTAATATTTTAATACTTAGAAAAAATTATTTAATGTGTACATGAGTGGGCATGCCAGTTGGAGCATATGTATGAAGTTATGTGGATAATGCTTGAGAGATGCTTCCAGAATTTAACCTAGTTAACAAAGAACGTTTTCTGGCTGTAACAAATAAAGCTGCTATGAACATGGTTGAGCAGATGTCCTTGCTGTATACTTGAGCATATTATGAATATATGCCTAGGAGTGCTATAGCTGAGTCTTGAGGAAGCAATGTTCCTAATTGTCTGAGAAAGCACCGGATTGATTTTCAAAGTGATTGTACAAGTTTACATTCCCACCAGCAATGGAGGAAGGTTCCTTTTCTCCACATCCTCTCCAATGTGTTCTCACTTGAATTTTTGATCTTAGCCATTCTGTTGGGTATAAGGTGAAATCTCAGGATCGTTTTGATTTGTGTTTCCCTGATGACTAGGGATGTTGAGCATTTCTTTAAGTGTTTCTCTACCATTTTATGTTCCTCTATTGAGAATTCTGTTTAGCTCTCAATCATGTTCGTAGCAGCTTTATTTGTTATAGCCAGAATCTGGAAACAACCTAGATGTCCCTCAGTTGAGGAATGGATACAGAAATTGTGCTACATTTACACAATGGAATACTACTCAGCAATTAAAAACAAGGAAATCATGAAATTTGCAGGCAAATGGTGGGAATTAGAAAAGATCATCCTGAGTGAGATATCCCAGAAGGAGAAGACATACATGGTATACAGTCACTTATAAGTGGATATTAGGCATATAATATAGGATAATCATACTAAAAATCTGTACAACTAAAGCAGCTAAGCAAGGAGGAGGACCCTTGGTAAGATGATCAATCCTCATGCAGAAAGGCAAAGGATGGACATCAGAAGAGGGAGAACACACAGAACAGGACAGGAGCCTATCACAGAGGGCCTCTGGAAGACTTTACCCAGCAAGGCATCAAAGGAGATGCTGAGGCTAATAGCCAAACTTTAGGCAGAGTTCAGGGAATCTTATGAATGAAGGGGAAAATAGAAAGACCTGGAGGGGACAGGAGATCCATAATGAGGGCAATAACTCTGGGCACAGGTGTCTTTTCTGAGGCTGATGCTGCTATCAAGGACTATGCATTGAGATAATCAAGAACCTCTAGAACCCCTGCACAGATGTAGCCCATGGCAGCTCAGTCTCCAAGTGGGTTTCCTAGTAATGGAAACAGGAACTGTCTCAGACATGAACTCAGTGGCTGCCTCTTTGATTACCTCTGCCTGAGGGGGGAGCAGCCTTACCAGTCCAGAGAGAAAGACAACGCAGCCAGTCCTGATGAGACCTGATATGCTGGGGTCAGATGGAAGGGGAGGAGGACAATCACTGGACTTGGAGTGGGGCATGGGAGGAGATGAGAGGGGAGGACAGGATTGGGAGGGAATGAGGGAGGAGGCTACAGTGGGGATACAAAGTGAATAAACTGTAATTTATAAAAATATAATTTTTAAAAAGTGAAATAGAGAGCATTTTCACATTTTGTCTCTAACATCCATTTCCTTGTATGACTGTCACACTTTCTAATTCTTCCAAAACAATCCCACCAACTGCAGACTAAGGACTCATACATGTGAGCCTATGTGGGCTATTTTCTTTCTTACAGGTTACATACATGTATATAAGTATCATATCATGGATTAAATGAGTTAAAATATGTTCTTTTTTTAAAAATAAGTATTGGTGAACAAAAAAAAAAACAATATATTTGCTAATTGGATTTGAATCTGAATCCATATGGGAAATGATGCCTTTTCTAGAGGCCATTGGTTGATTCTGTCTGTGCCTGAGGAATCAATCTCACCCAACTCCATGGTAGAGGATGGTCTGATGAACTTCTAACCAAGGCTACTACTAACATCCACATAGCCTGGTACATGCACAAAATACTGTTTATTTGTCTGAGTAATTAGGTGTGTTTGCTGGGAAATTGAACCCAGAGCTGTCTTCATGGTAAGCAAATGCTCTAGCCCTCAACTAAATATTCAGGATATATAAATGGATTATGCAAACTAAGATTGTACTCCAGGGTCACAATGAAGATCTTATCTCTTCACACACTCTCTTTTGGCCAAAATAGGACACTTCTCTTCAACCTTGATTTTTCTATTTCAAAAATATGCTTCCCAAGTTTATCTGGTTTGCCTTTCTGAATGAGGATTGAGTATCTTACCCAGGTCTCCTTCTTAGCTTCTTTAGATGTACAGATTTTAGTATGATTATCCTATTTTACATATCTAATATCTACTTATAAGTGAGTATATCATGTGTGTCTTTCTGCTTCTGGGAAATATCTACATATAAGTGAGTATATCATGTGTGTCTTTCCTCAGGATGATCTTTTTCTAGTTCCGACCATATGCCTGCAAATTTTATCATTTCTTTTTATTTAATTGCTATGTAGTACTCCATTTTGTAAATGTGTCACAATTTCTGTATCCATTCCTCAAATGAGGGACATTTGGGTGGTGTCCAAATTCTGGCTATTAGGAATAAAGCTGCTACAAACAAGGTGAGCAAATGTCTTTGTTGTATACTTGAACATATTTTGGATATATGCTTAGGAGTGGAATAGATGGATCTTGAGGTAGCACTATTCCTAATTGTCTGAGAAAGTGACAGATTGATTTCTAAATTCATTGTACAGGTTTACATTCCCACCAGCAATGGAGGAGGATTCCCCATCCTCCACATCCTCTCTAGCATGTGTTGTCATTTCAGTTTTTGATCTTAGCCATTCTGATGGGTATGAGGTGAAATATCAGGGTTGTTTTGCTTTGCATTTCCCTGATGACGCAGGATGTTGAGCATTTTTTTAAGTGTTTCTTTGCCATTCAATATTTCTCTATTGAGAATTCTGTTTACTTCAATACCCTATTTTTCAATTGGATTACTTGATGTGTTGCTGTTTAACTTTTTGAGTTCTATATATATTCTGGATATTAGCCCTCTGTCTGATATAGTGTTGGTGAAGATCCCTTCCCAGTCTGTAGGCCTCTGTTTTGTTCTGATGGCATGTCCTTTGCTTTAAAGAAATGTTTCAGTTCTATGGATTTCTATTTATTGATTGTTGATCTTATAGCCTGTGCTGTTCTCAAAACCATATATATATATATATATATATATATATATATAAAATATTGGAAGAGAAAATAAGTTATAAATTGAAAACCGATATCAGATTCCAGTGCCCTTTACACTCCACTATGGTCATTGCCTTGGGAATAGGGTATTTTCATCAATAGTCTTTTGTCTCACATACCCTATATCTGGACCTACTGGGGCTTTCAGTCCCTAAGCTAACCAGATTCATTTTGATGAGCACATTCTTTCTTTGGATATGCAAAATACATATTAAGTTCTATTACATTTGCAGTAATCTTTGTCCATTTTAGATTTTTTTGAAAATGTCTAACAGTTGAGATGCACAAAACCCAGCAAGAGAGGCTTTTTTCTATGAGCCACTTCTTCAGATATGTCTGTACTGTGTTCAAATAGGTCAGTTTTACTAGCTCTTGAAAAACTGTGGCTGAAGATTAAGAAATTTTGGGTGTTGGTTGTATAATACAGTTACTATTAGAGCTGGTTATGCATATTTACAACCAAAAAATCATGCTAGAAACAAAGAAATGTGTTATCTGATGGGTGAGTGGCAAGAGTCATATGATATGTAAGCCTGATGACCTGAGTTTAATTCCTCAAGCAGACAGAAAAGTGAAAAGTGGGAACTGACTCTACAAAGTTGTCATCTGACCTAGAACCAGCTCTCAAAAGTTATCCACAGAACTCCATACACATGCTCCCACAAGCATGTGCATACATGCACATATTAAATAATTATTTTTCTAAATAGTAAAATATTAAACCACTTTCTAGTAATGTTACCTAAATTTTACAACTATCTATACCCTTGAAGTTGTTGTTAATTTGTGGTTCAGAAGAGGGATCCCAGAACTTCATAAATGTTTGGCAGGTGTTCTAACATTGAGTTGCAAATGTACCCTAAAAATGGCTGTCTGTTGTAGGTGTCAGCAAGGCAGAAGTGGTAGCCTTCTGAGTACAGATGAGATTTCTTCCAAGATCTGTTCACTGGCACAGCGAGTAGGGAGGTGAACCATGTCATAGGAATACACACAACACATAAAAAGATGAACAGTACAAATGAGGTTTAATTCACTCTTCCAGTGTCTTCTAGACCTGAGAAAGTGATGCGGGAAAGCAAAACACACACTCTAAGCAACTCAGGTGTCCAAAGGCACTGTTATCCACTGCAGTGTAATAATTCAAAGAAAATTGGTGGCACAGTCTTCTAACATTCAAACACTCACAACTGATTATTCTCAGTTGTCCACGTCATTGATAAGCAAGTGCCCTGTCCACATATGTTGCCACAGTATTTCTTTTGTCTTTCTCATTAATGTGAATGAAAATATTAATTAATCGTATATTTGACATCATGGTCATTAATCAACATATTAACATATGTCAAGCACAAATACCAGAATAGACCACAGAAAACCAGAATATGCTGGAACATCAAACTGTGTTCAATATAAAGCATAAAATGTTTCATGTAATCTACAGAAAGTATATACATACACATATATATCCTACAGTATATCTGTAAATTACATTCCTTATATCTTTATACCAGTAATTTGTGTACGCATGCATGTACACGCACATACAGAGTGAGAGAAGAGAGAAAGCCAAAATAAGAGAGGAAAGGGTATTATAAATGTCCTTTTTGTAGCTCCAGACATCAGTAAATTGTGACCATGGAACTCAAATTTATACTCTGGTGGTTCTGAAAATTCACATTCTTTCCACTATGTCTGGCTACCTCCTTCTCATAAAATAAAAGGCATCTATGATAGATCCATATTTATCACCCTGCACAAAACTGAAGTCCAAGTGGATAAAAAAAATCTCAACATTAAACCAGACACACTAAATCAATTAAAAACAAAAGGTGGGGAAGAACCTTGAACACATTGGCACAGGAGACAACTTCCTGAACAGAACACCAACAGCCCAGGCTCTAAGATCAACAATTTATAAATGTGACCTCATGAAACTGAAAAGCTTATTTAAAGCAAAGGACACTATCAATAGGACAAAAGGACAGTCTGCAGACCTGGAAAAGATCTTCACCAAATTCACATCTGACAGAGTACTAATATTTAAAATATATAAAGAACTCAAGAAATTAAACAGCAACACACCAAATAATTTCAATAAAAAATGGGATACAGATAAAAACAGAGAATTTTTCAACAGAGGAACTTTGAATGGTGGAGAAGCACTTAAAGAAATGTTTAATGTCATTAGTCATGAGGAAAATGCAAATCAAAATGACTCTGAGATTCCATTTTACACCTATCAGAATGGTTAAGATCAAAAACTCAAGTGACAGCACATGCTGGCGAGGTTGTAGAGAAAAGGGAACACTCCTCCTTTTCTGGTGCCAGTGCAAACTTGTACAACCACTTCAGAAATCAATCTGGTGTTTTCCTAGAAAATTAGAAACAGTTGTACCAAAAATATGCTCCACCATACAACAAGGACACTTGCTCAACTCTGTTCTGGCTATTCATAATAGCCAGAAACTGGAAACAACCCAGATATCCTTCAACAGAAGATTGGATAAAGAAACTGTCATACATCTACATAATGGAGTACTATTTAGCTATTAAAAACAAGGACATCGTATAATTTGTGCGAAAATGAATGGATCTGGAAAAGATCATCTGGAGTGAAGCAACCTAGATCCAGACTGACAGCATAGTATATACTCACTTATAAGCAGATATTAGCCATAAAATACAGGATAACCATACTACAGTCCATAGACCCAAAGAAGCTAACTAAGAAGGAGCACCCTAGGGAAGATGTTTAATTTTCTTTCAGAAGGGCAAATCAAATAGACACCAGAAGCAGTTGAAGAGAGTAACAGGACATGCACCTACCATAGATGTCCTCTGAAAGACTTCATTCACCGTGGATAAAAGCAGATGCTGAGATTCACAGCCAAACTTTAGGCAGAGCATAGCGAGTCTTATGGAAGAGTGGGGGGACAGAGGACCTGGAGGGGACAGAAGCTCCACAAGGAGACTAACAGAAGCAACAAATCTTGGCTGAAGGAGACCTGTGGAGTCTGATGCTCCAACAGGATCAAAAACTCAAAATTCGTGCATGAAGAAGACATAGCCACCTGCTCAGTTGTAGGCTATAGCCACCTGCTCAGTTGTAGGCTATAGGCAGCTCAGTCTTCATGTTGATTTCCTAGTAAGTAGAGCAGGGACTCTTTCTGACATGGACTGGGTTGCCTGTTCTTTGATCACTTCCTCCTGGCTGGGCAGCCTTGCCAGGCCACAGAGTAAGAGGATGCACCCAGGCATGATGAGACTTGATAGGCTGAGGTCAGTTGGTAGGGGAGGAGGGTTACCCTTTTTGAGGACTAGGGGAGGAGAACTATGAGAAAGATGGAGAGAGGGTGGGACCAGGATAAAATGAGGGAGGAGGTTACAATTGAGATGTAAACTGAACAAATTTTAAAAACATTAAATTAAAAAGAATTTCAGAATTCACAAGATAAGAACGATGTGTCATAGAAACAATCTATTAGGTTCAAAACAGCAGCTGGATGCTCCTTTGAGGGATCTCCAGAAAGGGCTGAGAATGAGTAAAAGAGGATAAACAGAGAAACTTAACACTTGACATATTCCCCAGAGAGCACCAGCTGCCTGGTCTGGTTTTTATGTAGTTTATTCTGGATTCCACTTAGCAACAGCAACAAAAAGAAAATGGTGCATGAAGTGGCTCTTATCACAACATGGAATTAGTCAGAACATGTTTGCTCTTGATTTCTTTCTGAATCAATCCTCACGCATTACTTCTCATTAACTCTCCTATAGGTTGTTCTCACCTTTTGTTGGCTCCTTCTCCAAAGATTAATCTTGATTGTCAACTTAATAGGATTTGGAATAACCATTTATGCCACCTCTATATTTGTGAGGGTATTTCCAGATTAGGTCAATTGAGCAGGAAGACCTATAGAGAATGAATGTGCACTGCACCATTCCATGGTCTGGGGTACTGGACTGAATAAAAAGGAGGAAGCAATCTAGCATGGGCTAGATTCCACCTCTCTGCTTCCTAACAGTGGATGTCATATTATCAGCTGCTTTTGTTATTACTTCCATGGTAGACTGTACCCTCCAGTAAGCTAACTCTTCCCTTTGAGTTCCTTTCTCTGGTGTAGTGTTGCAGCACTGAGGAAAATGAACACGATAATGATCCTGGTAAACCAATGCTCAGTCAGTAATATTTTTCTCTGAGTTACCAACTTCCAGTGTGATACTTTTTAATGATCTGGGCAACAGAATTACAGGCACCTTCAACCGTGGGACAAGAAGCAGATAATGAGAGTGTGTGTAAGCCAGGATGTGTGGTAAGTGGTAGGAGCCCATGCATGTTTATGTTTAGGAGAAGCTAGTGGGGAGGTATTCCCATGACAATTGAAGAGTGCCAGGTGCATACATCTAATTCCTGTCACCTGTGACACCTCTCTCTGCTTGTTCTCTGTGGGTCAGCAAAATCTGAGCCAGGTGGTCCCACTGTTCTTGTGCTGATAAAGGCAATTCCTCCCTTAATAGGCTACTTAGTGCTTCTCAAAAGAATCCAGGGATAAAAGGAAGGAGTAGGCAGTAATGTGAGCACTGTGAAAGCAGGAGCACCTGAGTTTGAACCCCTAGCACCTGTGAATACTTGAGTCTGTGACCCCAATACTACAGACTGAAGAAGGTGGATCTCCAGAACTTGCTGGATAGTCTACCTGAACTCTTGAGTTCCAGCCTCAGTGAAAATACACTGTGTCATAAAGTAAGGTAGAGTGTAATAAAGAAGGAAACCTGACAACTCTTCTGGCTTCCTCCCTCCCCAACCCTCACACACAGGCACTACCACTGAACCCAATGTTTCCCTACCGGTTTATTTTACCACATTTTACAGCTAAAATCCCAGTGAATTATTCATAATGCATTTTAGATTAATATAAGATAATTGACCTTATCTGCAGGAGGCACCCACGATCTCACCTTGCACTAATTAACTCTAACATGCACCATTATTTAAGCATAATGGATTTCACTAGTTGGACAACGTGTGCTTGCATAATAGGCCCATGTGATTCTATGTTTTGTCTTTCCTTAGAGATTTCCCTCTTAGTCATGGCCCTTACTGTCTTGCTGCTCCTTCCAGACAAACACAGACCTTTTCTCCTACACAGAAGTCTTTTTCGTGAGACACTTGTTTTATCATTTCATTTTCCCAGATCTTCGGCCACTCGTGTTCATTAAAGTATTTGGACTTTTTACTTTGTACTTCATTTTCTTAAAAATGAATGGAAACATAATTTTCCCTGAAATTTGTACCTGTTTATCTTATTTCCTGAGAATGTCAGACATGGGATCTGTGAATCAGGGTTAGTTTCCGGTTTTCAGTCTATTATATTGACTGTCGCAGCCCAAATGAGGATTCCAAACTACAGCCTATGCCATAATACTTGACTGCCCAAAGTCTTGGGAATCTCCATATCTGCTTAGAATTCTACTTGCCAAAAAACATGCCTTCATGTCAATAGTCTCAAAGATATTATTGTCAAAAGGCTCAGGGACAGTTGCATTTCAAATAAATAGATGCCAAAGGCAGGCAGAGCAGAGCACAACCAGAGTTCGGGTGACTCAGGACACTGAAGGAAGAAGATCTATTAAGACCAGATTCTCAGTCAGATTGAGAATTATAGTGAGCCCATAGTAAAGTGCTTCTGCACAAGCATGAAGGCTAGAGATTGGATCCCTAGCATTCAAGTGAGAGGCCAAGCATGGGAGTGGGAGACAGCAAGAAACATGGCACTCACTGGCATACTAGTCTATCTGAAAGAGTGAGTTCCATGTTCAAGGAGAGACTCTTCTTCAAGGAATAAGTCTGAGTGCCATTGAAAAAAAAAAAAGAAATAAGTCTGACCATTCTAGTTTACATATAATCACAGGCGACTGAGCCTACACTGCCCACATTGATATGGAAGTATTTCAGAGGGAGAGCAAACATGAGAAAGAAAATTTTGTAGATTGTAGGTGATGGTGAGACCTGTCTCAGAACAGAGATTTGTGATAAGATTTTAGCCAATGATGTCTTACAGATTGTAATATTTCCTGCAGTATCTACAATACAAATAATAAGCTTTAGGAAATATATAACACTGGAAATGCAAAGTTCCTGTCAAGAATACAGAATATTTATAAATTTAGAACTCATGCATTCTGAGTTATTACATATAAATTGTACTTAGAGAAATTCTTCAGATTTAAATTGTTTTGTTTTTGTAAACTTTGATATTGTAAATACTTCTCTCATTATAAGTAAAAAGAACAAGATAATAAACTTCATCTACTGAGGAGACACAGTGCTTGTCACTGTTCTGATCCTGTTGCCCTACATACATGGCTGCTGAGAAATAGAAATGATGCTTCTTTAATCATTATAATTGGGAAATTTCCCAGAAAACAATGTAGGCACACCCAAAACAAAACAAAACCACAGCCAGTTGAGTTTTATTACAGTTTGTAGTTGGGTCACATCTTCCAGCCTCCCACTGCAGGTTTGCCTGCCATCTCTATATGCACAGGAAGTACAAACACTTCTGGATAAAGAAATTGCTTCCCATGTTTACCAACCACCTTTCACATCAGTATTCTCTAAGCACTCAAGAGAGGAACTTAAGAAAATGATATAATTCTGAGTCAAAAGGAAGTCTGTGAACCATAATGAAACTTGCAGAGCCATGCTGCACTTTACCACATGAAATACAAAGGTCGTACATATGGATCCTGACCTGTGTTAAGGAGTTTGAAGTATGTAGAATGAAATGCTTAATGAATGTTGGGCAAAGCATGGCAGTACTACCTACAGCCTGGAGAACAAGCTGAACCACCATGTAATGAAAAGGTACATGAAAGGCTTTCCCCAACACGAACCAGATCCTGATCATGTCATCCAGAAGCCTGTCAGACAGAAGAGCTCTGGCGAGACATTATTAACAAGGCCCTAATCATACATGCTGTGATGGATCCTCTGTACTGTCAACCTGATAGGGCACAGAAATACCATTGAGGAAAATGTTGTTGAGAATCTTTGAGGGAGTGTCTAGACTAGTTTAAAGAATTAGAAAGTCCAACACTAAATACAGAATACACAAATTTGTGGGTTGGGGTCTGGAACTGAAAAAATAGGAGAAAGTGGTCTGAGGATCAGTTTTCCTCTCTCTCTGCTTTCTGACTATAGATATATTATGATCAGTTACCTCACACTTCTGCATGATTCTTTCTCTGCAAAGAGGGACAATGATTACCTTCCTTTCTGAAAGTGATTTTCCCAAGTTATTTTAACACAGCGACAGGAAAATCAACTAGCCTCAGTTCCTTGGTTTGTGAGACATGGATACTGCTACACCCACTCCAGCGTCTGGTGTAGCATATCAATACATAGTGCTACTCAGACTAAGAGATATGTGTCTTTCGGGATTATGCTCTCTGGAGGTCCCTAGCAGACAGCCACCCCCACCCCCACCCCCACCCCTCCCCGCCTGACAAAGAGACGTGTTCTGGGATTTCTATGCTTTAGGGTCGTGGTTTTGGGAATGGAACTTTGAGCTTTTTGATTTTTCTCTGTGACTCCTGATATAACACAACTAATTTTACAAAGAAATTTATCATTAGTAAACTATTAAAGGCTTTAACAAGAATAAAATGTAAAAAGAATAAGCTTAAGAAAAGTAATAAATTAGATTCACTATCAATAAGCATTATAAAAATAGTGAAAAAATAATGGGCTCCTTCTTAAGAAAAAATAGCATGAGAAGTACAGCTCTGGTGGGAGTTTCCCCTCCCTTCAGTGCCTTGTTTCTAGGGAAGATCATAAATCTTTAGCAGGGCATATGGTTGACAAAGGTGTGTTTAGACTTTGGCAGGTATTTGACTTGGCTTGGAGGACTATTACAGCTCCTGACTTTCCTCTTCACTAGTCAGTGATACTGAAACCACAGTTTGGGGTTTTTGTTTCTTGTTTGCATTGATCAGAAAGTTCCTAGGCCAAAGATTTCTTGTGGGCACTGCCCTATGTTAAAACATAAACCTTGAATCCTTGGTAAAAGTCTGAATGTTCTGGGAAGCATGCCAATTTTAAGTTGCTTCCTTATGAGATCACTATAAAATTATCAGCTTGACTTCAGTAAAATTGCAGCAGATTCCAAAGCCTTACTGGTCTCTGTCTGTCAATTCATCGCCAAAACTGTGTCTTCCTGATATCCAAAGCCTTGTTCCCCATGGGTGCAGGGAATCCGACTGGGCTGGTCCGTTGCTGATATTGAGTCTTAGCAACCTGGCCACTCTTCCTCACTCTTATTGAAGTCCTAACCATTGAAGAAATAACATGACTAATTTCAGATTGTCTGTATGCCAGTGTCTTTGTAACTTTTCCATTCCTGTGCTAAGACACCAAGACCAAGTCAACTAATAAAAGAAAGTGACTAACTGGGTGGTTGAGTGTGATCCACAAGCATGAAGGGAGAGTAAGAGAAAATGCTCCCTGGAAATTGTGTGAGTTTTTGAATGTCAAAACAACTCTGGTGTCACACCTCCAACATGGCTACATCTCATCATCTTTCCCAAACAGTTCCACCAAATGAAGACCAAATATTCAAATATATGAGCTCTTGGGAGGAATTCCCATTCAAACCATACAATAGAATAACTCAGTGTCTCGATTTGAAAAGTGCTGAATTGCATAATGCACCACTCACATATATCTGCCCTTACTTTTAGAACTATGTTTTCTAAAAGAGTACTCACCTGTTGTTTAAATTTAATAAAACTGACAATTAAGTGCCTCATTTTAACACCTCTATTTTTTTTTCTTTTAGTGTGTATATGTGTGTGTGAGATAGGAACAAATACTTTAACAACCTAAGATTTTGATTTAGCCTGGGTTATATAGATGTCCATTTTTTAAATGCACTTGGCAAACTAAGATTATCACTTGGGCATATATACAAGTTAAATCATATACATTGTGGGGAAAGAGTATGTGCTGTAGAGAATTGTTACAGCTTAGAGAATCCATGCTTGCCAATCAAAACAAGAGGAACACCTGCACTATGCCTCTTAGTGTCCAAACACCTCCTTCTCCAAGACCTCATAAAGGAAGGCTCCAGATAGTCATCTAAGCCTTTGAGTACTCTAAGAATTCCATTGCTGTAGCACATTGGCTCTGTACTATCACTTTGTTTCTCAATAATTTCCCATGCTAGGTCATACTTTGTATGTGTATTTCTGATTCCTTGGATGGACATCAAGAACCTGGAAATACCCAGTCTAGGCAGTGAATGCTGGTACTGTGTGAGTGCATATACCACACAAGTGTTTGTAGGTACACATGTATGTGTGTGCATATAAAGGCTAGAGGTCACCCTCGTCATAACAACATGCCCATAGAATATGTCTACCATTACAGAGTTTTTATGGATAGTTGAGTTTGAGAGAATTTACTTGGGATTTTAGATAACTCACTCAAAACTCATAACCAGAAGTCAAGAAGGAACAAATGACTCCTTATTGGTACTGGACATGTAATGTCTTAAGTGCTTGCACAGATTTGACAAAAGTTTCAAATCTCCAGTGTCTTGCTGATTGACTGTAAACCAGCCAAAAACCATTTCAGCAGTTGAGAACTCTTGTTTTTTCTCACAACTCTACAGAACGGAATGGGTCTTGCTGGATGGTCCCTTTTGTAGCTGTGCTTAAAGCTTCTCAAATGTTTGTGCTCAGGTGACAGTGTGATTAGAATGTCAAAATTGGCTGCATCCCACATCTGATAGGGGTTTGCACATCTAGAGCACAGGACCAGCTGCTCACTTCACTCCTCTCTTTCCTTTGCTCAGGCCCATACATAGAGAATATTGACCATATCCACTGAACTACACCATTCCCCTAACTGTTATGCCACTAAATTTCCTCATAACTAACTTGATTCTAGCATTCCAGTGTTTATATGTCACTTAAAATCTCTCTCTATGTGTGTGTGTCTTCGTATGAGTGCAGATAAAGTACCTGTGATGTATGTTAAAGCCAGAGGACGAATCTCAAATGTCAAGTCATCCTTTAAACTCCAGTGACCTTCTTTATTCTTCATACAGGGTCTTCAATTGGATTGAATGCCACCAATTAAGGTAGGTTATCTGACCAGCAAATCACAGGAACCCATCACCTCTGTCCCTCCAGCACTGGAATTATATTTGTGCACCAGCAATGAATGCTTTTTAAAAACATGGGTCCTGAGGATCCAGTCCAGGACTTTATCCTTGCAAGTCAAATACTTTGTTCAATAAGTCATGTCCAGACCCCGGCCCTCAAACTGTCCATGAAAACACATTCCTTATTGAGCCCTCTTATATACATAAACAATGTGGTTTCAGAAGAGAGTTAGTCTCTAAATACAGATATGCCTCAATCTGAGATCTTCAGACTCCCATAGGAACGTGACAACATATTTAGGAAGAAAACAAAGAAGATGCATTCAGTCCTGATGAGACCTGATAGGTTGGGGTCAAAGAGTAGGGAAGGAAGACCTCCTCTATCAGTGGACTAGTGGAGGGGCATAGGAAGGAAAGACAACTAACTAACCAAACATTGACCAAAAGACTGACTTGACTCTCCCTTCTTTTCCAGGAACTAGGAATGTCCAGAAATGTCTATGGAAAGAATTAAGACAGAAAAGTACCTACTGTGAGCAGTCAAGATTTAAATTCCTGATTCCATAGTCTACTGCATCACACTGCTTCAAAAACAGCTGTGAGATCTTCAGCAAACTGAAAAAATCACACTGTATGAAAAGTTAAGCAAATAATGGGAATTAAAAAACAAACGCATCTGAAAGCCTCTAACTAGCAGTGTTTTCAAAGCAAAGACTCATGACCAAACCTTTGGCAGAGTACAGGGAATCATAAGAAAGAAGGGGAGTTAGTCTGATGG
>REGO01000381.1:798786-836587 GCA_010120015.1 Rhombomys opimus | reverse complement strand
AAAAAAAAAAAAAAACAAACAGAGCAGGGAATGAGAAAATGGCTCAGACATGAAAACATTTTCTGTGTCCTGAATATCATTTCCAGAATTCATGTAAAGATCCTTAGGATGGTGGGATGTATGTAATCTCTCTGTGCTGGAAAAGTGGAGATAGGCAGAGACCTGATGCTTACTGACCAGATGATCTAGGCAAACCACTGACTTCCAGGTCACTGAGAAAATCTGTCTCAATAAACAAAGATGGAGAACTTCCTGAGGGATGGTGGCCTAGGGTAATCTCTGGCCTCCACATGCACATAGACACATACATAGACAAAAACTTTTCTATAGTCACTGTAATCAGGAATTCAAAGAATTATTTCATGAGTCTTCTGAGGTTTCCCTGCTTAGGAACTCAGTTACACATTTCTCCCTGTTGCGTACATACATACACATGTACATACATACATACAGAGAGACAGACACACCCACTCCTGACACCCCCCCCACACACTCAAAGTTTCACCTTATTCTTTACAGTCACTAACCTCAGAGAGAAACTTGAGCAGGAAGACCACCTAGAGAATAAATTGCATTCATCTTTTTAAAACTAGCTGTAAGCAGCTCAGTTTATGCTACTAAAAATTCAGATTTTATTGATTCAGGTTTGAATGCTATAAACTGTTTTTGTTGGTATAAAAATATTTCAGCAACATGAAGCCATCACAAAGACCCTATTAAGTACTTTCCTTTCAGTGTGGCGATGCTGGCTACTCAGACTCACAAAGTACAAGGAGAAAATTTTATCTGCTGCTATAGCCTTTGACACAAGTATTTCTATAGGTGATTGTGATGATAAATGTGGGTACTACGAAGTAAAGTGGAGGTGTAACAGAACCATTTTCAGTATTCATTCAGCACAACTTCCAAAATAGCAAGGAAGGTGAGAAAGGAAAATGGATGCATGTGCCCACTCTAATTTATAGGAGGTATAAGAGGGAGAGAAGCTCCTGTACTTTGGCAGCTGGTGATCCACAAGGAGTGTCATACAGGAGCACATGGGCTCACAAGTAATTTACATTTTGAAGATCAAGAGGTTTTCAGGCTTTATTAGCAAGTTTGAAGACAGAGTACCTCAGAGGTTAGCTAGAAAAGTACTCAAATAGACCTTTGATCCCAGTGATGGATATGGGATGTTGGCATGGTAACAAGAGCTCATAGGAATCTGTTTTTAAGATTTAATTTCATCTCTGTTTGTATATGTGTTTGTGTGGGTATGTGCATCTAAATACAGGTATTTTCATAGACCAGAAAGGGAGTCAGATCACTCAGAACAGGAATTACAGGAAAGTGTGAATGGCCTGATGTGCGTGATAGGGATCAAATTCTGGTCCTCTGGACAAGCAGCTACTGTTGTAACCACTGAGCTATTTCTCTAGCGCTGGAATGAGACATCTGCTGAGAATCACTATTAATACAGCACTATCTGCTGATTGTTAATCAAGCCTCTGTGGCCAGATGTCTTGGATCTGAAGCCCTCCTCCCTCTACTCATTAGCTCACTGTCCTTGGGAAAAAATTCGACTTCTCAAAGTCCACTATCTTCAAATATAAGATATAAAGCATAACAGTTTCAACCTTGCAGGTTTGCAGTGAAAATTTAATGACACAATGCATGTAAATCTCCTTGAAAACTTCCTAGGTTTCATTTAGAATTATCTATAATTAGCATCATTTATCCTGTTTCCCTATTTATCTTCACAATTAAAAGCCTCCCACAAGATAGAATTACCTTCATTTTACATAACATCAAATTAAGCCTCAAAAACTTTCTGAGGTCTGTATACACTATCCAATACTCTTATTTGATTGTCTGGCCCCTGCTTTAAGTCAATACTGTCAATAGCCTTTTGGATAGGAGCGTTGCTATATTTGCCTGACATAGAAAGCAAAAAGGGCAGAGCCAGAACATTGTCATCAAGTAAGGCCTGCTAATATTTCAACACAGAAAATGCTCACTAGAAAGGATTTCAATAATGAAATAAATATTTAGCAGAGGATATGGGAATTTGTCCTTATGTGGTCAGTGCTTGCTATGGAAGCCTGAAGACATGAGTTCTTTCCCAGGACTCATGTCTAAAGCAGGGCAATCAGAGCTGAGATGGGTGGGTCCTTGAGGCTGATGGCCAATCATTCTGGACAATCAGTGAACCATATGTTCAATGAAAGACCCTGTCTCAAAATAAGAGCAATTGAGAAAGACGCTGAGTATCAACCTATAGCCTACACACAAACACAAACACACATACACGCACCATGCACACAACACACGCAAATATACTCTCACACACATATGAACACCCATACACTACATACATGGTAAATAGCACATTTAAATTCAACAAAAAATAGGGAAAGTAAATAGACTCAGGCATTTTTTTTCCTACCACATAATGCATTTGCACATACTCAATAACTTCTATGTCTAACTTTGCTTTCAAACACAAAGCAATCCCCAGTGAGAGCAGGTATAGGTACCATTTACTAAGAGCATTTCTGTTTCTCTTTGAGTGACCACAACCTCCACCACAGACTGACAGTTCCTGCCACTTCAGGGAACTTTGGCTTCCACACTTCACTTTGGCTTCCTTCTTCAACCCAGACTCTAAACCATAGCTGTGGGCCTAATGGCCTGCTTCTCTTTGTTAATTACCTATTAATTTTGCAAATATTCTGTTTCATTGGTGCTAAACCTTAGTTTTGGAAAAATGATGTTTTTAGTACAACCTGTCTTGAAGGATATCCAGGCCATTTGTAGTTTTAAAAAGTTGTCTGGAATGGCTGTTCATAACATATTCTCATTTCAGCTTATCACATAAATAAAATGATGGCTCAGCCAACAGAGCTAAGCAACTAGTCAGTCTGTGAATTGTAGCTGCTTAAAACTTTTCATAATAATTCTTTATTTCCATATTTTTTTTGGCCGTGAAACGGTTAGAAAAATTATTTATAAACATATCACTACCTAAGTTTCAATGGGAGACTGAATTGACAAATAAAAAATAGCAAAAGCAGGATGGTTAAGATGTAGGGAAATAAACATTAAAACATTAATGCCATTGAAGGGACAGCTTCATAGGCTTTCTTGGTTAAAAAAAATGACAGACAAGTCTGTGAAATAAACTATGTACTCTGCAAGCATGAGAACCGGAGTTCATAGCTTCACTTCCTCTGTGAATGTGGGATGGCATGATGGCCCACCTGTAATGCCAAAGAGCTAGACAAAGAGACAGGGGATCCCAGCAGCAAGCTGGTTAGCTAGACTAGCCCATCTGGCAAGCCTCAATATGTGGGAGACTTTGCCTCAATATGTACACTGTAAGGCAGTGGAGGAAGACACCAGATGCCAACCTCTGACATGCACTTGCACATGTACACACAGCTGAAGGAAAGAGCCTTCCCTGGCACGTATGAGATGCTGTTTCCCATCCCCAACACTGGAAAAGAAATAGAAGTCAGTGCACTAATCAAGCGGGCTGAAGTATAAGCATGAACAATGTGCATAAAAGGGGACACACGAGCCTCCAACTGCTGGGATTCACCCTTCAGCCACACTTTCTATATAGACACTCCTTAATCACTGAGACCAACAAGAACCAACACCCAAAATGTTTTTCTGAGCTCCTGAGAGTAGTTGGTTTAATCTCAATACAATGTTCTCATTAAAACAACCATGTTTACAAACAAGCACAAGACCTTCAGCCCATTACCTCTTGCAACAAAAAACCCAGAAAGAACCATCTTAGAGTTTTGGAATTTATGATAGTCCCTGTCCTTATTCACATGTAACTCAATTCAGAAACTATGTTGAGTGACTGAACACTGTTTTACATTAAGTATGTGAATAATTTGTATTCTATATTTTAAAAAAAAATCCTTTGTTATAGAATGGTAAGAAAGCACAATCCCTTAGAAGCCTCACTGTAACGTTCTGAATTCTAGAACTGAGGAATGTATGGTCAGATGTGGAACTGTGGGCCAAAAGGAACTTAATCTTTGGCTCTTGAAAATAAGAAGGCTACATCCAGACTGCCCCAGACCCATCCAAGGCTATACAGTCCCTTCTAGTAACAAAATCAATTATTTTAGAGAGCCCCGAAAGGATCCACTTACTCAAAAGCTCTCTGCTCTTGCATAATTGTTAGGACAAATAGCTGAGGTTCCTATATAATATATCAAAGCTAAGCCTGGCATAGCCTGCTTTCCCTCATTTCCTAGCAATCACAGGGCTCTCCTGACGGGCATATCCTGAGCCCTACCATGACCTCCCAGCCTAGGGGTCTGGGATGCTCTTCCCTATATAGTCCAACCATTTTGGTTACCTGCTTTCTTTGTATCTTTGGACATTCTGGATGCTGCACCTGGTTCCCCTCTCTTTCCTCTCCCTTCCCTAACCCCTTCTCCCCATATGGCAGAGCTCAGTCTGTTTATGGTCACTCTGGACTCTCCCAGGGGCTCCAGACAATGCTTTCCCACATGTAAACCTTCTCCTCCCCCATACCTAAGATCAGTCATGTTTCCTTTTATTTCTTTTCTTTTTTTTTCAGTACTAAGAAGGTCGTAAAACCTAAGTGTGGCTAAATATGTAAGTTGCCTGAGCCCACTCTCACACTGCGATTGTATACAATGCCTTCTCAATGATTTCTAATAAATCAGTATTTTCACTATTGATACTCTGTGACTTGACTTATTTTGGACACAGAGAAGCTCATCAATGTGTCATAGGATACCCTCAAGACAGAATCAGAGCTAAAGAGGTAGTTTAGCGATAGGAGATTTGTCTAGAATTCCTAAGACCCTGAATTACTTTGGCATTCTTTATATCTCTTTCTCCAAGGGGATAGTGGGGCCAGATATGAGTGACCATGGCTCAGAAATACAATTTGGTGGCCCCAAATTCCATGTTACAAGGTTGTAATTGTTTCCTGAGTTGTTTTATTTTAAAAAAATTATAACAACAAAGCAAAGTCATACATCAAGTTATTTTCTAAATACACTAGGAGAAACATCAGTTAAGCTGGATACAGTGAGACAGACATCTCTAGGCCTCAAATGCTGTCAGAGACATTCTTAGTCCTTTGGTTGATGAAAGCTAGTGATCAGTTAATCTGTTATTAACACAGATGTTAGATCAGATACAGTGCTGGTCAAAAAAAATGGTTTTAGAAGGTTGTGAAGGTTCAGAAAGCTTATGGTAGACAGAGATAAATTGTAACAATATTTCAGATTTGCATTTGTCCTGAGCACAAACATGAAAGTTCCAAACAAGCAATTGCCTTGTACAAGATTCAGTGGGAGGAGCTGCCCTTTCAGGCAACTTCCATTCATTATTTAATACTCAAAACTGCAAAAACTATACTGCAAGCCGATCCAGGTACAGTGGTGAGAGCCTGCCACTCTGCCTATTCTGTAGGATAAGACAAAAGGGTTTCTTAAGTCCAGGGGGCAAATCAGTGAGATATCACCCCACTCCAAAAAAAGAAGAGAATCAAGAGCTAAGTAACTAAAACAAGTTATTTCTGAAATCAAGACTACCCATGTTGATTTTACCACTAAAACGATAAAACAGCCAAGCTTCAGCAATTGGCTGCTTCAGAATGAAAGCAGTTAGCCTGAGTGCCATTGCTACATCCACCTGCACCCTATTTGTTCAAACTTCCCCCAGTCAGAAGCCCGCAGACTTGAAAGCAGTGGAAACTTCCAAGGCTCTGATCCTTCCTTCAAAGTACTATCATGAATGTTCTGTTGACAGTTTGTCTAAATTCACACTTCCTTTGGCAAGTCTCTATTCACATAGTGTAAGGGAAATTCAATTTAACTCGGGGTTCAGTAGGGCTGGGAAGCTGAAGAGGATGACTTTAGAGTTTGATTCAAACAATACCAAACTTCTGCCAGTCACTCAGCCATTGAATGTTGTGATTTAAATTGCAGCAAACCGGAGTTGGCAAGGAATTCATTAAGAAATGTTAGAGAAGCAGACTACCAAAAAGATCTTGCAAAATGTGTCTGTAGGATCTTTAGGCTTCTCTCACAAGCAAGAATAGGAACATCCCAGAAGAGACTTTGAAACACAGCACACCATTTACTCTTCTTTGCCTGACCTGGAGGACGTGCAGAGAGAAAGCAAAGGATGCTTCAGAAGATGTGTGATGCTCAAAGGTATAGCTTTGTGAACAGATCACTTGGGAAAAAAAAAAAAAAAAAAAAAAAAAAACAACCCTCACCAAACATTGGCTGTTACTCAACTATACTTACCCAGATGTAGTTCCTAAAAACCCAGAATTAGAAATTATTAAAGAATGAATGAATAATTAAATGAATAGAGAAATAAAACAAAAACAATCAGTGAACTCAAAGGCTACAGATTGCTGGTAATACAGAAAACATAGGATTAGCTTAGGTGTGTATAACCTAAGCTAATCTAAAGTCCAAAGTGGATCAAAACTAAAGTCCAAGTGGATCAAAGACCTCAACATAAAACCAGATACTCTAAATCTGTTAGAAGAAAAAGTGGGGAACAGCCTAGAACTCATTGGCACAGGAGACAGCTTCCTGAACAGAACACCAACAGCACAGACTCTAAGAGCAACAATCAATAAATGGGACCTCATGAAACTGAAAAGCTTCTGTAAAGCAAAGGACACCATCATCAAAACAAAACGTCTTCCTACAGGAAAGAATCTTCACTAACCCTTTATCTGACAGAGGACTAATATCCAGTATATACAAAGAACTAAAGAAGCTGAAAAGCAGCAAACCAAGTAATCCAATTAAAAAATGGGGAACAGAGCTAAACAGAGAATTCTCGACAGAGGAATATAGAATGGCAGAGAAACACTTAAAGAAATGCTCATCCTCATTAGCCATCAGGGAAATGCAAATCAAAACAACCCTGAGATATCACCTTACACCCATCAGAATGGCCAAGATGAAAAACTCAAGTGACAACACATGCTGGAGAGGTTGTGGAGAAAGGGGAACCCTCCTCCACTGCTGGTGGGAATGTAAACTGGTACAACCACTCTGGAAAGCTATCTGGCGCTTTCTAAGACAATTAGGAATAGTGCTTCCTCAAGACCCAGCTATACCACTGCTAGGTATATACCCAAAGCTTGCTCAAGTACACAAAAGGGATACTTGTTCAACCATGTTTATAGCAGCTTTATTTGTAATAGCCAGAACCTGGAAACAACCCAGATGTCCATCAACGGAAGAATGGGTACAGAAATTATGGTATTTCTACACAATGGAATACTACTCAGCAATCAAAAAGGAGGAAATCATGAAATTTGCAGGCAAATGGTGGGATCTAGAAAAGATCATTCTGAGTGAAATATCCCAGAAGGAGAAAGACAAACACGGTATATACTCACTTATATAGACCTATAAGATATGATAAACATAATGAAATCTATACACCTAAAAAAGATAATCAAGAGAGCTGACATGGGGTAAGAGGATCAATCATCGTTTAGAAAGACAGATGGGATGTGCATTGAATGCATGACAGGAGTCTACTGAGCGCATCTGAAAGCCTCTAACTAGCAGTGTTTTCAAAGCAAAGACTCATGACCAAACCTTTGGCAGAGTACAGGGAATCATAAGAAAGAAGGGGAGTTAGTCTGATGGGGAAAGGATAGGAGCTCCACAAAGACCAAATATATCCGGGCACAGGGTCTTTTCTGAAACTGACATTCAACCAAGGACCATGTATGGATATAACCTAGAACCTCTGCTCAGATGTAGCCTGTGGTAGCTCAGTAACCAATTGGTTTCCCAAAGTGAGGGGAACAAGGACTATTTCTAACAGGAACTCAATGAAGATACCTGATAAAACAGGATCAGATTAATGGGGGGAGGTCCCCCCCTATCAGTGGACTTGGAAAGGGGCACAGTGGTGATGAGGGAGGGAGGGAGGGACTGGGAGGGAATGAGGGTTCGGGACACGGCTGGGATACAGAATTAATAAAATGTAACTGATAAAAACAAAATTAAAAAAAGGAAAAAAAAAAGGAAAATAAAAACTTTTTAAAACTTATTTTTATGTTTTAGTTTTCTCTATCACTATATGTCTATGCATATGCATGCAGTTGCCTGCGGATATCAGAGGAGGCATTAGAACCCCTGAAGCTGACATTACACAGAGTTTGTAAGCTGCCTAATTGAGGGGCTACAAACCAAACTCAGTTTTGAAAGACAGAAAGACACAAGGTCCGGCATATTCCTGTCCCCAAACCAAATCTCCACTTCTAAGCAGAGAACACAGAATGGTGTTAGAATTCTCTGTTTTCTACCCTCAAGTTTTGCATGGCACAGTAAGCTCACACTGTGGAGGTGACAATTGTTAAGGCTGAGCATGCCCACAATTTGTCTTTTCCTTTGTAATGTGTGTCATACATTGAATGTTTTGATATTTATTCAAAAGACTTTTTAACTTAATGACTCTAAATTATTTTTGTCATTTTTTTATGTCATAGCCATTGGTGGATTATGTTAGTTTTGATCTATTTAACTTGTATGTCTAAATCTTACTTGGCTGGTGCTACTATTATTAAAATGGATTCTTTGAGTGGGACCATAAACTGAGCCATCAACTACAAGTTGCTTGTAAAGAAAGGCCCTAAATTTTAAAAATAGAGAGAAAGAGAGAGAGAGAGAGAGAGAGAGAGAGAGAGAGAGAGAGAGATGTGCAAACACAAACACACACAAACATAAATCCAATTTCTAAGAGTTCATAACTGCCATCTCCAAGTCCAATGATACTGAAAGAGCTGAAATGCCACACAAAGAATTTAAATGTCTTTTCATAAAAATAATCAGTGGTGGCTGGTAAGATTGCTAATCAGTTAAGTGATTGCTAATCAGTTCTCGCTGTTCTTGCAGAACTCCCGGGGTCAGTTCTCAGCACCCACATCAGGTAGCTTACAGCCAACTATAAGTCAGTTCATAGGCTCCAAATGCTCTATGTTCTCCTCAGGCACTGGCATGAATGTAGTACACATAAATTCACACAAGAACATACATCCTAAAAATTATAAACAAATATTAAAAACAAAAACAATGACCATAAACAACATAGAAGTAGAGAGATGACACAAGGAGATCAATTCAGGAATCAAGATGTAGATAAGACAGATAATAATGAAGAACAATGGGCTAGCAACACAGGTAAGGAAACTCAACAAGAAAATTGAGACATTGAAGAAAACAAAAACAAAAATAAGCTCAAGCTGAAAGACAAAGAACTCTAAAGCTACAGAGCACAGTATGAAGCATTATTATTGGAACAGCCGCTGGAGAAGAAAGAACACTGTGGACAGAAAGTAAGCCTGAGAAACTCCTTCAAATATCAGTAAAGAGAAATAAACTTAGACAAGCATCATGAGGCATCAGAGAACTTGGAAATGCTCAGGAGACAAAACTTAAGACTCAATGTAGCAGAATAAGGAAACAAAAACAATGTAGACTAGAAAATCCACTTAACAAGGAATTGCATCCTTTTCAGAAAAGTCAGTGAAACCTGCCTATCCAAGCTCAGAGTTTGGTTTAATTAAATTGTTATAAATATGTTCAATAAATAAATAAAGTGAGTATAATAATTACAGAACAATATGATAATGCCAGATAAAAGTTTATAAAGCAGTACATATAAAATTTTATTGTGTAGGCTGTAGGGGAAAGGCATAAAGAGGAAGTCAGGCTATATTGTAGGAAAGTTTTTAAACATTATGGAAGTTAATATTTATGAGAACTATATTGTATTCTCTCTCTGTGTGTGCATGTGTGTGTGCACTTGTGTCAGGTGTGTGCATTTTGAGATGGGATTTTGAACTAACAGTCCTCTATCTCAGTCTCCTGTATGCTGGCATTTGAAAAATGCAACACCAACACCAGATTTACCATTTATTATGATGCCAATTCCAAATCTATTATAAGCAGTCATGAAATACAAAGTAAAATGAAATAATATAATGAGGGAAGTAACAAAGTAATGAAAGGATTGAAAGCTATATAGGAATAAACCTACATAGCAAAAGAAAAATAAATGGAATGAAACATTGGACAAAAAGTATAAGAAACAGAAAACAGATCCTAATATTGGCAGGTCACTACACATATCAGCTGACAATGAAGTTTTCTTATTGTGCATGGATTCTTCTTCATGGTTGATAGTATTCACAGTAAGATTTTAAAATTTCAAATAATTGACCTTTTACTTAAACTGGGCATGAGAAAGACAAAGAAGACAAAAAACAGGAACTGAAGAGGACACATCACATCATGACTGGAGCTGGGGCAAAGAAAGAGTGGAAAAGGGCAGGAGTAGGCATGGCCACCACTTGCTCTATTGCCTTCTTTCCTGTTGTAATAAAATACCTCAAGAAAAGCATATTAGGGCAAAAGTAGTTATTTTGGCTTGCAGTTTCAGAGGGATTGTGTCCATCATGGTACAAGGGAGGGAAGATATGGCAGCAGGATCAGGAATCCCTCAGGAAACAGTCCAGGCTCTGAAACTTCGAGGGCCTGCCCCCAGTGACAGACTTCTTCCAAGTTTCCCCTCTTAAAGTTCCCATAACCTTTGCAAACAGCACCAAGTGGTAAAAAGGCAAGAGGGGACAGTTCCCATTCAAACAGCCCAATTGGTTATAGGTAGGAGGAATTAATTTGGGGATGTTAAATATCCTAAAATTATATTGCCGTAGTGTTTGAACTCTCAGGGTATGAAAAGCCACTGCATTAAAGATTATAGTGGATAAAAATGTGGTAAGTTAAATCTATATAAACAAATCTTTAGACTGACACTACACTTCCATCATTATGAAATATTTTAAGACTTTGTATTAAAATGTTTAAGTTGAAATCTTTACATTTTTCTTCCTGACCATGTGACTGTAGATGAATCATTCGCTTTTCTGTACCTTGAATATGGCTCTATAAAATAAGAAAAAAATAGTATGTGGGATGATTTGTTTATATCCTGTCCTTTGCAATTAGCCCATTAATTGAGCAGAGAGAACTCTTTCAATACATAAACACTACCATTATTCTATAGTTATCTTACTATATACAAAAGCAGGCCCAACTACAAAGCATACTTGGAAACCTGACATTTCAGTAAAATATAGAGTAGTAGCTCTGGACCAACAGGGAGGGGGAGTAGATAAAACACACTGAGACCTTGGTGTTGCTTAAAGCCGTACTCACACCGGATTTGGAATTGAGACTTCTGCCAAGCCTATATGCAATCTCTACTCTAAATGCAGTGAGGAAGCACAACCAATGATATGTTAGGTTTCCATATGATAGAGAGCTCAGAAGAGACCTGTCAGACCCCTACATAAGAACAATACCGTGACCAGCTCAATTCATTACACTGCTGGGGAGATGGCTCAGTGAGTAAAGCGTCTGCCATGCAACCACAGGATGACTTTTGTGCCCAGAGCACATATAAATCCAGCGTTCCAAAGGTGGGTGGGAGGTAGAGACAAGAGGATCCCTAAAAGTTCCTGGGCCAGACAGCTAGGCTGGCTTATGTACTTATAAACAATGAAGGATCGTGTATTAAGTAAGGTTTAAAATGAGGATGAACACCAAGGTTATCTTCCGACTTAATCTGTGTCCTGGCATGTGTATACATTCACACACACACACACACACACACACACACACACACACACACACGCGAACACAGAGAGAGAGAGAGAGATTTTGTTCTAAGGTAAAATAACCTATGCTAAGTTACCTTGGAAGTTAGATGAAACACATATTTAGTTTTTTTTTTTTAGTAGCAGCTCAGGAGTGGTTTTAAATAATTTGGTTAGGGGTACTTGGTATGGAATGTGGTAGGGTCTGCTAGTTAAGTATTCTACTACTGAGCCATATCCCCAGACCAGGAATCATTTTCTTTGATCCTCACAATGTTGACATCATATGGATGAGGAAAATGTGTTTGCAAATTATGTTCATATTGACGTTTCCTCATCTTCTAACCAATACTGCAGCTTCTTATATATGCATGTTTGACAGAAAAACAAGGAGTTCCTTTATCTAAGTCTTTTGTTTTTATTTTTTCATTTTTATTATTAGTTACATTTTATTAACTCTGTATTGCAGCTGTATCCCACTCCCTCATTCCCTCCCAAACCCACCCTCCCTCCTTCATCTCCCCTCTGTCCCTTTCCAGGTCCACTAATAGGGGACTCCCCTTTCATCTGACCCTGTTTTATCAGGTATCTTCAGGACTGGCTGCAAAGTCTTCCTCTGTGGCCTAGCAGGACTGCTACAAAAACATGGAGTTCCTTTATCTAAGTCATTTAATTTTAAATCAAGAATGTCCTGTACAATCCCAGAAGGGTACTTGCATAGCTATAGTTAGCATCACAAGAGAATGGGATCATTCTAAATATTGCTTGGTAATGAATATGCCAATAATTATACCAGTGATGACATAAGAGTTGATGTCAAGGACAGAGAAGAAAAGCCACACAGACTTGCTTATGTACACAGTATTAATCAGAATCTGGTGACAGGCAGAAATGCAGGCTGCCCAGGTGTGCTGGGCACCTCTGCCTCCAGGCTCTGCTGTAGGCAAAATCATTCTCCAGCAGAATTCTTACAATCACACATGAGGAGTCAAGAAACTATATGAATGTCAGAGCTGAAGGACTAACAGGGAAAGGGAACTAGCTAGTGGTGAGACAAAAAAAATGTTTAGCATTTTAAATAGATAAACTGAGAAAGTTTGCTAAGAAGATACCATTTATAAAGAGTTTTGAAACAGGGAAGAAGGAAGACATAGAAAACTACAGCACAGATTGGCATATATGGAAACAAACTCCACATGCTCTAAATTTTATTTCATTTGACATAAAAAGTATAAATAACAATATAAATAAAAATAAAAATAGCATTCATCAAGTTTATATTTTATATGGAGGTCAGTATTAAGTGAGAAAATAACTTATAAAATGAAAAAGAATATCGACAGTCACATACCAGATGGGATTAGTAGATAGGATAGGTTTTATAAATGTTTGCCTGTGTGTGTGTTTGTATGTGTTTGTGTTGAATCACATTAAAAAGGCAAGTAAGTTTAGAGAAGTCATGAGATTTGAAGAGCCATTTCTCTAAAGGACATAGACAGATGGCTGATAAGCACGTGAAAACATCTTAATTACTAAATAAAGCACATCAAAATAAAAAAATAAAAATCACATCAAAATTACTAAGTTACTTAGAAGAAAATATAGAGGTAGGTATCAGTGAGGATCTATTTAAATGAGGTACACACAGAAGACCCCAGGAGCCACTGGTATTTCTCTGAGCATGTGGATTCTGGAATCAGGAAAAACACACACTGGCTTCTGTGCTGAGAATAAATTGATTAAGGAAGGGGAGAAGGCAGAGTGGGCAAAGTGCTTGTTGTTTGAGCATGGGAACCCCCATCAGTTCCCAGTACACACATGAAAAGCCAGGTGTGGTGCTGTACAGCTGTAACCACAGACCGGAGAAACCCAGGATCTCACTGGTCATCCAGTCTAGTTTCTGGTTCGTTAGTGTCCAACCTCAAAAATGACATAATTAACTGAGAACATTTGATATCAACTGCTATCTTCCACTTGGACTGTGAGAGCTAAACTTATGTTCTAAATTTTAATTACTGTTCCTAAGAGATCCATAAAAGAAAACTGCCTCTAACCTGTAAGCACATTTGCCTAAGAAGAGACACTTCCTGGAATGCTGAAGGCTACTGTTATATAAGAAGCCACATGTGTTCACTCCTCTAAACAAGTTTGTTTTACCCAACTGCACTGGATGTGCTTGATCTCACATAGATGGGAGGTATGCAGAGAGGAAGGGTGTCAGGTTAGGACTTCGTGGGAAACATGTAGCCTATGGATTTGCCTTTATAAGCCTCTGGAAAATGTGAGTCCTCACCATTTTCTGGAAAACCTGGAATGGACCTGGCCAAAGTCCATCAGGCTGGCCAGTATTTTATTTAAATCTTGCTTTCAAATTTGGCTCAAAAATGTGGTCTTAATCTTGCCTGGTGGGATTAATAGTACCGTTTGGACAAGTGTACCTACATACACATACAAACAAATACAGACACACATACACACACTCACAGACACACACAAACATACTTACACTGTTTCATAAAGAAGAGACAGCTTAGGCCTGAGAAGTGTTTAGAGTCATGGTAAGGTTAGCTAAATTTATGCCTATTTTGAGGCCACTCTATAGTATGGTGACTAGTGATGTGATGATCTGAGAAAAAGAGAAGACTCAAGGACAACTGCCAGGTTTGGGCCTAGACATCTGGAAAGACAGAGCTTCTGCTCACAGAGTTGGGGATGAATAGCATGAAGAGCACTTTAGGAAGATAACATGGGCTCTGAGCAATATAAGGGCAGTAGATTTGTGGCAGTAAGGACTATACCAAATATATAAGTAAATATGTAAATTTGAAAAAAATCTAACATATTAATTGCAATTGAAATTTTAATTGTAATTGAAAGGCATCTCCAGAAGTGAAGGCCTAGATGCTATGGTTAACCTGGATGCCAAGTTAATGGGGCTTAAAATCAACAAGAAGACAAATGTCTGAGCATGAATGTGAGGGAGTTTGCTAAAGTTGATTAACTAAAGTAGAAAGATCCACCTTAATTGTGGGTGGCATAATTCCCTGGGATGAGGTCCTGAACACAGCAGAAAGGGTAAAGAGAGATGAGCACCTGCATATCTCTCTCTCTCTCTCTCTCTCTCTCTCTCTCTCTCTCTCTCTCTTATTCCTTAGTGTAGCTGTCTTAAGGTCCTGCTGCTGGGCCTTTCCAGAACATGGACTTACCCATCAGTCTGTGAACAAATGTGAATGCTTTCTTTCTTAATTTCATTCTGTTGGGTTTTTTACTGCAGTGACAAGGCAATCAATTAGTAGGTGAAGGTGAGGCCCATCAACTAATCCCTAGTAGATCTGTAAAATGTTTATGTGGAAGAAGAAAAGAAAGAACAAAGGTAATAAAATTCAGAGAGAGAAACAAAAATCTTGAAGAGCTGTAAACTAGCAGTCACCAAACAAAACAGTTAGTTTAAAAATCAGAAAAGGACAAACTGTTTCAAAGAGTAGATATCAAGACATGACATCCTAGGGCCTTGTTTCTACTCCTTCCTTCTTTCCTTTCTCCTGATTTCTTCCTTTTCTTCATTTTCCTTCCATCTTTCTTAAATAACTATTTTATTTTTAAGCCCATACTCGTGTGTGTGTGTTTTGTGTATGAGTGTGTCTCCAGAGGTCAATGGCATTAGGTTCCTCTAGACCTATTGGCACAGGTGGCCTGTGAACTACCTGATATGGGTGTTTGGAACTGAACTGTGTTCTCTGTAAAAACAGTATATGCATAATTGCTGAGACATCTTTCTAGCTTCTTTCTTCACCAACCTCCCTCTCTCATTCTAACACTGGAGTGCTTAGGCTCAATAAAATAATTTAGGAATAGAAGCTTGGATACAACTTTATTATAGTTTAAAAGAAAAGCCCAAGGCAGGCAAACTATAAATCTCAGCCACTTCCTTGGGAAGGACAATGAAAAGCACTCAGCCTGCCTTCTTACTTTCTTTTAATAATTCAACATAAGCAGTTTTCTAGGCTGCCCTTAACACCTCTGGAATATATGTCTTGCTAAACAGTTTCACCTAAGCCTCTCAATTTGCTACTTAAGACCTCAGCTACTCTAGCATTTGTCCCTCCATAAGGGGTTTCCCCAGGTAAAAATGCAAAATGAGTTCCTTCTCATGCTGGAACTTCTAGGTCAAGGCTTGGGGAAGCACCACTGATGTCCAAGACTAACCAAGAAAAATGCATGACCAGATCATAAGTTAGCTGATGGGATTAGTGCTCTACTAGTTGTCCATAAACTGAAGTATGCCAAGACACACTAAAGCTAGAAAGTGTTAATGGGCAGGGATTTCCCTGATACATAACACCTTCCATTTATATTTAACCTTTATAGAAATGACTCTCTATTGTAATGACCTTTCAAATTTAGTATGCAGGAAAAGTTCATGTTTTACCATTTGATAAGCTAGTGCCATCATATTTTCTCTGCAGCACTCATTTCTTGATAATTTCTCATCCTTTGGGTCTCTACCCCAAGGATTGCCTTGATCAGCTAAGCAAACTGTTTCAAGGATACTGTGCTTAGCATCTCTTCTCAGTGGGATGATAAAGAGGTAAGCGGAAACAATGACCACTGTTCATCTCTCATGAGCATAGGTGCCATTTTAGTATTAGATTTCGTTAAATGGTGATAGGAAAAAAAAGAAAACAAGTAAAGAGAATAGATGTGGAAATGGCTACTTCTTAAAGAATGAAGCCTCTGGGAGTGCTTTCCATGCACTATTAATGTTAATGTAGTAGAACTGCTCCATCCTCTTAATTAGAATCATAATTCTTAACCTCTAGGTAAACTGTGTATTCAAGGATGCCAGAGGATGAGAAATGAAACTAGCATTGCCCAAGGCATGAAATAGCTCATTTACCAACAGCTAGAGGTTATTGATATACGATCAGTGTGCTTACCACAACTGAACACACCAGGACACAGGTGTGACCTAACTAGCTAACATGAAAACACTGAAGCCCAGGAGCAAAGATCTTATCATCCAGCTGTAAAGGATATCCCACCTCTAAGATACTAGCAACAGAACTATCCAGTTGTGGATATAGAAATCTAGCATCCCAAGTTCAGAAGAGAGGAACGAGGAGGAGTTCTCTGAGACAGCACAGGATCAGCACCTTTGAGTCAGCAGGAAGGAGGGATGCTTTACAGGTGTTCATCTATCAACACCAGAATGTTCTCAGCTGACTCTATAGAGAAACATTCTAATCATCAGCTTCCCAGGCCAGCTATTTCTTCAGATTAATCTTCCCCCAGCTACAAGGATCTTCAAAGCACTTCATAACACCAAAAGACTCCTCCTAATTATCCAGTCATTTTAAAGATATTTCCCTTCATTTCGTCTCAGATACTACCTTCTTCTGATAAAATGTATCTGTCAGTCCACTTAAGTCATTGTAAAGTTTAAGTTTTGTATCAACTTGACACAAGCTAGAGTCATCAGACAGAAAGAAGACTCAGTTGAGGAAATGCCTCCATGAGACCCAGCTCTAAGGCATTTTCTCAATTGGTGATCAAAGGGAGGTCCTAGCCCATTTTGGGTTGCGCTATTCCTGGGCTGGTGGCCCTAGAGTCTATAAGAATTCAGGCTGATAAGCCAGGGATAGCAAGCCAGTTAACAGCATCCCTTTGTGGTCTTTGAATCACTCCTGCCTCCAATATCCTGCCCTGTTGAGTTCCTGTCCTGACTTCCTTTGTTGATAACAGCAATTTGGAAGTGTAAACTGAATAAAGCCTTTCCTCCCCAATTTGATCTTTGGTCATGGTTTTTCATAACAGCAATAGAAACCCTAACTAAGACACTTGGAAAATGTTAAGTGGACAGTTCTAGAAACAAACAACTCATGCATTTGAAGCTGTGTGTCTCTTTGAAAGGACTGCTCATATACCAAATGTTCTCAGCTGGAAGGAGGGTTGATTCTTTGTCTAGCCTACACTGGAGCAGTCCAGCAGCACTTAGCAGCTGTAATTCTTCTGTTTCATGATAATTTATTGATGATGATAGCTTGTTGTACCACGTTTGTAAATTAAGCTATTTCATGAGTACATCTGCTAGGAGGAAAGTCTTACATGTTTGATGCTTAAGGTAGAGGGCTCTCATCATCAACTTATGTTGTTGTTATTGACATTTTTTTAATGACATGTTTCTGAGCATGAGTGCAAATGTGTCCTTGGATATCCATACTGTAATGTTTTGAAAACAAATATACAAACAGATAGACAAGATGAACAGGCAACAAAATCCCACTGGTGTTGAGTGGGATGCTTGTATGAGTCAAATAATGACACAGAAATTTCTAATTTCTCTCTCTTTCTCTCTCTCCTATTCTTTATATGTATATGTGTGTTATTGTGAATGATCATAAGAGTGCCCAAGTTACTCTGTGGTCCAAGTAAAGTGGTTGTCAGTCCTCAGTTTAAACTTTGCTTGGGACAAGACCCTTTAGCTGTTCATCACTGAGTATGCCAGGGTGGACCCATGTGTCTTTAGAGATTATCTCAACTCTGCTATCTGTCTTGCTGAAGGAACACTGCGTTTACAGATACACACTACTGAATCCAGCCTTCTGTGGATGATGGGATGTCAATTCTAGGTCCTCACACTTGCATACTAATCACTTTTTCCACAAAGCCCCCGTGTATAATTTTTAAGCTATATATTATCATTTAAGAAGACCATTTTAGACATATGAATTTCAAAGCTCTATGAACAATTAAAATTTATTTTGGAAATTAGTTTCGCTTTCTAATAAAAGAAATAAAATACTACTCAAATATAAACTTTTTTGTTTTTTACTGTAATTAACATGAATTAAACAAAAGCAAAAGTAACAAACCATGCTTCATAAATAGAAAAGCTAATTTTGACATGAATCAAATATGTTATTTCACTTAAAACTAATATTCAATAAAACTAATATTCATGCTGACATGGCAAGCTACAAATAGATGTCTAGGATTAGAAATAACTTTTAGTTCCTTAGAGGGTTAATGTATTTTTTTAAAGGTGCTTTTCTTTTTTAAATAATACTGTATAGGGGGCTGGAGGTATAATCACTGGCTAGAACATTCAAGACTCTGGTTAGGGAACAAGCTAAGGAAGAAAGGATGGGAGAGAGGAAAAGAGGGAAAGAAGAAGTGAGGATGAAAAACAGCATTCTATGGCAAGTATGAAGGAGCAATTCTGAAAAAAAAATCTTGTTTGCTATTGTTATTACTGTCTGAGTTTTCTAACCCTTTTTAAAAATTTGTCTGTCAATTTTTCTTTTTCAGGGAGAGGTGGTCCTTAAGATTATATGTCTTTTTTTTTTCCAGCTTTTATTACTTTCCAGTAGCAGTGTAGCATTAACTCATTTTATTCTCTATGGCTTGGGTCAGAAGTGACATGTCTCCCCAGTGTGAAAGAATGTTAAAAGCATTTTAGAGTTTGTTCCTCTATCAAAGTGTCCTAGGTTAACATTATCAGAGTAACAATGTTAACATAGCCTACTGACAGAAAGAGGAGCCTTAAATGAGAAATTACATAGATCAGACTGGCCTGTGGGAATGTCTGTGTGTGGAGTATGGTTATTTTTTAATTTTGATTTTTTTAATATTAATCACAGGTTATTTACTTTGTATCCCAGCCATAGCCCCCTCCCTCATTCCCTCCCAGTGCCACCCTCCCTCATCTCTTCCTGCCCCTTTCCAAGTCCACTGCTAGGGGAGATCCTCCTCCCCTTCCATCTGACCTGAGCTTATCAGGTATCTTCAGGACTGGCTGCAATGTCCTCCTCTGTGGCCTAGCAAAGCTCTTCCTCCCTCTGGGGTGGGGCAGGGAGAGGTAAAGAAGTCACTCATTGAGTTCATGTCAGAAATAGTCCCTGTTCCCCTTACTGAGCTGCCATGGGCTATATCTGAGCAGGGATTCTAGGTTATATCCAAACATGGTCCTTGGTTGGAGAAACAGTCTCATAGAGGACCCCCGTGCTCTGATATATTTTTGTCCTTGTTGAGTTCCTGTCCTCTCCCAGTCATATTACTTCCCCCTTTTATCATATGATTCCCTGCACTGTACCGAAGGTTTGGTTATGAGTCTCATCATCTGCTTTGATATGCTGCTAGGTAGAGTCTTTCAGAGACCCTCTGTGGTAGGCTCCTGTCCTGTTTCTTCTTTCATCCTACTTCCCATGTCCATCCCAATTGTCTTTCTGAGTGAGGATTGATCATCTTATCCTGGGTCATCTTTCTTATTTATCTTCTTTAGGTGCACATATTTTGGTATAGTTCTTGATTATTAATTTCTTTAAGAAAGCTAGCCTACTATAATTGGTAACATTCCTAGGGAGATTTTTCTGGGACACATAAGAAAGATCGCTAAGTATGCGCCTGTAAGAGAAACAGCAAACAGTGATACTCCAAGGTTCATGCCTCTGTTCCTGTCTTGAGTTCCTTGTGACTTTCCTTAATGATGGACTGTGACCTAGAAGTATAAGCCAAACAATCCCTTTCTCCTTGAGTTACTTTTTTTTTGGTCTAAGTATTTTCCCAAGCAACAGAAATCAACAGAGAACATACTAACTAGAGTGTTCAGGAGAAGATCCACTGTAGTCTTCTGCATGCTAGAGAAGAAGACTTATCCCAGAATCAGAGAAGCTGTGACATAAATCTGTTCAACTTAATACATGACACCTCATTTTAATTCTTCAGGATATTTTGAGTGATGTGTTCATTTGGGATAACTGAGTTATCCTGTCTGTCTAAGGGGTATCATTTATTATTTTTCTAACAAGTTTCTATAAATCCACACGTGATTTTCACAAATAAGAAATACTTTTAGGACTGAGTGGATCTTCTTCCAATGATTCCAAGGCACGGCAGCCCTGCAAGAGAGAAGTGATCAAAAAGCCGGCAGCAGAGTTCATGTTAGAGACAGTGCCTCCTCCCATTCAGAAAGATGCCAGCAGTCCTGATAAGACTTGATGTACTGGGGAGAAATCCAAGATGGCTGTGCCAAGAGAAAACTGTTTCTTATGAGCAGGACGGCAATGACTGCACAGCGACCATCAGACCAAACTCTGGGCCCTAAAAATACCAGCGATTGTGTTCCCTGGGTGAGAGGAAAGCCCACGATATGGGAAGCAATCAGGTCCATTCTCAGGCCACTCAACTGAACCCAGGAAGAGTTCCCAGGTCCCAGCAAGCACTTGCTCACCAGCTCAGAGCCACATGCCTATGTGTTCTGATCACCATCCAAGAGGGAACTGTGCGCCTCACAACAACAGAGACTGGTATTTCCAGTCATGAGAAAACCTGATGGTGAAAGAAGCAATCAGAACCAACCCTAGGACACCCAGACAATCCCTGGAAAAGTTCACGGGGTCTGGCAGATGCTCAGCTGCAAACCCAGAGACCCACCTGTGCATCTGACTCACCTTCCCAGACAGAACTATAGGCCCCAGGACACCAGAAACTGTGCTTCATTGTCAGGAGGAAAGCCTATGGTGAGGGAAACATCAGATTGGACCTCAGCTGAACCTCCCTCTCCAAAGGAAAAAAAAAAAATCTCGGGAATACTTCACCGGTTCTGGCAGGCACATAATTGTCAGTGTTGAGCCATTCCCCTGTGCCTGCCTGCTCTACTCACCATAGCTGACTGAACTGTGGACTCCAGAACAACACAGACTGGGTCTCTTTGTTGGGAGGAAACCCCACAGTGGGTGAAACATTAGGTATGACCCCAGGACACCCAGCTCCAGAAAAGTTTCTGGGTCCCCATAAGCACCAGGCTCTAGCATCCTGAAATACACACAGGAGAGCTACTTTCATCTGCCACTGATTACCACTTGGATACTGGGGCAGAGAGCTCCAACCTCAGACCTACAGAAGCCTGGGATCCACAGGATCATACCCCAGACTCTGCTCTAAGGTGCAACCTGTCTCCCTAGTTAAACTGACCAATCTTGGGGTTCCCTGATCATGAAGAGGACTGCACCCAGAAAACACAGTATAAGAGCAGCAGCAGCTAAAATTCAGAGCAAGAAACCCAATGGCAGGGCTTCTCCTGTATCATGAGAGCCCCCCTATCAACGACAGCAGTTGCCATGGAGGTCTATAGTCCTGAGGTGAGCTGTGACAATTCTAGAAAAGCACAAGCCATACCCAAAAATCTGAGAATGCCTCCTTCATATCTTCCTGCCAAGGGGATTCTCGCCACCTCAGGATTCCAGCAGGCACCAGAAACTAACAGCCAACACCTGAGACAGTCAGATGGATAGAGGCCAGAGCAAAAACACAACCAACAAAAGCCAAAGCATAATGGCATCCCTAGAACTCAGTTATCCAGGGGCAAGTAACCCTGGACACCCTATCATAAGTGAAATTCAAGACGATGACCTTATATCTGTGCTTATGAAGAGGAAAATGGAGGAAACAAATAAAATGTGAAAAGAAATAAAGGAAGATAAAGTCAAACAGATTAGGGCCATCCATAAAGGAATAGAAGAAGATAAAGTAAAAAAGAGTATGACTATCCGCAAAGAAATACAGGAAGATGCAGCCAAACAGTTTGTGGCCTTCAGAGAGGAAATAATTAAATCACTGAAAGAAATGAAAACATAGTAAAATGTTTAAACAAACAAGTGAAGGAATTGAATAAAAATAAGAAAATACAGTGAGACAGGTGAAGAAAATCAACCAAAATTTCAAGATCTGATAATAGAATTAGAACAATTAAAGAAAACACAAATGGAGAAAATCATGGAGAGGAAAAACTTAGGGAAGAAAAAAAAACTAGAGAGATAAGCAAAACCAACAAACTTTGAGAGATAGAAGAAATATTCTGAGTTGTGGAAGGTATAATGGAAGAAATTGATGTATCCATCAAAGAAAACGTTAAATCTAAAAAAAAATATTCTGACACAAATCATCCAAGAAATCCAAGACAACATGAAATTATAAAACCTAAGAATAATAGTAACAAAGGAAAAAGAAGAGACCCATCTTCAAGGCCCAGACAATATTTTCAACAAAATCATAGAAGAAAATTTCCAAAATTTAAAGGAGAGGCTTATAAACATACAAGAAGACTGCAGAATACCTAATAAATTAGTCAGAAAAGAAAATCCTCCCACCATATAATAATCAAAGAGTAAGTGTATAGAACAAAGAAAAAATACTAAAAGCTGCATGGGAAAAGGGCAAAGTAACATATATTGGCAAACTCATCAGAATCACACCTGACATCTCAACAGAGACTATGAAACCAGAAGAGCCTGGATGGGTATCAAGCAGACCCTAACAGAACAAAGATGTCAGCCTAGGCTACTATATCAAGCAAAACTCTCAATCATCATAGATGGAAAAAACAAAAGATTCAAATACAAAAATAAATTTAAACAACACCAAACCACAAATCCAGCATTACAGAAGATACTAGAAGAAAATACATCTGAAGGAAGCAAAACATTCAGGGAAACACAGGAAATAAATAACTTCACTACAGCAAAACAAAAAAGTAGACAAGCACACAAACACACTACAACAAACAATCAAAATCAAAGAATCTAACAGCCACAGGACATTAATCTCTGTCAACATCAATGGACTCAACTTTCTAATAAAAAGACCCCGACTAACAGAATGGATGCATAAATGAGACCCAACAATCTTTTGCATACTAAAAAACACACCTAAGTTACAAAGATAGACATTATCTGAGAGTACAGGGCTGGAAGATGGTTTTCCAAGCAAATAGACTCAAGAAGCAAACAGGAATAGATACACTAATATTTAACAAAATATACTTTCAACAAAAATTGATCAAAAGAGATGGGGAAGGTCACTTCATACTCCTCAAGGGAAAATTCCACCAAGAAGACATCAAAATTCTGAACATCTATGTCCCCAATACAAGGGCACCCACGTCTGTAGAAGAAACATTAATAAAACTTTAATCACAGACAGATCCCCACACATAAATAGTGGGAGACCTCAACACCCCACTCTCAACAAAGGACAGATCAACAAAACCGAAATTAAACAAAGAAACAATGACTCTAACAGAAGTCATGAATCAAATGGATCTAACAGACATCTACAGAACCTTTACCCAAGCACAAAAGAATTCACCTTCTTCTTAGTATCTCATGGAAACTTCTCCAAAATAGACCATACAGTTGGTCACAAAGCAAGCCTCAACAGATACAAGAAGAGTGAAATAATTCTCTGTTGCCTATCTGACAATCATGGACTAAAGCTGGACCTCAACAACAACAGAAATAGCAAAAAGCCTACACATACATGGAAGCTGAAAAACTAGCTACTCAATGACAGCTGAGTCAGGGAAGAAATAAAGAAAAAAAATTAAAAACTACCTAGAATTCAATGAAAATGAAGGCACAACATACCCAAACATTTTGCATACAATGAAAGCAGTGCTAAGAGGAAAGTTCATAGTACTAAGTGCTTTCAAGAAGAAGTTTGAAACATCTCACACAAGTACCTTAACGGCTCACCTGAAAGCGCCCCCAACAAAAGCAGACACACACAAGAGGAATAGATGACTGGAAATAATCAAACTCAGGGCTGATATCAGTAAAATAGAAGCAAATAAATAATTCAAAGAATCAATGAAACCAGAGCTGGTTCTTTGAAAAAAATCAACAAGATAGACAAACCCTTAGCCAAGCTAACTAAAAGGCAGAGAGACACTATCTACATCAACATAATCAGAAATGAAAAGGGAAATATAACAACAGACGTTGAGGAAATCCAAACAATCATTAGGTCTTACTTCAAAAGCCTATATGGCACAAAATTTGAAAATCTAAATGAAATGGAGAATTTTCATCAATTCCGCTAGAAATTTTCAATTCCACTGAAAATTTTCTGGATCAACTCAATGGAATCAATTAGAAGACACAGAAATAAATCCACATATACCTACTGACACCTGATCTTTGACGAAGATACCAAAACTATACAATGGAAAAAAGAAAGCATTTTCTACAAATGGTACCAATTTAACTGGATGTACACATGTAGAAAAATGCAAATAGAATGATATCTATCACCCTACACTAAATTAAAGTCCATTTGTATCAAAGACTTCAACATAAGACCAGACACACTAAATCTGTGGGAAGAAAAATTGGAGATTTGCCTTGAACTCATTGGCACAGGAGACAACTTCCTGAACAGAACAACAGCAGCACAGGCTCTATGAGTAACAATTAATAAAAAGGGACCTCATGAAACTGAAAAGCTTCTGTAAAGCAAAATACAGTGTCTACAGAACAAAAAGATAGCCTACAGACTGGGAAAAGATCTTCACAAACTCTACATCCGATAGAGGGTGAATATGCAGAAAATATAAAGAATTCAAGAAATTAGGTGCCAACAAACCAAATAATCCAATTAAAAAATGGGGTACAGTGCTAAGCAGAGAATTCTCAGGAATATTGAACTTCAGAGAAACAATTACAGAAACCGAGAGTTAATTTGAAAACAGCGCAGAGCTCTGTGTAATGGTGCACTCCTGTGAGTAATGTTAACACTAATCAGTACAGTAAAGGCTCTAGGTGGCACCAGATTAACTTCTCCGTGTTCAGTGACATATACAGATCTTGTCTTCAGCAATGAGGCTTTGATATCAGTTTATGGAGACCAAACAATAGTCCTGGCAACACACTGAGTTGTTTATGGGTTTCCATGGGACTCCTTTGACTAGCCACTCAATTAGTTGTAACCTAGTCCTGGCACTGGGGTTTTACTTGCTGTTAAGAGATATCTAGCTGGGCCATCGTCTCCCTCATTATTTAATGATTTCATTTAGGTTTCCTTCGTAAATGTGTATATTTTAAGAAGCTTCTACTGTAGCAAATTTCCGTATGATCCCTCAAATGGCCCTAGTGTTAGCAGATTCTCCTCATATTCTCTCCCTTTACCACCTCTAAAGCTTTAATGGTTAATTATGGTTGTCAAATTGACCGGGTTAGGTAATGGCAGGGGCATTAGTGAGTCATGTTCCTGTGAATGCCTTTGAGAGAATTTCCACGGAGAATTGACTGAGAGGTGAAGATTCACTCTGAATGTGATTGACGCTTTTACAGGAATTAGAGTCTTGGACTAAATGAAAGAGACAAGGGAGAAACCCAAGGACTGCTGGCACTGTCCTCCCTCTGTTGTAGGTCTGTGAATAGGTTAGCAAGTAGCCTTACATTCACTCCCCACTGCTATTTTCCTGCTCATTATTTCCAACTCAAAGCTGTCTTTCATTCGGTTACTCCTAGTAATTGTGTTCAGATGCAGAATGTTCAGCTGCAGAGACAACCATAACTAACACTATAAGAAATGTTTTCCTTGCATTTATTACTAGTGGTAACTACTGGTAATCTTATAGTGCTTGGGATTGAACCAGGACCACATAGAAGTCAGTTGAATGTTCTATCACTAAGCTACACTTTTTTTCTCTGTTTTTCTAACTAATCCTGACCTAGGAGAGCAGCAGACCCATACTTTTCTTGATGAACGAGTATTATTTATTGGAAAGTGTTTTCTGAGGAAGTAGTCGGCATGAAAGAGGTAAAGTCATCACTTACTACATAAATACACACTAAAGTGTAGCAAAAATAAGATACTAAATAAAATAAGACACTAAAATAAGGCTAAAGTGTCTCAAAAATATGTGTTTTACCAACACTTTTAGTTCTTTCCTAAGAAAGGAAAGTAATAAACTCTGGTATGCATTTTCACTCAAATTGTTTGATTAGTGTAGAGACATGAGAGCCATGTTAGAAAAGACACTTGGGGAACATGAACTATAACTTCCAGTGCTAAAAATGAGGATCTTGAGGCCCATAAAATGTTAGTAACTTGTTCAAGGTCACAGAGAGTCAATGACAGCCTCCCAGGCCGGCAGTTTCTATTTTGTGATGTGGCTGTCTGCCTGTGAGCATCCAGGCCTCAGGCTCAGCCAAGTGCACTTGCTCACTCACTGCTCTCTTACACATCACATACATGAGAGAAGTCATTCTTAATTGGAGGTTAAGGGATATTTTATTAATCCAACAACTACTCAGTAAGTCTCTCATATCCAAGCACAATTCTAGGCATTTGGGGTAAAACAAGATAACACAAATCTCCTTAATCTGGGTCTAATCTTCTATTAATCAGGGCATAAAGATCTTCAGTGAATAAATGGAATAAAACTGTCTGATCTACACAGACTATTAGGATAAGGCAGTGAAGAATAATAGAATAGACTTTTCAGTTATATGTAAAACTCAGAGTGAGGGCTAAATAACAAAAGAGATCTCAGCACAGAAATAGGAATGGAACTTTTAAGAAGAGTGAATGTACTGCACTAAGGTAAGTCTTAGCAAGGAGCAGAGAGAGAAGCAGGGCAACATAGAGTGGGACTGTAGGAGGATGGATAAACAGAGTCTCCAGCAAGCAGAATTCTGCAGGTCATATAAAAAGGTCAAGGTTTTATTTTCAAGGCAGAGGGAAAGATCTGAGGCCAAGTATCATAATATTATTTTGAAAATAGCACTTCATCTGCAAGGCTGAGGTGGACTGAATATTGGTATAGGAAAGGAAGTAAGTGTATGGGCCAGACCAATATGGGAACATGAGAGGGCTGAAAGGCAGGTTATGTCAGTGGAATTACAAGACTCTAAATCTGAGCACAGGGAATGGAAATGAAGAAGACTTTCTTGATTTTGTACTGAAATTTAACAAATGAGGATGCCATTTGCTCACATGAGATGGGTATCTACAGTAATGAATTTGGATGGCTTAAAGAAGTCAGTAGGTAACCTACACTTATAACTTAAATGGTCAACAATACTTCTATAAATATATAACAACCACATTTGTAAGTAAACTAAAGTTTAGGTGGCTTGTATGCCATCAAACAAGGAAGACTTAATCTTCAAAGAAGAATATTCTCACAGAAACTAAGTGGGGTCCCAAGACTCTCTGCTGGATGCTAATGGAGATCATATTACCCGTGTTCACTGGGTAATGGGAAGAAGATACTGGATGAAGTTACAAGAGCAGGTTGGTTATCAGCCACCTCAAGTCACAGCATGTATCCCATTAGCTATCACTAAGACACAGAAGCAGAGATCATAAAGGGGCTGAGGATGTGGCTCAGTTAACAGAGTGCTTCCCTCCAAGCACAAAATCCTTGGCTTATTTACCAGTGCCACCTAAACCAGATGAGCTGGTGCAGACCTGGAATGCCAGCTTGTAGGAGGGAGAGTGGGATATCAGCTAATTGGCACATTCACAGCCCAGCTGGGATACATGAGACCATGTCTCCAAATAACAACAAACCCCAGAAAACATGCTCTAAGCATGTAAGTAAATGACACAATAACTAAGATCAAGTTTTAGGATTCCAAATTTCATGTTCTTTTCCTGTTACTATAACTGTACCTTAGGACTGAAAGATTTCTGGCCACATTTGAGATACAATAACTGAACATATACTATCATGAAGTACTGTAGAGTAGAAAAGGCAGACTATATCTTGTAGATGGTCTGGATTTTGATACATGTACAATAACCACTGGTCATTTAAATAATTAGTGATCAAAAGAGCAACTTAATTTTGGCTAGGTACATATCTATTAAACTTAAATACAGTATCTATTTTCAATTAGTTATGCATCCATATCTGTGGCTTAGAATAGGTGGGTATCTTCCTTATGAATTCACTGACTTCTATTTTGACTTTTTGCCTCAAGCAAATCATCAAGAGTCTATTATTAGAGAAATATTATGGGAAGTGGTTTTCATATACAGTGAAATACACTGACAAGATTCGAGCCCAGTCTCTGTTTATTTTTAAATTGTGTGTGTGTAGCTACCTAGTTAAATGTCACTAAAGTATAAGTGATGAAGGGAAAAGGGCAATTGAGGATATAAGTCTCTCACAGAGATCACATAGTGTGCTTCTAAATACCTTTGGAATATGACCAGGTTAAGCAATTCACTACAAGTTGAACCTCCTTCAAGCCTATAGGAATGATGAAGGGAACTGAGTGGAACTCCAGTTCCCAGAAAGTAGACAGAAGTTCAGAGTGTGGGAATCCATGCATCTAGCTTGTTTGCATGGTGGATTTGCTTTGCAAATTCTTTCTATTTAAAGAAAATCAAAATAAACTTCAATTATAGTCTTATAACTATTAGATTTCAAAATAATAGTCTGAATCTCTCATGGTTCTGTGTATGGTACTCTGCCTTTTCTCCTGTTGGCAAGTCACTGAGTCAATTAATTTGTGTGGAAAAGAGGTATGTTAGAGTTACTATTTTGGAGATTTCATTCTGTGACCACTTGACCCCAATGCTTTGTGTCTACCATTGGGCTGAGGGAAGGATCAATTTTGCTGGGTCCATGGTCAAGGGAGTAAGGATCATGATCAATGGGCCAAAGATATGGCTCAGGAAGTGAAGTGCTTTTGCATAGACATGAGGAGGAAACTAGGTCCCATAAGCAACAGTAATAAAGCAGAGGAGACTAGGAAGATGATCGCACAAGAGTACTTGATACAAAGATTTGAAGACCTAAGTTCAAATCCCCAGCACCCACATAAAAAGATAGGTGTAGCTACATATGGCTGTAACATATAGAATGAGAACCTGGGCATGCTGGAATATCCTTTTATATTTAGTGCTGGAGAGATGAATGTAGAACCCTGTGTCTTGCCTGTCAGGCAGTGTGGCAGAATTGATGAGATCCTGGCCAGGAGTGGATTCACTCTTAAAAAGCAAGGTGAACAGAGTTCTATGGAAGAACACCCAAGGTTGTCTTGGGGCTTTTATATACAAAAATACACATGCACCTACCTGCACATATACACATATAGGAATACACATGCACCTACCTGCACATATACAAATAAACACACACGTGCACTTTATACTGCACACGTGTGTAAACACACACACAAATTAAAAATGACAAAAAACAAAAAACTGAAAGCACTGACTCCAATGACTTGAGTTTCTCCCACTTGGTTTAACCTTAAAAGTTCTACCACTCACCACCAACCCCAAAGGAGAGATCACATCTTTAAATATGCATCTTTGGGGACATTCAAGGTCAAGACCAAACCATACATTCCAGTCTTAACTGGTCACTTGTGCCACGGTCCATGCACAGCTTTACTTGGGATGGAATTCGAAACTAAACTTTCACAGTAAAGTGCTAAATACGGCAGTGTGTGTGTGTGTGTGTGTGTGTGTGTGTGTGTGTGTGTGTGAAATAGACAGGCTACTGGGAGAATCTAATGTACCATCCTTGGCTCTATGGAAAATATGGGAGAAAACTTGGAAAAGATGGGAAAAAAAACCTTGGGGATTGATAGAATTTTCAATGCCTATTCTTTCCAGAGGGCTTTAGGAGACTACCTTGTAGGATCATCTTTTCAAGGCCTTATGTATCTTGTCTTCCTTCCAGTGTTTTTTGTTTGTTTGTTTTTCTTTTTCTTCTGAAGTGCTATGACTTGAATGTGAGATATTGTCTGTAAGTCTTAAATCTTTAATTGATTTTTCTACTGGGGTCTGATAGAGGTTTTAGTACAATGAGGAGGTAGAACCTCCTGGAAGAAGTGGGTTGCTGGAAATCAGGTATGGAGGAAGACACAGTCTAATGTTGTTTCTAGCTTAATACCTTCTTTTTACCTGCTGCTTCTATCTGACCACATACAGGCTCCTTCCCCATGAACTAAACTGCTTCTTATTTTCTCTACCATGATAGACTATCTCCTGCACAAAGGACCAAAATAAACCCTTCCTCTCTGAAGGTTTTAATGCCAAATAATTTTGTCACAGTGAGGAGAGAAGTAATTGATGTAGGGAGGTAGCTGACCAGGTTACTGATCTATCATGGAGGCCATAGCCTCAGAGTTGATTTTCCTGTCCTTTGCAGGTAAACATTGCCTGAACTGAGTGTTACATCATTTTATATACTCATCATTTAATGCCTTCTCGACCCCTGTCTAGAGGCAGAATGTCTACAATGTCCTGAGGCATGAGAAATGGCTCAGTGGCTTGCTGTATCCTAATCCAGTTTAAAACTGATGCTTGTTCCCTCAGTGAAAGGGGCTGACAGAGCATTTCAGGTTGGCTACTAACATGCTGAGAAAAGCTATTCTGTAGCAGTGCCTTAGCCTTGCATGAAGCTGTGGCAAGAAGTAGCACACAGAGTGGAAAAATGCAAGGATGCATGGGAGTTATAGGGCATGTTTCCTGTGGACCATAGCACCATGGAGTTTATAGGACACAACTTCAGTTTCAGAGATAGATGAGATGTCACCTGGGCTGTAGTTATGGGCAGATCTAGACAGAAGTAGCAGAAGAATAATTAGAAAACAAGTGCCATGGTTTAGTCACCAATTCAATGAAAGAACCACAGTCTTACACCATGTTTGACCTCTTCTTGCCTGTCTTCCCTCTAGTTTCACTGTTGCTGGATAAAGATAACCAAGGAAGTCCCAAAGCTTGGAGAGAGATCTAAGGAATTACTCTGGTGTCTACAGTCCACCACCTAGAAGCTGAGTGGTACAACATGTGAATATTTCTCAGGAATTTGCACAATTCAAGAGGTACTAACAACTCTGTGGCCCTGGCTGTTTTTTTCTCTCTATCTTTAATTTTCTATACAACATGAAATTCATACAAATGCGTGCTCTTTGTAAATATCCATATTCTTCGATCTGTAGTGCTTTGCATAATATGAAAAAAAAAGGTGTACTTTGATTTAGTTGAGAGAGCTACAAGGAAGAAATCAGCCTTTCCTCAGCTTTCTGGCACTAATCAAGATACATGGGGATAATAAACTTTTCTGTGCATGTCTAGGGCTTTGTTTAGAAAGATTATTTAGCTGGTACACAAATGGGCACAGCCACAAGAAACCTTCATCAATGGTGCCCATTTGGGTGTTTATTTCCTTTTCTCTCATCTTGCCTTCTTTGCTTCCTCCCTTAATCATCTGTTGTGTAAAGTACAGAGGAGATGCTTTGACAAGAAGACTTCTTTTGCATCATCATCTCGACAATTTAAATCCATCTGAAAATGCTACATTTTATAGTTTCCTGGCATTCGAACTACCAGTTAATGGCAACCTATATGCTTTGATATTGTCTTTAACACCTCCTTCTCTGTCTCTATGTTCCTCTAACTTTTTTCTCTCTCTCATATGTGCATGCATAATTACTACTACCAAAAAAAGTACTTATGATTTTCTTTGGTGAAATTATACTCTCATAAGATTTCCAACATTAGAATGAGAAGTTAAGGTAGATATCCATTGCTTGAGCCAATAATCTATGGCTACTCAGGTCATAGGTCCTAACAGAGAACCTACTACTATAATTATTCTAGTAAATGGACATGGTATTAAACTAACTACTAATGACCTATTGTTATGCCAATGGATTAATACTTTTCTCAACCTTTATATTAAAACCTTGCATTTCCAGTAGATGGTGATTAACATAGAGACCCATGGTTAGACAAGGTTCATAGAGTAAGGGCCTGGGCAATGCTCAGCCTTAAATGGAACATCTATATTGCAATCTTCCTTCTAAGTCTCAGGAAATACTATTGTAGAAGAGGAGGTATAAAGACTGTAAGAGTCAAAGATACTAAATGAATAAAAGGAAAGAGTATCCTCTAGACACAACAAGGCAGCTAAACATATGACGTCAGAGGTTATTATAGCATGCACAAGACCTGTGTAAGCGCAATACATACAAAAGTATCAGCATGGAGCGGGTAAGTAGACATAAAGTTTCACTTCTAGTTGAGGAGCTGTTGGCAACTGATGGCTGCCAGAGAAAGACAGACAGTTTTCCTAAAGGGTGTAGCATCCAAAAGCCACAACAGGGGTAGTGGAAGGCTACCCCTGAATGAATATATGGGCAGCACAAATTGAACTTAATGGGTACTAAAAATAGAGGACAGAAAGTTTCATGGGTACTGAGGTGACCATCTGGGAGGAGTTGGGGAAGGAGTGATAGACATACAGAAACTCACTGTATAAAACTTTCAATACGTAATAAATAATAAAAAGAGAATTCTCTTTCACTTTATTTCTCATGATAGCATCGACTTTGTTCCTTGTCTGCTGAGATGGAAGCTTTGAGCAGAGACGCTGGTTACTGGATGCCTGAAATAAACCTGGCAGCATCCAGATTGCAGTTTGTGTTTGTCTTCCTCCCTTTCTCTCAGCCTTATGAATTTAAGATCTTTGTGTAAATTTAACAGGTAGTGAAGTTATGCAAACTGGCAGAAGTGAGGTGATAATGAGATTGAGGCTTCACTCCCAATGCAAACCCCACAAATCTGTGTTCTTCCTGTACAAACTTAAACCCATAGAACATAAGACATGTGAGTTAGGAAGACAATGCTTGCACACAAAGGAATGCTAAAGACTAGAAACATAAAGGCTATCAGATCTCATCAGAAGTGGCTGCATTGTCATCTTCTGTGGCCTGATAAGGCTGCTCCCCCTCAGGAGGAGGTGATCAAAGAGCAGGCCAATCAGATCATGTCAGAGGCGGTCCCTCTTCCCATTACTATGGAACCCACTTGGACACTAAACTGACATGGGCTACATCTGTGTAGAGGTTCTTGGTTATCTCCATGCATGGTACTTGGTTGGAGTATGAGTCTCTGGGAAGACCCCTGTGTTCAACTTTTCTGGTTTTGTTGCTCTCCTTGTGGAGTTCCTGTACTCTCCAGCTCTTACTATTTCCCCCTTCTTACATAAGATTCCATGCACACTGCCCTACAGTTGGCCATAAGTCTCAGCGTCTGCTTTGATAGTCTACAGAGCAGAGCCTTTCAGAGGCTCTCTGTGGCAGGTTCCTAACTTGTTTCCTGTTTTCTTCTTCTTCTGATGTACTTCCTCTTTGCCTTTTGGGATGAGGATTGAGCATTTTAGTCAGGGTCCTCTCTCTTGATTAGTTTCTTTAGATGTACAGATTTTCATAGGTTTATCCTATATTACATGTCTATATGATTGAGTATATCTAAGATCAGAAGGAAGGAGAGGCAGACCTCCCCTATCCGTGGACTTGGGGAGGGGCATGCATGAAGAAGGGGAAGGAAGGCTGGGATTGGAAGGGGAGGAGTGAGGGACTTATGGGGGGATTCAGGGTGAATAAAGTATAATTAATAAAAAATAAATTAAAAAAAAACATAAAGGCTTAGCAGGTTAAAGTGCTGCTCTGCCAGAGGACCAGAGTGCTGTTCCCAAGAGCTAGGTAAGGTAGCTCACAACAGCTTATGATTTCAGTAACAGGGCAAGGGTGGGTAATACATTTGTCTTCCAAGAGCATTGTGTTTGTAGTGTGTGTGTGTGTGTGTGTGTATGTTTGTGTGTGTGTGTATGTTTGTGTGTGTGTGTGTGTGCATATATGTGCATGCACAGATGCATGTGTGCATGAGCACACACATATATACACATAAATGAATGAAAGAAATGATATAACCTAAGTGGCATAACTGTGTCAATCTTTCAGGAAAGTCTCAAAGTCATAATGGACATCTGTTCTTTCTTTCATAGGAGCTCAAGCACTGGAAAATGACAAGACAATGAAAAGAAAGGAGGGCAGTTCCTAGAGCCAGACACCCTGAAAAAGACCTAGGGTGGCAAATGTGTTCAGCTTAATCATCAGGAAACAGAGAAATACTCAAAGAAACACAGACATTGGGTTTTGTAGGAAAGTTTGTGGAGATTGAAATGCAAGAAAAGGAACACGGAAAGGGAGCACTGATTTCATCAGCCTAACAAGCATAGCTAAATCCAACAGGAGTTCCAGAATTGATTTCACAGTGATGATCCTGAGTCATAAAAAAAAAAGTTCGATTTTCTGTTCTGAATTCTGTGTTTCAAAAAGCAAGGAGGCATGTAATCTATTGGAAAAATATTTCCATTTCAAAGATTTAAAATTTCTTTGAAAATAGTTTTGGTGTTTAAATAGATAAGTGGCAGTTGTCTGGAAAATTCATTTAGGTGGAACGATATCTTCCCTCTGAAGACTATAAATTAGTTAAGTAGTGCAATGTATTGAGTTGGGTACCTCCCACTCATTTCTGTCTCTTGTTCCACAGCACACTAAACTTAAATGCTAAGTCTTGGGATACTAAACTTTGTGACAGAAAGTGGTTGATGTTCTTTCTTAGATACTTGATACCTGTCTAGCCTTTTGTAAAAATAAATATTGGCAGAAATGAAAGAGTCCATATGGGATTAGTGGCTTATACATTCAATCTCAATTCTCGGGAGGAAGAGGTATGTACATCTCCATGGGAACAAGACTAGCCTGTTCTGTACATGGAGTTCCAGGCCAGCCCAAGAGATATAGACTTTAATGTGTCTAACCTGTGTAGGCATTTAATAAAATGGAAAATAGAAAAATGTAGCAGAATATTACTATTCTCCTCTCTGTTCCTTTATCCTCTAGGATATGAACAGGCAATTGTTTTATTTTGTTGCCTCACACCACCCTGCTTTTGCCACCATGCTTTCTTGTCACGATGGGCTTCTAAACATGAGACAAAAGAATACCTCTTCTAGCTGCTTTGTTAAGTGTTATATCCCAACAAGAAGAAGGGTAACTAATACACATGAAATAACCCATCATTTATTCTCTAGAATAAATGCATCAGGGGAACAAAAAAAGAGTTAGCAATGTATTTAAATTTTTTTCTGAAATGAAACTTTAGGGTCAGATTTTAGCTACACTGGTAGAGTACTTTGCAAACATGCATGAAAGCCCTGAATTTGATGGCCAGCATGACATAGGGGATACAGTGGGAGAAAACAGGCATATTGGCACATGCCTGTATTCCAGGAACTCTGCAGGCTAAAGCAAGATAATCAGAAGTTCACGATCATTCTTATCTTATAGTAATTTCAAAGCAATTGCATGCTACATGAGAACCTCCATGTTAATAATTGATTAATTCATTAAAAATAAAAAAAAATACTTTTGGAATCATATCCATTGAAGTCTCTCTTCTTCAGGCAGCATAAATTTTGTGAACTTGCAGTAGTCTCTGTTATCTTGCTTAGTCTCTGTGCCTGGTGCTTACTCTAGACATAACTCATCACTCTTGAGTTTATGTACTGGTATCCTTGATACCTTCTGATGTTTGTTATCTTCCATCTCTAAAAAAACAAAACAAAACAAAACAAAACAAAACAAAACAAAATGGTTTCCAACTACCACACTTTCCATGTCTAGCTCAAATGCTCTGGCTTTGTTTCTTTCAAAAACTTCTTAATTTTCACAACTGGTGAGAAGAGGTATTGTCAGGGTGTCTTTCTGAAAAGACAGAGATAAGTAGATAAGTATAGACTCAACAGAGAGTCCCTGAATATCCATGCCAAGACTAATGACCTTCTTTGGGTCTATCTCTCCACAAAGCAGAGTGATCAAGTGCACTGCAGCCCTCTTTTTGTCAAATACCCATTTCTTTGAATGAATGTCTTAGAGTTTCTATTGCTTCGATAATGCATCATGACTACAAAACAACTTCAGAAGGAAAGCTTACAATTCCTAAGTGAGGCCATGAAGGAGCACTGATTGTTGGCTTGCTCCGCCATGTTTTCTCAAGTTTATTTTTTTATGCTTTTTTTTTTTTTACATCTCAGGACTGCTTACTCAAAGATAGTACCACTTCTAATTGTTTGGGTCTCCCACATCACTCATTAAGAATATTATCCTTTAAAGACATTTTTTTTTAAATTGAAGTTTTCATTTCTCCAATGCCTTTAGCTTGTGCCAGGAGAAAATATAGCCAGGATATTGGCTCATGGGTTTCGAGGCACCATGAAGATGGACAGGACCTTACCTGGTGTGTTAAGCAGGCGAGATCTCCTGCAGTGGTATGCCACCTCCTGTTCACAGTGCTCTGAGCCATCAATCAGAACCTCCAGCTGCTCCATACTGCCACCATAGTTTAAGGTCATGGCATAGGGCTTCTCAGGGTTGGAACCCTGTACCCGAGTCAGCTCTGTGTTGTTGTGCTGAACCGTCGTCCAAATCTTGTCCTCTGCACAGACAACAATGCAAAGCAGAAGAAATTAGAAGCAAAGCCCAAAGACAAGTACAGCAACGTCTCCAACTGAGTGCTCTATATAAACAATGGGATCAAAGCATCCCTTTCCCTACACAAGGACCAGGGAATTTTGTTCCTCATGAGGTTCTACCACAGGTTAAAATAGATAAAAATAATTTCGGGAGCTATGCTTATGAATCCTTATTTCACAGGTTTTATACTCCATATTTAATGTCCATTATTAATTTAAAATTGACAAATACAGTCTTTCTCCTTATCCACAGAAAGACTGCTTAAAGACTTTATAAACTGTGTTATTGTCTGTTGGTACTCAACATTCCTACATAAATTAGCATGGTATTTGCATATTATATACACTTACCTTATACTTTAAACCATCTCCTATTGCTTTTGATATGTAATAAAAGATAAATGCTGTCTTAACAGTTGTTATATTCTGTGTAAGAAATTTTGAGAAGAACAAAATATCTCTGCAAGTTCAGTATAAACACAGTACCAGTTTGCTTTGCTTTGGTTTGGTTTGGTTTTAGACTTTGGATTTTAGAGACAAGGTTTTTTGTGTAGTCTTGGCTATCTTGGACTTGCTTTGTAGGCCAGGCTGGACTCAAACTAGCAATCCAGCTGCCTTTCCCTCCTTGACGACTGGGATTAAAGTTGTGCAATAGCACACCTGGTAATTTCTTAAAGAATCATTAAGTATCAGAATGAAAACAGAGCTACAGATAATAAGAATCTGCAAAACAATACATCAGTATCAATGATGAAACTATATAATGAAAGCACAATGATCTGAGTATTAAACCTGAAGTGACAATACAAAATTCTTGGGCATGCTGGCACACAGTTAGTATTTTAGTGCTGGGGAAGAAGAGAGAGGTGGACTCCTGGAACTTGCTGACCAGCCTAGCCTACTGAGAGAGTTCCAGGCCAATGAGAATTGTTTTTAAGGAACAAAAAGAGGGTTGGAAAGATGGCTCAGAGAGTGTGCTGCTTTTGCAG